>JASAUF010000630.1:9767500-10119399 GCA_030180095.1 Magnolia changhungtana | reverse complement strand
CAGGCCTGGGCCTGAGCCTGAGCCACAGGCCTGAGCCACTGAGCCACTGAGCCTGCCTAGGCCTGGCCTAGGCCACAGGCCTAGGCCTGAGCCTGAGCCTGGGCCTAGGCCCTGAGCCACTGAGCCTGAGCCTGGGCCACTGAGCCTGGGCCTGAGGCCTGAGCCTGGGCCCTGAGCCTGAGCCTGGGCCACTGAGGCCCTGCAGGCCTGAGGCCTGGGCCTGGGCCTGAGCCTGGGCCTGGGCCTGGGCCTGAGCCTGGGCCTGAGCCTGGCCTGGGCCTGGGCCCAGGCCTGGGCCTGGGCCTGGGCCTGGCCTGGGCCTGGGCCTGAGCCTGGGCCTGGGCCTGGGCTGGCCTGAGCCTGGCCTGGGCCTGGGCCTGAGCCTGGGCCTGAGGCCTGGGCCTGGGCCTGGGCCTGGGCCTGGCCTGAGGCCTGAGCCTGAGCCTGAGCCTGAGCCTGGCCTGAGCCTGGGCCTGAGGCCTGAGCCTGAGCCTGGGCCTGGCCTGAGCCTGGGCCTGAGGCCTAGGCCTGGGCCTGGGCCACAGGCCTGAGGCCTGGGCCTGAGGCCTGAGCCTGGGCTGGGCCTGGGCCTGGGCCTGAGCCTGAGCCTGAGCCTGGGCCTGGCTAGGCCTGAGCCTGAGCCTGAGGCCTGAGCCTGGGCCTGGGCCTGAGCCTGGGCCTGGGCCACATGGCCACTGAGCCTGGGCCTGAGCCTGGGCCTGAGCCACAGGCCTGGGCCTGGGCCTGGGCCACTGAGCCACTGAGCCCTGGGCCTGAGCCTGGGCCTGGGCCTGAGCCTGAGGCCTGGGCCTGAGGCCTGGGCCTGAGGCCTGGGCCTACAGGCCTGGGCCTGAGCCTGGGCCTGGGCCTGAAGCCTGGGCCTCTGAGCCTGGGCCTGAGCCTGGGCCTAGGCCTGAGCCTGAGCCTAAGGCCTGGGCCTGGGCCACTGGCCTGGCCTGGGCCTGAGCCTGGGCCTGGGCCTGAGGCCTGGGCCTGGGCCTGGGCCTGGGCCTGGGCCTGGGCCTGGGCCTGGCCTGGGCCTGGGCCTGGGCCTGGGCCTGGAGCCTGGGCCTGGGCCACTGAGCCTGGGCCTGGGCCTGAGGCCACAGGGCCCTGGCCTGGGCCTGAGCCTAGGCCTGGGCCTAGGCCTGGGCCTAGGCCTAGGCCTGGGCCACTGGGCCACAGGCCATGAGCTAGACGCCTGAGCCTAGGCCTAGGCCTGGGCCTGGGCCTGGGCCACTGGGCCACTACGGCCACAGGCCTGAACTGGGCCACTGAGGCCACTGGGCCTGGGCCTGAATACTAGCCTGGGCCCTGGGCCACAGGCCTGGGCCACTGAAGGCCTGAGCCACTGGGCCTGGGCCTGAGCCTGGGTACTGGGCCACAGGCCTGGGCCACAGGCCTGGGCCACTGAGCCACTGGCCACTAAGGCCACTGGCCTAGGCCTGGGCCACTGGGCCTGGGTACTGGGCCACTGAATGGCCTGGGCCTGGGCCACTGGGCCAGGGCCTGGGCCTGGGCCTGGCCACAGGCCTGGGCCTGAATACTGGGCCTGAGCCAGGCCTGGGCCTGGCCTGGGCCACAGGCCTGGGCCCCACTGGGCCTGAATACTGGCCTGGGCTGGGCCACTGGGCCCTGGGCCTGGGCCTGGGCCTGGGCCTGGGCCTGGGCCTGAGGCCTGGGCCACTGGGCCTGGGCCACTGGGCCACTGGGCCCTGGGCCACTGAGGCCCTGAGCCACTGGCCTGGGCCACTGGCCTGAGGCCTGATGGGCCTGGGCCTGGGCCTGGGCCTGGGCCTGGGCCACTGGGCCCTGAGCCACTGGGCCTGAGGCCTGGGCCTGGGCCTGGAGCCACTGGGCCACAGGCCTGGTACTGGGCCACTGAGCCTGAGCCTGAGCCACTGGGCCACTGAGCCACTAGAGCCTGGGCCTGAATTACTGGCCCCTGGGCCTGGGCCTGGGCCCTGGGCCTGGGCTGGGCCTGGGCCTGGGCCACAAGGCCTGGGCCACACAGGCCACTGGGCCACAGGCCATACTGGGCCACTGAGCCTGGGCCTGAATACTGGGCCCCCAGGCCCTGAGGCCACTGGGCCACAGGCCTGAATGCCACAGGCTGGGCCTGAGCCACCAGGCCACTGGCCTGGGCCTGAATGCCTAGGCCTGAGGCCACCAGGCTGGGCCACTGGGCCTGGGTACTGGGCCTGGAATGACCACTGGGCCACTGGTCCTGGGCCTGAGCCCTGGAGCCTGGGCCTGGGCCCTGAGCCCTGGACCTACTGAGCCTAGAGCCTGAAGACCTGAAGCCTAGGCCTAGATACTGAGCCTGAGCCTGGTACTGAAGCCCCTGGGCCTGGGCCACTGAATACCTGGTACTGAGCCCTAGGCCTGAGTACTGGGCCCAGGCCACTGAGATACCTGGGCCACAGAGCCTAAACCCTGGGCCTGGTACCTGGGCCCTGGGCCTAGGCCCTGGGCCTGGGCCCTGGGCTGAATTACACAGGCCACAGGCCTATTACCTGGCCAGAGCCTGGGCCTGGGCCTGAGCCTGAGGTACTGGGCCTGGGCCACTGAGCCTGAGCCTGAGCCTGGGCCTGGGCCCAGGCCTGGAATACTGGAGCCTGGGCCTGGGCCTGGTAGCCCTGAGCCTGGGCCCTGGGCCTGAATACTGGCCACTGGAGCCAGAATGCTGGGCCCAGATACTGAGCCTGAGCCTGGGCCTCAGATACCTGGGCCTAGATACTAGGCCACCAGGCCACAGGCCCTGGAGCCACTGAGGCCTGAGCCACTGAATACCTGGGCTACCTGGGCCACTGGGTACCTGATACTGGGCCACAGGCACCCTGGACCTGGCCACTGAATGCCCTGGATACTGACCTGATTACAGATACTGGGCCACTGGAGCCTGGGCCTGGTACTGGGCCACTGAATACTGGGTACAGAGCCTGGGCCTGGGGCCACTGGGCCACTGGGCCTGGGCCTACACAGGCCTGGGCCACTGAGCTACTGATACCTGGGCCTGGGTACTGACCTGGGCCAGGGCCATGGATACTGGATACTGCAGGCTATGGAGCCTGGGCCTGGGCTGGGCCACTGGGCCAGGCCACTGAGCCTGGATACAAGATGCCTGGGCCACTGGGCCACTGGGCCCTAGGCTGGGCCTGGGCCTGGATACTGGGCCACTGAGATACTGGGCCACAGGCCTGAATTCACTGGCTGGGCCACTGGAGCCCTGAATGCCCTGGGCCACTGGGCCACTAGATACCCACAGGCCCTGGGCCACTGGGCCTTACTGAGGCCTGGGCCACCTGGGGCTGCTGAATGCCTGGGCCACTGGGCCCTACTGGGCCACTGAATGGCCCTGGGCCTGGGCCACTGGGCCACTGGATACTGAATACTGGCCCTGGGCACAGGCCTGGGCCCTGAATGCCAATTACTGGGCCATTACTGGGCCACTGGGCCTGAATACTGGATACTCAGGCCTGGGCCTGGGTACTGGGCCTGGGCCTAGATACTGAGCCCGCTATAGATACTGAATACTAGATACTAGGCCTGGGCCACAGGCCTGAATTACTGGGCTGGGCCTGGAATACAGGGTACTGGGCCACAGGCCTGGAGTACCTGGATACCTGGGCCTGGGCCTGAATGCACTGATACCTGAGGCCTGGGCCTGAGCCTGAATTACTGGGCCTGAGGCCTGGATATGCCTGGGCCCTAGATACTGGGCCTACCTGGACCTGGGCCCTGAATACCTGAGGCCACTGGGCCTGATACTGGGCCACTGGATACTGGGCCACTGAATACTAGATACCCTGGGCCACCTAGGCCTGAATACTAGGCCTGGGCCTGAGCCCACCTGGGCCTGACTGGGCCTGGGCCTGGGCCTGAGCCTGGATACCCTGGAGCCACTGGCCTGGGCCCTAGGCCCTGAATACTGCAGGCCTGGGCCTGGGCCACAGGCCTGGGCCTGGGCCTGAGCCTGGAGCCTGGGCCTGGGCCTAGAGCCTAGGCCCTGAGCCCTGGAGCCTGACCCCAGAATACCCTGGGCCTGGGCCACTGAGGCTGGGCCCTGGCCTGGGCCCTGGGCCTGAATACTGGATACAGAGCCACTGAGCCTGGGCCCTGGCCTGGATACTGGGCCACTGAGCCTGGGCCACTGAGAAGGCCTGGGCCACTGGCCACAGGCCTGAATACTGGAGCCACTGAGCCTGGTACTGAGCCACTGGAGCCTGGGCCACTGGCCACTGGGCCTGATACTGGGCCTGAGCCTGAATACTGGGCCTGGGCCTGGGCCTGGGCCTGGCCTAATGCCTGAGCCTGGGCCTGGGCCTGAATACTGGGCCCTGGATACTGGGCCTGGGCCTGGGCCACTGGGCCACTGAATTACTGGGCCACTGGCCACTGAGCCACTGGCCTGACCTAGGCTACTGGGCCACTGGGCCTGGAGATACCTGGGCCATGGATACCCTGAGCCTAAGACCCTGGATACCTAGATTACTGGAGCCTGGGCCACCCAGAGCCACCTGGGCCACTGGGCCTGAGCCACCTGAGCCACTAGACCACAGGGCCCTGGGCCACTGAGCCACTGAGTACTGGCCTGAGCCTGAATGGACTGGGCCTGAGGCCTGAGGCCACTGAATACCTGAATACCTGGGCCTGGGCCTGAGCCTGAGGCCCTGGGCCTAGGCCTGGTACTGAGATACACCTAGGCCCTAGGCCACTGATACCTGGGCCTAGATACTGGGCCCTAGATACTAGGCCTAGACCTGGATACTAGATACTGAGATACACAGGCCATACTGGAATACCTGGGCCTGGGCCTGGGCCACAGGCCTGAATGATACTGAATACTGGACCCTGGCTGGCCACTGGCCTGGGCCTGGACTCAGATTCCTGTTATTTTCAGAATACTGGGCCCTGGGCCTAGACTAGATACCTGGGCCTAGACCTGGGTACCTGAATTACCTGAATACTGAGATGCAGGGCCTAGATACTGAATACCTAGATACACTAATACCACTGGGTCCCTGGATACACAGGCCTGGTAATACTGAGATACTGAGACCCTGGATTACCTGGGCCACTGAGCCTGGAGATACCTGAATACTGAGCCACTAAACCTAGGCCTACCTGAGGCTACAGATACCTGAAGATGCAAGGCCACTGAATACTGGACCACAGACCCTACCTAGATACAGGCCTGGGACCTGAATACCCTAGAATACTGAGATACTAGATACTGAGACCTGAATACCTAGAGCCACTGAGGCCTGGGCCTGGAGCCTGAGGCCTGATACTGGGCCATACAAACCTGGGCCTGGATGCCACCAGATACTGGGCCACTGGGCCTGGGCCTGGGCCTGGGCCCTGATACTGACTGAGCCTGGATGCACCTGAGCTGGATTACCAGATACCTGAGCCCTGAATACAGATACTGGATACTGAACCACTGCCACTAGAGGCCTGGATGCAGGGCCTGAATACCTGGGCCTGAATACTGAATACTGGATGCCTGGATACCTGAATACTGGATACTGGATGCCTGGATACTGGGCCTAGATACTGGATACTGGGCCTGAGCCACCTGGCCACCCTGAATACTGGGCCTGGGCCTAGAAGATACTAGATACTGACACTCATTCTGAGATACTGAATACCTGATTACTGGATACTGGATACTAATTACCTACATACCTGGATACTGGAATACTGGATACTGGATACTGAATAGATACTGAGATACTGGGCCACAGATGGGCCTGGGCCTGAATACTGGATACTGGATACTGGATACCTGAATACTAGGCCTAGACAGGGTCTGGAATACTGGATACTGGACCTGAATGCTGACTGGGCCTGGATACTGAGATACAGACCTGGGATACCTGGATACTGGATACTGGGCCTACAGATACTGAATACTGGAGCCCACCTAGATGACCTGAATACTGGAATACCAGATACCTGAATACTGCAGCCTAGACCCTGGAATACTGAATCCTGGGCCTGAATGCCCTGGGCCTGAATTACTAGATACTGGAATACTGAATACTGGAATACTGAGCCTGAATACTGGAGCCACTGGGCCTGGACCTGGGCCTGGGCCTGAATACTGGTACAGATACTGGATACCTGGATACCTGGGCCCTGAACCTGGGCCACTGAATACCTGGGCCCTGAGATACAGATACCTGAACTGGGCCACTACTGAAGATACTGGATACTGAGGCCCTAGATACCTGGGCCCTGGGCCTGAATGCCTGAGTACTGGGCCTGAATACTAGATACTGATACCTAGGATTACTGAATTACCTGAATACCTAGGCCTGAATACTGAATACTGAATACTAGTTACTGAGATACAGAATACAAGGCCTACCTGAGCCTACTGGATACTAGATACTGAATTACTGGGCCTAGGCCACTGATACTGGATACCTGGGCCACAGGATACTGAATTAGGCTGATACTGGGCCACAGGATACTAGATACTGGGCCTGGATACAGAATACCTGGGCCTGAATACTAGATACCTGAGCCACAGAGATACCCTGGATACTGGAATACTGAATTACTGGATACTGACCTAGGCCCTGGATGCCTGAATACCTGGAGCCTGGGCCTGGGCCACTGAATTAGGCCTGAGATACCTGGATACTGGGCCTGAGATACTGGATACTAACAGGCCTGACTGGGCCCTGAATACCTGATACTGAATACCACTGGCCATACCTGGGCCTGAGCCTGGAATACTGGGCTGGATACCTGGGCCTGGGCCTGGAGGCCTGGGCCTGGGCCTAGGCTGGACCTGGGCCTGGGCCACTGGGCCTGAGCCTGGATACCTGAATATGCTGGGCCTGGGCCTGACTGATACCTGGATACTGGGCCTGGAATACTGGGCCACTGAGCCTGCAGGCCCTGAATGGCCTGGGCCTGAGCTGCACTGATGACCCTGGGCCTGGTACTGGGCTGGCCTGAGGCCACTGGATACTGGGCCTGGGCCATAGGCCACTGGGCCTGGGCTGGAGCCCTGGGCCTGGGCCTGGGCCACTGGATACTGGATACTGGCCTGGGCCTGAATACTGGGCCTGGGCCACTGGCCCTGGGCCACTGGACCCACCTGGAGCCTGGGCCACAGGCCTAGGCCTGGGCCAGGCCTGAGCCTGAGGCCTGAGCCTGGGCCACTGGCCTGACCTGAATTTACTGAGGCCTGAGCCCACAGGCCTGGACCTGGGCCTGGGCCTGGGCCTGGGCCTACTGGCCTAGGCCACTGAGCCTACTGGGCCTGGGCCTGGGCCTGGCCTGGAAGCACTGGGCCTGAATACTGAGCCACTGGATACTGGCCTGGAGGCCTGAATGCCTGGGCCTGACCTGGGCCTGAGGCCTGACTGGCCTGGGCCTGAGCCTGAATGCCTAGGCCTGAGCCTACTGGATGCCTGGCCTGAGCCTGGCCTAGGCTGGATACTGGCCCTACCTGAGGCCTGGGCCTAGGCCTGACCTGGGCCTGGGCCTGGGCCTGGGCCTAGGCCTAGATGGGCCTGGATACCTGGGCCCTGGAGCACTGAATTGACCTGGGCCTGAGGCCCTAGGCCTGGGCCTGGATACAGGCCTGGGCCTGGATACCTGAGCCTGGGCCTGAGCCTGAGGGCCTAGGCCTGGGCCCTGGCCACTGGCCTGAGCCTGGATACTGGGCCTGGGCCTAGGCCACAGGCCTTTAGACCTGGGGCCTGGGCCTGGATACCTGGGCCTGGAGCCTGGGCCTGAGGCCTGGGCCTGGGCCTGGGCCTGGGCCCTGGGCCTGGGCCTGGGCCTGGGCCACAGGGCCTGGGCCTGGAGCCTGATACCTGAGCCTGAATTCCCTAGGCTGGGCCTGGGCCTGGGCCTGAGCCTGGGCCTGGGCCTGAGGCCACTGGCCTGGGCCTGGACACAGGCCTGAATGCACCTGGGCCTGGGCCCTGCCTGGCCTGGCCTGAATACCTGGGCCACAGGCCTGAGCCTGAATACCTGAGCCAGGCCTGGGCCCTGAATACCTGAGCCTGAGCCACAGGCTGAATACTGGCCTGGGCCACTGGCCTGGGCCTGAATACCTGGCCTGAATACCTGGCCCTGGGCCACAAGCCTACCTGAGCCCTGGCCTGAAACCTGGGCCTGAGGCCACTGAACCTAAGACCACAGGCCCAGAGCCTGAACCTGACCACTGACCTGGAGCCTGGGCCTGGACCACAGGCCTAAACCACCTGGCCTGGGCCTGAACCTAAACCTGGGCCACCCTAAAAATAAAAAACCTGAAACCTAAACCACAAACCACTAAACCACAAGCCTGAAACCACAAACCTGAAGCCACAAACCCTGGGCCTGAAGCCTGAGCACTGACACCTAAACCACTGAATACACAAACCCCCTAAACCTAAACCTAAAACCTAAACCTAAACCTGAGCCTAACCCCAAACCACAAGAACCTAAACCTAAACCTGAGCCTACCTAAACCCACAAGCCTGACACAAGCCCTAAGGCCACCCTGAAAGCCCCAAACCCAAAACCTAAAGCCCCAAAACCTAAAACCTGAAATACTGAAGCCACTGAAAACCTGCCACAAACCTAAACCTGAACCTAAGCCTAAAACCTAAAACCTAAACCACTAAACCACAAACCCAAACCTAAACCTAAACCTACCCTAAACCTAAACCTAAACCTAAACCCTAAACCCCAAACCCTAAAACTCTAAAACCCTAAAACCTTAAACCCTAACCCTAATTACGGATTTTTCTATGTTGTTTGATGTGAATATATAGATACGATTTGTTGTGTGATACAGTTCTGATTTTTTCGATACTTCGATTTACAGTTTTTCATATGAATTCTGTTGGATTTCGTGACAAGTGAAAATTTTCAATCTGAATTCTGTTCGATTTGCAGTTTTATAACCCATTAGGTATCTAGATCTACTACTCTTTTGTTTCCTAGGGTTTTGGATCTATTTTTTGCACTTTGCATTTGGGTTATTTTAGGTATGGTAAAATACAAGTTTCAAATTAAAATTTCTTTGAATTTTTGTGTTCTATATTCAGGAAAAATTAACGATGGAAGCAATGCAGATGTTGGTAATGACCATTATCATGGCTACATGGTATATAAATTTATTTTTTATTTTTTTAATCAAGAAAAATCCAACCAGCTCAGTAGATTCCATTGAGAAGATCTGACCCCTCGAATGAGTTGCTAATGTTATATGCAATTTTCACTCGTTGATTTTATTTGTTACACACATTACAGTGATAATCTAATGGTGGAGATTTCTCATAAAGAGAGAGAAAAAAAATTGCTCATCATATGATGTCCTTAGTTTGGTCATCCAGACTATTATCCTGATATGCCCCCACCATGGATATGAGATGCCTGAAAAATCCCTCAATCCTAACCCTTGGATCTGTGGCCTTAGGTGGCTGAGAGAAAATACGAAGATGGTCTGCATCCATTAGAAGAAAATAGACTAAATTATTGAATGGTCAGGATTTTAAAATCTAGGAGATTTCAAGCACCCTCCATACATGGTCAGGCCATCAGTGTTAAACGCAGAAGCCGGACACTCAACACCACTGATATTACAACAGTCAGATGGGCTCAGCCAAGTTGTTCTTTTTCACAGATACAAGCCCTTTCTAGCCCAAATAGCTATGAGGAAAATTGAGAGAGAGAAAAGAAAAGAAAAGAAAAGAAAAAAAGCAGGTGCTAACATATAGATAACTTGTTGATCATGAACAGGAAGACGTTGAGTTGATGCATTCCCTTAGAGTGAATTCCTACAGATTTTCCATTTCCTGGTCTAGAATCCTTCCAAGTGAGTTTTACTTCTCTCAAGTTTTACTGTTAGATAAACGTGGGAGACATCCAACCCGTCAGGTAGGTTGACCCCACCATGAAGATCACATGTGCTTAAAATCAGGCGAATCCACTAGTCACACATGCCAAATTGTAGATTGGACCAAATGAGCTATTGTCCAGTATATTCTTCAATATGCCACATCCAAAAAGCATATTAGCCTAATTTTTTAGCTTAATGTTCTTTATTGTGGGGCCCACCTTTGGGACGGTTGGATGTTCTACCCTCTTGCCATGTTCATGTTATAATAGAGACTTAATCCTCATTTTAATATCTATGAATTAACAACAGGAGGAATATTTGGTGAGATTAATAAGGCAAGAATTGAATTTTACAACAACCTTTACACCTTAGGAAGGTTGAGATCAAGATCAAGATTAAGTTGAACACCTTTACACCTTTAAGGAAGGATAGCAGAAGCCTAGGGTTAAAATGAATTTTGCAAGAAAAAAGTAATAAACACCTAAATCATATAAACCATATATGTTATGCCACTATGCAGCTTACACCAAGTGTACCATGGTCCTTAGATCCTTATCTCATAGCCCATTGTTCGTGGGAAGTTGATCCAAACCCTTCATCTCACCCATACACATGGAAAAATAGAAAAATGCAAGGTCAGTACATGCAGACGAGATATGATTCCAATATATAACAGCTAACATTTGAGAAAATGATGGCCATTTTTCTTTGAAAAATAATAGCTGTTATCAGAAAGGCATTTTCATTATATAACACCATGAATAATGCGAAGTCCTGTAACAACAGGAGTTGTGACGACTTCTCAAATCTTGGAAAGAATCCATTTTTCATCCCAGTAAAAAGTAAATTACTTGCAACAAAACATCACTGAAATCTTAGTCTTTTGGAGCCTCATTGGCTTAAGTACATTTTATTTGAGCATTGTTGTGGCTTAGATATTTTCAAATTGAGCCTTGCTATTGCTGGCTCCTCAGAGCAGGATCATGAATCCTATTCTGACCACATGTCAATATGGCACCTGGATTCAAGATCCAGGTTGTTATTCAGGTCAACTTCAGTGTATGTACCATTACCCAGAAATCAGACTTGTCCAATCATCAAGTGGACCACATATATACTGAAGATGGCATTCCTCAACTAGATTTGAGAGAGGATTTCTTGTGATTATTGTTTGGCAAAAGTTTAAAACTAGCTACCCACCTAATATGAACATTCCTTTACTTGGTGATGGCATTGCAATAAACTTGTTCAATGTAATTGACCTCTATGATAGACTATTAGAGCGCCTGATTGTAATAATAGTCTATTACATTGTGCTTGTGGGAGTTTTGTACTCTCATTTGTTACTTGTTTCTGTCTTGTTCACCTTGTTAGATATGCCAAGAGTTGTGATTTGCAGGTTAGACACTTACAACTACATATGTTTTTACAGGTTAGAGATTTTTTTACTGGTCAGGGTTCAAGAGTAAGACGGCTTGTTCGACTGTCACGGGAGAAGACAATTAGATTTAGTTAGCAGGTTCCTCTCCATCTATTTGTTTTTGTTTGGTAGTCTTATTTTATGCTTATACCTATGAAGACACTTAATTTATTGGATATGATATTGAATTTGGTATGCTTATAGGAGTTGAGGCTAGGGGCTTTATATTTTGTGTTAGTGATTGGTGCAAAGTTTGTTCCCTTAAGAAAATCAAGAAAATTGCCAGGTATTATTCATCAATATCTTCCATAAATAATTAATCTTGCTTAATTTATATTTTTGTCACTTCATTTATATGCTTTCCTAGAGGCCCAACTTGTAACTCCTCAGAACCAGCTGTGCCGTAAGATATTACGGTGTATGACGGTTCCCAGCAGGTTAAGTTGCAAGTTATTATATAGAGTTGGTTGGATGTCTTTTATTTTGTAAATGCTATTAATAGTTAGTTGGATGATGAATGATACTTGTAATTGTGAATAACAATAAACAACTTATATATATATATATATATATATATATATATGTATATGTATATGTTATCCTTGGAGGATTTATTTTTTAAGGGGACATGATATTCTTGCAGCCTATGGTATGATGCCCCAATATTGCTCGTATGTTACTAGTATGTAGTAGATATTACTAGGTTAATTTATCAAAACAAAATTCGTTTCTTTAGTTTAAAATTCATTCTGTTATTATTTAGCTAGATGATGAATGTCAATTGTGATTGATTATGTAAATGTTTAAGTATAGGACAATTAGTTGCCCATTTGAGAATTTTTATGTGGCCAAGCATAGATATAGTGTGCTTTTGGAGACATAAAAATTCTCAAATTGTCCCATGTTTGGACAATTCAAGGTTGGATAGATTAGAATGCTTTCGGTTCCTGATTTAAATGCACATGCTAGTTCTGCGTTGTATCTGTCCTTTTCTCTCTGGTTACAGTTCTTATATTTACTTCTAATGTTAAATATCCTATACTTGACATGGGAATCAAATGCAAGATCAACGTATTCGGAGAGACATGAGGAGATGCTGCCGGAATTTCAGTATGGGCATTTAAATAGGAACATGAAAGTATTATAATCTATCCAGTCTTGGATGGGTGACTGATTTAGTTAGTCAGTTAAAGATACCGTTAGAGATTCTATTAGATGCCTAAATCGTCGTCGCTTGTGGGGTGACCAATAATTTCCCACATAAAGGGTTGAGTCCCACGTGAACATGCTGCATGTGAACATCTATCCATTAGTGGACATGTTTTGAGTGGTGTATATTATTTTTTTTAATGCATTGGCCCACCTTATGATTGTACCTGCCATAATTTTTTGTTTACCTGATAATAAAATTTGGTTTTCATCTGTTGGTTCAATATCAAGGTAGAATCTAGTATCAGGGTAGACCCCACAGTTCTGGATTCTCCAATATATATATATAACGATAGTTATAAAAAAGATCTAGCCGGAAATATCGATTCCTCAGCGGGCACTATTCGGTAAAATTCGAATGGTGGAGAATGGCCTGAACGGAATGATTCTGAATGTACCCATCATCCACTGAGATTAAAGATCTGGATTGTGTATTTGCTGTTGGTAAGTAAGTAAAAGGCTATATAACTTCAATAACGTCGATAACAGTGGATCCAAATTGCAGGATAAAAGAAAATAAAATCACCAGTTGTTGACAGTTTCCATCATAGCTGATAATTATGACTCAGCTAATAGTTGTAGAAGCCAGTCATGGAATATACGCATCACGGACAAGTCTGACATGATTCATTCGAGTTGACTCATACTTAGGTGAGTCCGAACCAATTTTGTACCACGAGTTTTAATTGAAAATAGGTGGTGATTTGGCCTAACTTGGTCGAGTCGCTTCTGAGCTCATGACTCGATGAGTCACCGAGTTTTAAAACTATGATAAGCAATTTTTTGGGTTTTTTCCATAAGCTAACTGCCTTTTTGGCTATTGACTAAAAACCTCCTGCTTTTAAACTCTTTTTTTTTTTTCAAAACCTGCTTACTTATTTTTTATACATCCTACAGTAGGTTACACTAACACATCCCTGTTAACTGCAGAAAAGTTAGTGTTGCCCCTCTTGTCACTGCAAATATCACTGTTTTGCCCTGATGAGAAGGTTTCAACTTATCCCCATTGTTTCCTGTGATGTGGTCCACTTGAGCTTCGGATATGCTTCATTTTTGGGATCATATTGTAAATTAAGCTAGAAAAACAGATAGACAGTGTGGATATAAGATACATGGGCCCCACATGCTTAACACCACCTAGCTGGACACCCTTGGGTGTTGGAGACATGAGCTATTCATTATCGGTGACTATTGAATGTAAAAGAGTGCCTATTCATGTGAAATCCACTCCGATCATTAGATTATACACAAAAACTCTTGCCTAGAGCCAAGCAAATAGACCTACCCGTTATCTATGTGGGTCATACCAAGGGAAAAAGTGAGGGTGAAAATTTCCCTATATATTTTCCAACCGCGTTGTCCACCTGAATCATAGATAGTGCTGATCCTTGGGCCCTGAGCCTATCATAGCTGATGCACCACTAGTGGTCTAGATAGATTTTATATAAACATCGCGGTGGGATCCATTCAAGCTGTAACTCCTTAATTGCACCCTCCAACCAAATTTAAAAATTACCTTAGTCCTGAACATACTGCATAGGGTTGAGTCCCACGTGACATATGGGTTTGTATCTTAGTCCTGTCCTGTCATTAGTATTCCATTTATAAAAAAAGAATTTTATGTTGGGGGCCTTGCATAAAACCTTAGGATCTAGCCCTCCAGAACAAACCAGAATTATGGATAAAGCAATGAAATAAATCAAATCATCAATCACACACCACACAAGAGATTTTTACGTGGAAAACCCTCAAAGAGGTAAAAACCACGAGACCTCGTCCAGATCAACAATCCACTATGAAGTAGAACGTTACAATCTTCTTCACTCACGCAGGAGTGGATAAACAATAAGAGAAATAGAGAAAACGGAGAGATCTAACCGATTATGAGGACATAGAAGCGCTGAGATGTAGATTGCAAAGTAGAGAACCTCCACGAGCAGAACCTCCCTTCTATAAGCTTCCTCTCTCTCTTTCTCCCTCTCTCTCACCTTTGATAGCCCTAAACCCTTTAGCAAATCCCTTACAAAGCTTTAGGAAACCCTCTTGCTATTTTGTGATACCTAGAAAAACCCTAGGCAACCCCTTTTATAGTTTTGGGAAACTCCTTTCCGCATCCCAGTTGCGAAAGGACTCAAATCCGCAGTTTCGCACAAAATCGCGGAACAATCTGCGTAACCTAGGACTAGTCCTGGCTCTCCTACGACTGGTCGTAGACCACCTACGACTGGTCGTAGCTCTCCTACGACCAGTCTTAGCTACAGTAAAAAACAGCACGAACTCGCTGGACTTTGAGTCGTGCCAGGGCTCGAACCTACGACCGGTCGAGCACCTCCCACGACCGGTCGAGAGGGGCTCTGGACCGGTCGAAGACGGGAAAAAAACCCCATCATTTTATACATATGAACAGGTTGGGATGTCCCACACACATTCCATGGTGGCTGTATGTGGTGCTGTTGGGACTTACAAAGGCTCTTCTTCTTGAGTATGATGCGATCATGTCTCTTGGGTTTCTATTTTTTTTTTTTTTTGAGTGCCCGTAAAAAATGATTGTGACATAGCCTTGCTGGAGTAAGATGTTGATTTCTTCTCTTCTCTATCTGTTTCATGCATTGAAGATCCTGTGTTCAACTCAAAGTCGAGTGGCCAGGCTATTGCTTCTGATTCTCTCTAATTCGTCCATTTTAATAAGGTAAACTCCGATTCTCTTTGACATTATGGCTGCATTTGGACGTCTCAACTTTGTTGGACTTGTTGGATGCTATTCCACCCAAATCTATATTGGCTACATGTCAGGTCTGACGTGAAATTGAATTTGAAAAAAAAATAAAGTGGAAGCACTTGTGCAGATTTCACCAAACTAAAGGGAATTGTTTAGTTTGGGTTGAGCTTGACCCAAGTGGGGCTGAAATGAGTCAGACCAGGTCTGACTCATTGACCATTTGTTGGACTGAAGTGCCCATAAAAAATGGGCCGAATCCTTGTTTATGACAGATCTTTGTTTTTTTATTATTTATTTCAAGAATTTTGTGTGATGGTTTATGGCTATTAGTTGATGGGCCTTTTAGCTGATTTTATTTCATTTCTCTTTGAAAGATTGTCTGTTAATTTGTGTCATCAGAAGTTTTTGGATTTCCCCCTCTTCACATTGCCTGATCCTTAGCTTATGGGTCGGGTTGGCCTAGACCCATGTCTTTTGCTCTTGGGCAGGATTCTAACATGCATTCAGCATATACTGGCCCATCTGCAACCATAATTGTTCTTGTTTTCACAACTTTGAGAAAAATCAAAACATGGGTTTTGTAACACAACCAGCTTAGTATCTGAGTTCGTGCACTGTTCTCCTAGCACTGAGCTAGACCAAGCATATTACCAACAAATTCTGGTGTGGGAGTGGGAAAGTATATGTTTCAAAATGGTTTCAAATATAAACTAGTGGGATGCAGAAGCGTGACTCAAAACAGGATGGTGGACCTAAGGTCTTACCATCAGGTGAGGTTCTAGCACTATCTTTAACTTACCTGCCTGATCTTTACTCCTACATCGGCTCTGATCTTGCAGCATTGATTCTGATTTGTTACTGGATTTTGGGAAGGAATTGGAATTTTTTAGAGATTATTGTAAGTGTTGTTTGTGTATATCTTGTTTTGGGTTGTTCTTGCTCCATTTTTTTTAGGATTATTTGGGTAATTTTTGCTGTATGATTCTATTATCTTGAGAAATCTAATATTTGAAGTAGGACTGAGTCTGAATTTTAGAGATTTTTTTTTTTTTTTTTTATCATGCACACCTCAGCATGTGAACCATTTATTTATTGCAGGCATGCGACATATAAAGATATAAAGTGATTATGGCTCAGATCTCATTTATGCATGCCATGTGTACAGAAATAGATTGCTTGAAAGCTGCTTTGATTTTATGCCAATTAGCAGGGGCCACAAGTGTATATCACTAGCAAATCACCAGGTTAAGCTGTTTGAAAGAGCCACTGTCTATGTTTGCTATGAGAAGTATCATTTACTTGTCTCTCGTAATGTTTTGAGCAGTTGGCTAGCATTAGGTGAGATACATTGTTTAGATCTTCCGGATTAAATCAAGCAATCCTACACCTCGGGTTGGCCAAGACATATCAAAAACAAATGAATGTCTAGAGGAAAAACAAGTTCAATCATCAATTTACTTTGTATGTTGTGACCCACACGAAGAGTGAAATTGTCTGATTTTTTAGGCGAAGGTATAAGCTTTATTTCCAATCTTATGGAAAGCTATCTCACACTGTGTTTTCATATTTCCATATGTGCCCTTGTGTAGAATTAGCAAACCCCCATAATATATATTGTGAGTATTAATGTTCTCTGTTTGATTTCGGGAATGCCCAACATGCCTTCCTCTATCTTGGCTACAAGGAATCATTAGCACTTCCTTTCTTTCTTCATGCGACTATAGGCCATGTCTAACTTTGTTTTTGGAGTTCTAAGTGTATATTTCTCCTTAAAATTGTAGGGCTAAGGATTATACTGCAGTAGAACAACCCGTGGAAGCATTCACGAATATTACATACAGCCACCAGGTATGAACTGGGATGCAAATGTAATTTGTTGTTGGTTATGTTGTTGTTCTTGTGTGAAGATTATGCGTTGTCTTTCAGTTTAGTGAGCAAGAAATATTCTTGTTGTCTTCACTATGTTAGGTGGATGATCTCTCAAGGATGTATAGGCTATTTTGTAGAATAACCAAAGGCTTAGATCCTGTTTCTCAAATATTTAAGCAGGTGGGGTGCATTTCCTTCGAAAGTTGCACTTTGGTTTTATAAATAGAACATAGCAACTGCCCTCTTATGTTTATCCTACCTCTCTATGGTTACTTGAGTGCCTTGTGATGCAGTATGTTACTCGAAGGAACCACCGTGGTTAAACAAGCAGAAGATGCAGCAAGTAACAAGAAAGTGAGTTCTTCTCATGTATGTAATGTTTCTAAAACAGGGTCACATTCACTCCTACGGTTGAACTTTGTAGTATGGCTACAGTTATTGGCCTTTACATATGCATCAAACTAATGTGTAGTCTACCTTCTCATTACAAGGTATCACTACACCAAATTCGTCAATTAGGAACGACTATATTTTTTGGCCTTTACTGCTATGGTACATTTGAGTGTTGGATCTGCTTATGTTTGTGTATATAACTTTTAATGATACGAGAGAAGGGATGGACGGCGTGGATAAACAAATACATCACGGTGGGCCTGCCCATAAAACTGCCATTCGTGGCTAGAGAGATGGGCGTAGGCAGGGTAGTACGCAATGCGCGTCCAAACAGACGACGAAAAACTACTGACGATTACACCGAAGTTAGGCTTTGCTTTAATCTCAACAGTGAGTTGTTTTTTTTTAAATAAATAAATAAATTACAGGATCTGAAGAGTAAAAAAATAAGGATTCTGGAGATGGGTTTTCTACTTTTTCAGTCAGCTTAATCAGTTTTTTTATATATATATATTTAAATCTCAGGGGTTAAACTGTAAAAAGGTAGAAATCTGGAGGTGGTTTTTTTTAAAATCTTCACCGCCGAAAAAATCCGAGGTATCTCTACCACCAACTGGGTTTTGTTGTTGTTGTTTTTTTGTTTTGGGTCTTAATCAGCTATTTTCTTTTAAATATAAGGCATTTCTACCTATGGATTCTCACACATGTGCTATCATCAGCACGTGTCAAGAGGGTGGCCATCTCATTGTTCTTATAAATGTGAATTGATGCAATCACTGTGCTGAAGACCGCCTATCACAAGAATCTCTCTGATCCAATTATTAGGTGGGCCACATCCTGTACATTCAATCACATCAACAGGAGTTTGAATTACTGCAGTCTTGACATGGAACCATTTCATTTCATTTATGGAATTTTCTAATGTGAATTGATATCTTCTACCACACTACTAATTGATTTGCTTAAACCCATTTCAATTCCAGGAATTGAACATAATACGAATATTTCAATTCACCTTCAACACACCAGTTAATTTATTTTAAAAAAAAAAAAATCATGAGCAAATCGAGTGGTTGTAACAAATGCTCAGTGAGAATCTACTTGGCCTGGGATCTTCATTTTGCCAAAATCAGATTTCACATACATTATTTCAATGCATTCTTTGTTAGATTCTGATTTTTTTTCCTATACATTTCTAATGATAGATTTTGATCTGCTTATGGTAGGTACCTTGAAGAGCTCGAGAACAACCCAGACATTTTAGCAAATCCACAGAGCAGAGCTTTAAGTTCCCAATAGTACGTCTATGTGGCTTTATTTTTGCTTTTCAAAGTGGATTTGCTAAAAATCTTTTACATCGTTTAATTTTATTTTAAGGTCCTACAAACATAGCAAGTGAAAGCACAGTACTTTAGAAGTGTCTTAAACTAACTGCTTTTTGTAATGATCTTCTGTCACGAAATTTATCAAAGAACAGGTTGCAAGCCTCTACCTTTGGCCAAAGGTCCTAGAAATTACCTATTTTAGACAGTTCAAGGTAAGCTTTTGTTTGATATTGAGATTGTATAGATTCTGAAACGAAACAGCATTTCTCATATTAGAATTTCTAATGAAAATCACGGATTACTAAGTGCAGTTTGCGGGAACAGAATAGATGTGGATTTATTGGTGAGTATGAAAAATATAGAAGCTGTAAGAAAATCTAGAGCTCTTGCAGTCGCTTTGGTTCAGAGAGAGGTTTCAAGCTTCATCGGTTGTACAACCATTACCATTGTTGTGAGCAGTGAATCAATGAAATAGGACCATCTCGCCCCATGCTTTGCCAACCATTTTATCTATCTACAAACTAGCACTTCAACCTTTGGACGCTACTCGTGCTGGGAGTACCATATAGAGGATTTTTTTAAAAAAAAATTTAAAGACCACTTTCAATTTATTGTAATAAATATTATATATATTTTTTATTGTCAAGTAATATAGATTTTATTTAATATTTAGTTTAAATTCTATTGCAACATTTTTTATGTTTCAAATGTTTAAAAAAAATATACAGGTTTCAATTGAATTATACAATAATAATAATAAATTTACTGGCCTACGCTGGGCTCCAGATCTTTGTTGGCGCTTTGACATATTTAAAAGTGCCTAGGAAGCCACTTTTTAGCGGCGCTTTTCCCACTTTTAGCGGGGCTTCTGTCAAAAATAGCAGCACCAGCAAAAGCGCCGATGAAACAATAGAGACCGCCACAATAGACTCTACTAGCGGCGCTCTGAGAAGTGCCACAAACTTTTTTAGCGACATGACCTTCTGGCGGCGCTTGTCTAGCGCCGCTATATCGGCGTTTTTAGCGGCGGTTTTGGCCGCCGGTAAAAATCAGTTGTCTTGTAGTGACTGTTTCATACTTCCAATTCATCATTAGTTTTCTCCATTTTCTGTCACTCAATTCTCTTTTTCTTCCTATTAGGAGATTTCGTCACATGTCGAAGAACTTGTGTTTCACTACTTTCATGTTCTATATTTTGAATGATATTCAATGGGTTTTTTTTTTTTTTTCATTTAAGGAACATAAGTGGAGTTGGAACTATAACGATCTCTATTTGATTTGATGTTAGCTTTCTAGCCTTTTGAAATTCTTATGTTCTTTTAGTTTACTAACATTACATGTGCAGATTCCTTCC
The DNA here is from genome assembly GCA_030180095.1 of Magnolia changhungtana. Taxonomy (NCBI): domain Eukaryota; kingdom Viridiplantae; phylum Streptophyta; class Magnoliopsida; order Magnoliales; family Magnoliaceae; genus Magnolia; species Magnolia changhungtana. Next base: position 10,099,251 of record JASAUF010000630.1, on the reverse strand, counting down.
AAATTACTGTGAACAGAATCAATAGATTACCTTGTCAAATTGCACGGCCAAGGCCAACTACACCCGTTCTTTGGGGATGAGATGCACCATCCCCAAGTTTGTATGGAAAGAAAGCTCATTCCAAAGATTTCATTGTTATGTCGTTCTCTGTAATCTGGCTTTCTAAAGTTTGTTGTTTGTTCTTACATTTCTCCTGAGAGTATTTTGGCTTTGGTCTAAGTCTGTTTTGTTAGAGTTTGATTTACGGAATTTCAGTATAATTATCAAGAAGATCCTAGCTTTTAGAGATTGGATTCATTACCATCCTTCAAAAAATAATAATAAATAAAATCAACTTGCTACTGCTACTAGCTTTACATTAATTACTCACCGGTTTCTAGAAATCACTAAAACTGTCTGTAGTACATTACAGCAACTGATTTCTTGTCATATGAAAATCTAAGAAAAACAAGGGGTAGTTCTTTTATTGTAAAATATTGGGATCTTCGGTTCCTTGATTGAAGTTTTGGTCACGTGGCATGATTAGGAGTCCTTTTTAGCAAAAATCCTTTCTCCTCATCTTTATTAATAACTGAACGAAAGTTCTCTGGGATGGTATTACTTCATGGGAGGATTATCAATAGATATGGTTGTTTGACTTGTTCAAGCATACAACTCTTATTGAAGTCCTTTTGGTTTTCTATGCAGTCAAGGATACCTTTACAACTAAAGTTCGTACTCGAAGATGTCAGTCAAGACCAGTCCTTTTAGCGCTTGCAGCACTTTTTTCTTAATAAATTTTCATTGCCTTCCAAAAATAGAAGGAAAGAAAAGAAAAGAAAAGCAAAAAAGCCACGTCAATTTGAATTAGGTAGATATTCAAATGGGAAGCATTTCAAAAAAAGAAAAAAGAAAAAAAAAAAAAAAAAAAAAGGTTTTCTCTTCTTTTCTTTTCTTTCTTTCTTGTAGATTTTGATCACCCATTCTGGGTTGACTGATTGTGAAAGTAACCCATAAAAGGCATTTACATCAGCTAATTTGTCATAGTATCACATATATTTGTGGCTCATAAAACCTTCCATCTGCCACATTCAATCACTACAAGAAACACCACTTTTAGCGACGGCCATTTTCGTCGCTAAACGTCAATATTTCGCAGCTAAAAATATTTAGCGACGAAAATTTTCGTCGCTAAATTCGTCGCTAAAAGACCGATGTACAAGACTTTTAACAGCGAAAAAGTCAAATCGACGCTAAATGTAAGATTTTTAGCGACGAATATTTTCGCTGCTAAAGGTCTCTTTTAGCGACGAAAATATTCGCTGCCAAAAAACTTCAAAACTTTTAGCAAAGCAAAACATTTCGCCGCTAAAAATCATTCAATACTTTTAGCGTAAAATTTTTGCCGCTTTTAAAATATCTAGGACTTTTAGCATCGAAAATTTTACGCCACTAAAATCGCTAAGACTTTTAGCGGCAAAATCTTTACGCCAAAAAAAATTTTCCACGACTTTTAGCAGCGAAAAGTTTCGCCGCTAAAAAAACTGCCAACACTTTTAGCAGCGAAATATATCGCCGCCAAACAAATTTCCACGACTTTTAGCAGCGAAAACTTTCGCCGCTAAACAAATTTACACGTCTTTTCGCAGCGAATCCATTCGCAGCAAAAAAACTTCCACGACTTTTAGCAGCGAAATATTTCGCCGCAAAAAAATTTTCTACGACTTTTAGCAGCGAAAAGTTTCGCCGCCCAGAAAACATCCAACACCTTTAGCAGCGAAACCATTCGCCGCAAAAAAAATTTCCACAACTTTTAGCAGCTAAAGATTTCACCGAAAATAAATTTCTACGACTTTTAGCAATAAAAGTTTCACGCCTTTAAAAAATGATTAAAACCTTTAGCGACCAAACATTTATACACAAAAAATTGCTATGACTTTTAGCGTAAAAATATTCAAATCAAAAAAAATAGCCACACCTTTAGCAAAAAAATGTCATGCTAAAAGATATCTAGATCATGTTTAGAGGACATTTTAGCGAAATAAATGTTTCGACACAAAAACTATTTTCCAGCAAAAATTAAGTTTTTCCCAGCGAAAGTTTTCGCCGCTAAAAAAATTCCAAAATATTTTAGCGGAAAAAAGTTTCACCGCCAAATATACTACCAAAGTTTTAGCAGCGAAATTTTTCGCCGCCAAAAAAATTTCCAAGAATTTTTAGCAGCGAAAAGTTTCGCTGCGAAAAATCATTTCACTTTTAGCGACGAAAATTTTCGTCGCTAAAAGTCTTTTTTTTTTTTTAATGTACAGCCTGGAATTCCTCACAAAATTCCTGATAGACACCTGTTACCAATATATCATCATATTCATCATAATATACACCTGTTATATAATATATTTTCATCATATTCACATTCACATCCAACTAAACCCAAACCCAAACATAAACTGCATTCATTCAAACACGTTCATTCACACATTAATACATATAAACTTAACATAATAAACAAATATACAAAAAAATCACAAAGATGAAGGCGGAGGTGGTGGAGCATCGGTGGGTAAGCGTGCAGTGAAAGCCTCTAACATCTGCATCATCCGTCGCTCATGATCCAACCGGATCTCCTCTATCCTCCTCTCTGCTCCTCCCTCTCGCCTCACCAGCTGATCCTCCATCCTCCTCTCCTGCTCCTCCCTTTGCCTCACCAGCTGATCCTAAACTTATCCTATAACCTATAACCTTATCCTAAACCTAACCTAAACCTATAACCTTAACCTATGACCTAAACTTATAACCTTAACCTTATCCTTATCCAATAACCAAAACCTACACCTATTACCTAAACCTTAACCTATTCTCAAATCCCTAAACCTAAACCTACACCTAATCCCAATCTCAACTCCCTACCCTAAGCCTAAGCCTAAACATGAAAACCCAAGCCTAAACCCGATCCCGAACCCCAACCCGATTTCCAATGCCTAAACCTTAACCTATTCTCAATTCCCAAAGCTATAACCTATAACCTTATCCTAAACCTAACCTAAACCTATAACCTTAACCTATGACCTAAACTTATAACCTTAACCTTATCCTTATCCTATAACCAAAACCTACACCTATTACCTAAACCTTAACCTATTCTCAAATCCCTAAACCTAAACCTACACCTAATCCCAATCTCATCTCCCTACCCTAAGCCAAAGCCTAAACATGAAAACCCAAGTCTAAACCCGATCCAGAACCCCAACCCGATTTCCAATGCCTAAACCTTAACCTATTCTCAATTCCCAAAGCTATAACCTATAACCTTATCCTAAACCTAACCTAAACCTATAACCTTAACCTATGACCTAAACTTATAACCTTAAACTTATCCTTATCCAATAACCAAAACCTACACCTATTACCTAAACCTTAACCTATTCTCAAATCCCTAAACCTAAACCTACACCTAATCCCAATCTCAACTCCCTACCCTAAGCCTAAGCCTAAACATGAAAACCCAAGCCTAAACCCGATCCCGAACCCCAACCCGATTTCCAATGCCTAAACCTTAACCTATTCTCAATTCCCAAGCTATAACCTATAAACTTATCCTAAACCTAACCTAAACCTATAACCTTAACCTATGACCTAAACTTATAACCTTAACCTTATCCTTATCCTATAACCAAAACCTACACCTATTACCTAAACCTTAACCTATTCTCAAATCCCTAAACCTAAACCTACACCTAATCCCAATCTCAACTCCCTACCCTAAGCCTAAAGCCTAAACATGAAAACCCAAGCCTAAACCCGATCCCGAACCCCAACCCGATTTCCAATGCCAAAACCTTAACCTATTCTCAATTTCCAAAGCTATAACCTATAACCTTATCCTAAACCTAACCTAAACCTATAACCTTAACCTATGACCTAAACTTATAACCTTAACCTTATCCTTATCCTATAACCAAAACCTACACCTATTACCTAAACCTTAACCTATTCTCAAATCCCTAAACCTAAACCTACACCTAATCCCAATCTCATCTCCCTACCCTAAGCCAAAGCCTAAACATGAAAACCCAAGTCTAAACCCGATCCCGAACCCCAACCCGATTTCCAATGCCTAAACCTTAACCTATTCTCAATTCCCAAAGCTATAACCTATAACCTTATCCTAAACCTAACCTAAACCTATAACCTTAACCTATGACCTAAACTTATAACCTTAACCTTATCCTTATCCAATAACCAAAACCTACACCTATTACCTAAACCTTAACCTATTCTCAAATCCCTAAACCTAAACCAACACCTAATCCCAATCTCAACTCCCTACCCTAAGCCTAAGCCTAAACATGAAAACCCAAGCCTAAACCCGATCCCGAACCCCAACCCGATTTCCAATGCCTAAACCTTAACCTATTCGAAATTCCCAAAGCTATAACCTATAAACTTATCCTAAACCTAACCTAAACCTATAACCTTAACCTATGACCTAAACTTATAACCTTAACCTTATCCTTATCCTATAACCAAAACCTACACCTATTACCTAAACCTTAACCTATTCTCAAATCCCTAAACCTAAACCTACACCTAATCCCAATCTCATCTCCCTACCCTAAGCCAAAGCCTAAACATCAAAACCTAAGCCTAAACCCAATCCCGAACCCCAACCCGATTTCCAATGCTAAACCTTAACATATTCTCAATTCCCAAAGCTATAACCTAAAACCTAAACCTATAACCTTAACCTATGACCTAAACTTATAACCTTAACCTTATCCTTATCCTATAACCAAAACCTACACCTATTACCTAAACCTTAACCTATTCTCAAATCCCTAAACCTAAACCTACACCTAATCCCAATCTCATCTCCCTACCCTAAGCCAAAGCCTAAACATGAAAACCCAAGCCTAAACCCGATCCCGAACCCCAACCCGATTTCCAATGCCTAAACCTTAACCTATTCTCAATTCCCAAAGCTATAACCTATAACCTTATCCTAAACCTAACCTAAACCTATAACCATAACCTATGACCTAAACTTATAACCTTAACCTTATCCTTATCCAATAACCAAAACCTACACCTATTACCTAAACCTTAACCTATTCTCAAATCCCTAAATCTAAACCTACACCTAATCCCAATCTCAACTCCCTACCCTAAGCCTAAGCCTAAACATGAAAACCCAAGCCTAAACCCGATCCCGAACCCCAACCCGATTTCCAATGCCTAAACCTTAACCTATTCTCAATTCCCAAAGCTATAACCTATAAACTTATCCTAAACCTAACCTAAACCTATAACCTTAACCTATGACCTAAACTTATAACCTTAACCTTATCCTTATCCTATAACCAAAACCTACACCTATTACCTAAACCTTAACCTATTCTCAAATCCCTAAACCTAAACCTACACCTAATCCCAATCTCATCTCCCTACCCTAAGCCAAAGCCTAAACATGAAAACCTAAGCCTAAACCCCATCCCGAACCCCAACCCGATTTCCAATGCCTAAACCTTAACCTATTCTCAATTCCCAAAGCTATAACCCTAAACCTAAACCTAACCTAAACCTATAACCTTAACCTATGACCTAAACTTATAACCTTAACCTTATCCTTATCCTATAACCAAAACCTACACCTATTACCTAAACCTTAACCTATTCTCAAATCCCTAAACCTAAACCTACACCTAATCCCAATCTCAACTCCCTACCCTAAGCCTAAGCCTAAACATGAAAACCCAAGCCTAAACCCGATCCCGAACCCCAACCCGATTTCCAATGCCTAAACCTTAACCTATTCTCAATTCCCAAAGCTATAACCTATAACCTTATCCTAAACCTAACCTAAACCTATAACCTTAACCTATGACCTAAACTTATAACCTTAACCTTATCCTTATCCTATAACCAAAACCTACACCTATTACCTAAACCTTAACCTATTCTCAAATCCCTAAACCTAAACCTACACCTAATCCCAATCTCATCTCCCTACCCTAAGCCAAAGCCTAAACATGAAAACCCAAGTCTAAACCCGATCCCGAACCCCAACCCGATTTCCAATACCTAAACCTTAACCTATTCTCAATTCCCAAAGCTATAACCTATAACCTTATCCTAAACCTAACCTAAACCTATAACCTTAACCTATGACCTAAACTTATAACCTTAACCTTATCCTTATCCAATAACCAAAACCTACACCTATTACCTAAACCTTAACCTATTCTCAAATCCCTAAATCTAAACCTACACCTAATCCCAATCTCAACTCCCTACCCTAAGCCTAATCCTAAACATGAAAACCCAAGCCTAAACCCGATCCCGAACCCCAACCCGATTTCCAATGCCTAAACCTTAACCTATTCTCAATTCCCAAAGCTATAACCTATAAACTTATCCTAAACCTAACCTAAACCTATAACCTTAACCTATGACCTAAACTTATAACCTTAACCTTATCCTTATCCTATAACCAAAACCTACACCTATTACCTAAACCTTAACCTATTCTCAAATCCCTAAACCTAAACCTACACCTAATCCCAATCTCATCTCCCTACCCTAAGCCAAAGCCTAAACATGAAAACCTAAGCCTAAACCCGATCCCGAACCCCAACCCGATTTCCAATGCCTAAACCTTAACCTATTCTCAATTCCCAAAGCTATAACCTATAACCTAAACCTAAACCTAACCTAAACCTATAACCTTAACCTATGACCTAAACTTATAACCTTAACCTTATCCTTATCCTATAACCAAAACTTACACCTATTACCTAAACCTTAACCTATTCTCAAATCCCTAAACCTAAACCTACACCTAATCCCAATCTCATCTCCCTACCCTAAGCCAAAGCCTAAACATCAAAACCTAAGCCTAAACCCAATCCCGAACCCCAACCCGATTTCCAATGCCTAAACCTTAACCTATTCTCAATTCCCAAAGCTATAACCTAAAACCTAAACCTATAACCTTAACCTATGACCTAAACTTATAACCTTAACCTTATCCTTATCCTATAACCAAAACCTACACCTATTACCTAAACCTTAACCTATTCTCAAATCCCTAAACCTAAACCTACACCTAATCCCAATCTCATCTCCCTACCCTAAGCCAAAGCCTAAACATGAAAACCCAAGCTAAACCCGATCCCGAACCCCAACCCGATTTCCAATGCCTAAACCTTAACCTATTCTCAATTCCCAAAGCTATAACCTATAACCTTATCCTAAACCTAACCTAAACCTATAACCATAACCTATGACCTAAACTTATAACCTTAACCTTATCCTTATCCAATAACCAAAACCTACACCTATTACCTAAACCTTAACCTATTCTCAAATCCCTAAATCTAAACCTACACCTAATCCCAATCTCAACTCCCTACCCTAAGCCTAAGCCTAAACATGAAAACCCAAGCCTAAACCCGATCCCGAACCCCAACCCGATTTCCAATGCCTAAACCTTAACCTATTCTCAATTCCCAAAGCTATAACCTATAAACTTATCCTAAACCTAACCTAAACCTATAACCTTAACCTATGACCTAAACTTATAACCTTAACCTTATCCTTATCCTATAACCAAAACCTACACCTATTACCTAAACCTTAACCTATTCTCAAATCCCTAAACCTAAACCTACACCTAATCCCAATCTCATCTCCCTACCCTAAGCTAAAGCCTAAACATGAAAACCTAAGCCTAAACCCGACTCCCGAACCCCAACCCGATTTCCAATGCCTAAACCTTAACCTATTCTCAATTCCCAAAGCTATAACCCCTAAACCTAAACCTAACCTAAACCTATAACCTTAACCTATGACCTAAACTTATAACCTTAATCTTATCCTTATCCTATAACCAAAACCTACACCTATTACCTAAACCTTAACCTATTCTCAAATCCCTAAACCTAAACCTACACCTAATCCCAATCTCAACTCCCTACCCTAAGCCTAAGCCTAAACATGAAAACCCAAGCCTAAACCCGATCCCGAACCCCAACCCGATTTCCAATGCCTAAACCTTAACCTATTCTCAATTCCCAAAGCTATAACCTATAACCTTATCCTAAACCTAACCTAAACCTATAACCTTAACCTATGACCTAAACTTATAACCTTAACCTTATCCTTATCCTATAACCAAAACCTACACCTATTACCTAAACCTTAACCTATTCTCAAATCCCTAAACCTAAACCTACACCTAATCCCAATCTCATCTCCCTACCCTAAGCCAAAGCCTAAACATGAAAACCCAAGTCTAAACCCGATCCCGAACCCCAACCCGATTTCCAATACCTAAACCTTAACCTATTCTCAATTCCCAAAGCTATAACCTATAACCTTATCCTAAACCTAACCTAAACCTATAACCTTAACCTATGACCTAAACTTATAACCTTAACCTTATCCTTATCCAATAACCAAAACCTACACCTATTACCTAAACCTTAACCTATTCTCAAATCCCTAAATCTAAACCTACACCTAATCCCAATCTCAACTCCCTACCCTAAGCCTAAGCCTAAACATGAAAACCCAAGCCTAAACCCGATCCCGAACCCCAACCCGATTTCCAATGCCTAAACCTTAACCTATTCTCAATTCCCAAAGCTATAACCTATAAACTTATCCTAAACCTAACCTAAACCTATAACCTTAACCTATGACCTAAACTTATAACCTTAACCTTATCCTTATCCTATAACCAAAACCTACACCTATTACCTAAACCTTAACCTATTCTCAAATCCCTAAACCTAAACCTACACCTAATCCCAATCTCATCTCCCTACCCTAAGCCAAAGCCTAAACATGAAAACCTAAGCCTAAACCCGATCCCGAACCCCAACCCGATTTCCAATGCCTAAACCTTAACCTATTCTCAATTCCCAAAGCTATAACCTATAACCTAAACCTAAACCTAACCTAAACCTATAACCTTAACCTATGACCTAAACTTATAACCTTAACCTTAACCTTATCCTTATCCTATAACCAAAACCTACACCTATTACCTAAACCTTAACCTATTCTCAAATCCCTAAACCTAAACCTACACCTAATCCCAATCTCAACTCCCTACCCTAAGCCTAAGCCTAAACATGAAAACCCAAGCCTAAACCCGATCCCGAACCCCAACCCGATTTCCAATGCCTAAACCTTAACCTATTCTCAATTCCCAAAGCTATAACCTATAACCTTATCCTAAACCTAACCTAAACCTATAACCTTAACCTATGACCTTAACTTATTCTCAAATCCCAAAGCTATAACCTATAACCTTATCCTAAACCTAACCTAAACCTATAACCTTAACCTATGACCTAAACTTATAACCTTAACCTTATCCTTATCCTATAACCAAAACCTACACCTATTACCTAAACCTTAACCTATTCTCAAATCCCTAAACCTAAACCTACACCTAATCCCAATCTCATCTCCCTACCCTAAGCCAAAGCCTAAACATGAAAACCCAAGTCTAAACCCGATCCCGAACCCCAACCCGATTTTCAATGCCTAAACCTTAACCTATTCTCAATTCCCAAAGCTATAACCTATAACCTTATCCTAAACCTAACCTAAACCTATAACCTTAACCTATGACCTAAACTTATAACCTTAACCTTATCCTTATCCAATAACCAAACCTACACCTATTACCTAAACCTTAACCTATTCTCAAATCCCTAAACCTAAACCTACACCTAATCCCAATCTCAACTCCCTACCCTAAGCCTAATCCTAAACATGAAAACCCAAGCCTAAACCCGATCCCGAACCCCAACCCGATTTCCAATGCCTAAACCTTAACCTATTCTCAATTCCCAAAGCTATAACCTATAAACTTATCCTAAACCTAACCTAAACCTATAACCTTAACCTATGACCTAAACTTATAACCTTAACCTTATCCTTATCCTATAACCAAAACCTACACCTATTACCTAAACCTTAACCTATTCTCAAATCCCTAAACCTAAACCTACACCTAATCCCAATCTCATCTCCCTACCCTAAGCCAAAGCCTAAACATGAAAACCTAAGCCTAAACCCATTTCCAATGCCTAAACCTTAACTTATTCTCAATTCCCAAAGCTATAACCTATAACCTAAACTTAAACCTAACCTAAACCTATAACCTTAACCTAAACCCAAAACCTAAACCTTAACCTAAACCAAAGCCTATAACCTTAACTTAAACCAAAACCTCGTAACCTAAACCTTAACCTAAACCTAAACCTAAAACCAGAACCTAAACCTATAAACTAAAACCTAAACCTAAACCTATAACCTAAACCAAAACCTATAACCTCAACCTAAAGAAAACCTATAAAGTAAAACCTAAACCTAAACCAAAACCTATAACCTCAACCTAAACAAAAACCTATAACATAAACCTTAACCTATAACCTATAACCTAAACCTAAAACCAAAACCTAAACCTATATGTTAAAACCTAAACCTAAACCTATACCTAAACCTTAACCTATTCTCAAATCCCTAAACCTATACCTACACCTAATCCCAATCTCAACTCCCGACCTAAACCTAAACCTAAACTTGAAAACCCAAGCCTAAACCCGATCCCGAACCCGAACCCGATTTCCTAAAGCTAAGCCTTAACCTTAACCTATTCTCAAATCCCTAAACCTAAACCTACACCAAATCCCAATCTCAACTCTCTAACCTAAACCTAAACTTAATCATGAAAACCCAAGCCTAAGCCCGATCCGAACACGAACCCGATTTCCTAAACTTAAACCTTTACCTATTTTCAAATCCTTAAACCTAAACCTACACCAAATCCTAATCTCAACTCCCTAACCTAAACCTAAACCTAAACTTGAAAACCCAAACTTAAACCCGATCCCAAACCCGAACCCGCTTTCTAAACCTAAACCATAACCTATTCTCAATTCCCAAAGCTATAACCTATAACCTAAACCTATACCTAACCTTAACCTATAACCTAAACCTAAAACCAAAACCAAAACCAAAACCTATAACCTAAAACCTAAACTTAAAACCTATAACCTAAATGTATTCTCAAATCCCTCAACCTAAACCTACATCAAATCCTAATCCCAACTCCCTAACCTAAACCTAAACCTAAACTTGAAAACCCAAACTGATCCTCGAACCCGAACCCGGCTTCCTAAACCTAAACCTTAACCTATTCTCAATTCACAAAGCTATAACCCATAACTTAAACCTAAATCGAACCTAAACCTATAACATTAACCTAAACCTAAACATAAAACCAAAACCTAAACCTATTACCTAAACTTATAACCTAAAACCTAAACCTATAACCTAAACTTATAACCTATAACTTAAACCTAAACCTAAACTCCCTAACCTTTGTGATTTTTTATTTATTTGTTAATGTTAAATTTATATGTATTTATGTGTGAATGAATGTGATGCAGATAAGATTGTTTGTGTTTGGATGAATGTAGTTTATGTTTGGGTTTAGTTTTGGGTTTAGCTGGATGTGAATGTTAATATGATGAAATATATTATATAACAGGTGTATATTAGGATGAATATGATGAAATATATTGTTAACAGTGTATATATCAGGAATTTTGTACGAATTTTGTATCATATATCAAAAGACTTTTAGCAACGAAAATTTTCGTCGCTAAAAGTGGAACATTTTAACAGCTAAGATTTTCGCTGCTAAAACATCTTGGAATTTCGAATATTCTCACTGCTAAAAGTCTTTCCTTTTTTTTATAATATACAGTTGAAAATTCGGCACCAAATCCCTGATACACATGTAGGATTTTTTTTTTAAAGTTTTTTTTTTGTTTTTTCCATATACAGTTCAAAATTCAAGACAGAAAAATATCTAGATTTTTAGCAGCGACAATTTTCGCTGCTAAAACACCTTAGAATTTTTTTGGCTACGAATATTTTCGCTGCTAAAAGTCTTTTTTCTTGGATTTTTTTTAAAGTAGTTTTTTGGCGGCGAATATTTTCGCTGCTAAAAGTCCTACATATTTTCGCTGCTAAAATCTCGAGCATCGCTGTCAAAATGTTTTAAAAATAGTTTTAGCAGCGAAACATTTCGCGGCTAAAAGTCATATAATTATATTTTTTAGCGTGAAGAGTTTCACAGCTAATAATCTTGAAAAACAAATATTTTTGATCTTTGAAATCTATGGAAATAGTTTTAGCAATAAATATGTCATTCGCTAAAAGTGTTGTATAGTATTTTTTTAGCGGCCAAGAATTTCAGCACTAATAGTCTTGAAAAATTTATTTTGCCGCTGCTAAAATCTTTTGGAAAATATGTTTAGCAGCGAAATATTTCGCTGCTAAAAGTCTTGTATAGTATTTTTTAGTGACGAACATTTTCGCCGCTAAAAAGTTTATGTTGTTTGAATTTAAATTAATATGAATGTGAATGTGATGAATATAATGAAATATATTGTTAGTAAGAGTATATTCGGAATATTGTATGTATTTTCAAGTAGAATAAATTTTTTTGAAGGCAAAGTTTTGGCGACGATAATTTTCGTCGCTAAAAGATGTTTACTTGTCTTGTAAATTATAAGAGTTTTAGCAGCGATAATTTTTGCCGCTAAATGCATTTGGCAGCGAAATATATCGCCGCTAAAAATATTTTTCGTCGCTAAAAGTCTCGTACGGTAAAGAAATTCATTCCGCATCGATTTCACATTTAACGGCGAAAATTTTCGTCGCTAAAAGTATGCGGTACTAGTTTTAGCGACGAAAATTTCCGTCGCTAAAAGTTTCGTAGCTAAAACTACACTTTTAGCGACGAAAACATAGTTCGTCACTAAAAGTGACTTGTTGCGACGAAAATAAGTTTCGTCGCTAAATGTTTCGTCGCTAAAAACCCTCTTTTTTGTAGTGAATGCTGCTATTTTTATTAATTTTTGGTGGTAAGCTGTTGTTGCAGATACATGAACCTTCATATGACTTGCAAGGGGTGCTGTAACGTCCGTTATGTAACAATAATGGTGGGAACCATTACACATTACAAGGTTAAAACGACCATTATGGAGAAAAATGACCTGTAACAACCATTACAGCCCCGTAATGGTCCATTATAGGGGCGATACAATTTTATTTTATTTTTTTTATTTTTTGTATTGTATTGTCCTGTTATCCATACCTTAATTTTGCTTTACCCTTATTTTATATTAAAAATCACATACTCCAATTGTCGTAGATTTCTTTCATTACCAGGATGGTTGTGCTGTGTACATTTTTGGGTATTTTGTCTATATTATCTCGTACGTGTGTTCCGTGGTTTCTTAAGTTGATGATCAGTCTTTCATCACATGTATGTTTTCTTTAATTTAATTATATATTGTATGTAAAGGATTTTCAAAGTCATATGATTTGCTTTGTATTTTCTATTGTGTTATTTACTGCTGAAACGTTACCCATTTTTCTAAGGTACTGACGTTTTCTGTGCAGACTAATGAACTTTATCAACTGGTGGCAATTGCATTTTGTTTACTTGTTGCTTGGGTTTATGCCATATCACTTCTTAATATATTGATGTCTTTATTTCAGTTTTGATTAGTACTTATTTTGTAATATTTCCGTATAGTATTTGAATCACTGGATATGTGGTCATGTTGTTCTTGCATAAGAAATTCATGCTGTCAGTCTAAATTTTCAAAAACCATTCCAACATCAACATTTGGAATGATTCTGCATAAGCAACCGCTTGTGTTGTTGTTTATGATTTCTAAAATGCATATGGTACTTGAGACAAACAGAGTTAGCTCAGCTTGGCTCAGCCAAGGAAGGCAGCTATTAGTTTGAACTTTTAAGCCTTGACCACTAGAATGGTCATTAACAGGACCATGAATAGACAATTCGATGCTTATTTAATAAAATAACAAAAAAAAAAAGCAATTTTAACTGGTGAAGTAACAGTAATTGTCTTATTTCTCCTGGCATCAAACTATAAATGGACCCTTACCCTATGTCACAAAATTGTTTGAAGTCTCTCATGTTCATGGATTTAAGGAAAGCCTTGAACTTGTTATTGTGTGTGACTTCCTCTAGGTATAGCATTCAGTTTTTAGTTTTTCATAACTATTCAATGCCACGAAATTTCTTATTTGGATACTTGGTATCATTTCAGTGTAGTGACAAATTGGGTCTAAGCCTTGAATTGGGCTCATTTGCTGTGGGAGTGATGATATCAACTAGTGATCTTTCACAAAAAACCCTTGAACAGGTAAAGATTCATTCTTTCCTTTTACTTTTCCTGGGTGGATGATGTGGAGATGTGCCTTAGTTGTTAAGGGATTTGGCTATACCAATAAGACTTCAGTTCTCGTAAGATTTTAATTGCAACTGTTTCCATATATTTTTCTTTTGAGCCTTCCATATATTGCTGCAGATGAAGGTGACTTTTGGTTGTGTACTTTGTGTAGGTTGGCATCTCTTTTGCACAAATAAGAGAATTTGCTTTTATTCTTCTTAGTCGTGCTTCTAATCTCCTCCCCCTTGCCGTTTCTTCAATAGCTGAAATTTGAGTATGTAGTAGTCCTAACTAAGCTCATTTAATGTCCTTGCTATGTTTCACAAATTCATCGTTGATGTGTGGCAGATAATCGATACATTTTCCGACAGTGTGATGTCTATTTGTTTGACAAAAAGCGAAATTCTTGCTGGAAGCGTTGATGGAACTGCTCGCACATTTGACATTCGTATTGGTAGGTATGTAGCATCATAGTAGGGAGGCCTTAGGAGTCCTGTTTTTCTGAGACTTCTCATTTCATTTGGGGTGTCATTATTTGCCTTTTTCCTAGTATAGTACTCTATAACTTTCGAATTAGTTTCCAACACATTTCTGCTAATACCTTCAGCAAGTTGTACATGTACACTACACCAAAAAGGCCATTTAGGAACAAATATGTTCTAAATTTCCTTGGAGTCTTCATGTAGCTTACTAGTGTACAATATAGTTAGAAGATTTCTGAAGTATTTCTAGTTGTTGGATGGCTCCTCTTCCAAGTAGCAATTAGGTGATTGGTTGACTCGTCCATAAGGAGGTTGTAGCTAATCGAGTGCCTCATGGGCTTAGAGAAGCACTTAGGCCATCAAAACAAGATGATATGGCTGGAGTTGGGCCAGTTCCAAAACAAGTAACCCAGTTCCATTCTTAATGTTAATGTCACTGGTTTTGATTCATGTATGGAGTCAAGGAGAAAGGTCCTTGAAACTGGATGGTTGCAGACTCCATGACTTCAAAAAGCTATGAATGTGGCGAGGATCCACAATTGAAATCAATCAACTGCTTTTGAAACGGATTGAGATTGCTAAAAGTTGCCTTTGTACAACCATGAAATTAGGTGGACCTTCCCCATTTGCTAGGAATGTCATTCTCTAAGCTATACCCTAACTAGTTGGGTTGGCTACACAAATGAATCAGCTTGACTCGTGTTCTGACATTCCACTCTATCAAGGGCCACATCCTTCCTTCATTGTCTTTTGCCTTTCCCCTTACACTATGGTAAAGGGAAGGAAAAAAAAAATCAAGAGAATTTATGATCCGAAGAAGAAAATGATCCCATGTTTTAAGGAAACTCAATCATAACATTACCCAATTAATGATATCTGATAACTATGACATGATTTCACGTCGCCATCTACTACATTAGCCGACTAAAGAAGAATGGACTGAAATTTGACTCTAATATTGGCTAAAGGCCTTTTTAAGTTTCATCTAGGTAATGTTATAGTTCACCTAATCTATAATTCAGAGAAAAAATTTTTCTTTCTTTGTTTGTTTCTTCTTCTTCTTCTTTTTTCTTTTAGATGGTTACAGGCATGACTGAAAGGTATTGGAATTGTTTGTTATAGGTATAGGTCAAGTCATAAAGGGCTGGGATTCCCATGTTTTTGCAGTAGGAGAAAGTGACTTTGCAGAGAATGACTTGTGTGATTCTCCTCTTGAACCAAACAGTCCTCTATCTGGACTTTCTGTTGTCTTCATCTTAGCTTTCATTAGTTATTAGGAGGAAGATGTTATGTTCTATTTTTGTAATCTACCATGGGCTCACGCACAATCTTCTTTTTGGCAGGTATTGATGAATTTTGGTTGAGGTTCTGCAAGTATGTTTTTCTTTTGTGCTGGTTTAATTAATGACGACTAGAGGAGCTATGGATCATTAGGCTTCATGGTGGACATGTCTTCAATTGATCATTAGGCCCCACTTTGTAATTCTTATTTAATGGATTTTTTGGGAATTTCTTCGAATTTGAAATTTTGGTTTTGTTGTTGGGATGGTCTATTGTTTTCTTTTCTTTTTCTATATTTTGTAAATAGAATAATCTTACCGTTGAGGTTTAGATGTATGTGCTTCAGCAAAATAATGCAATAGATGTTATCATTGGATCTCCATCAATGAAGTTTCTCTAGGTTTTTTTTTATTATTATTTTTTAAGCAGGGTTTACGTTGTTCCTAAAATCTGACCGTCGGCAATGGAACAGTTTAAAACTGTTCCTAAAGTACCGTCCCTAAAATTTGAAACGGTACCCAAGACAGTTAGGAACGGTTTTAAACTATTCTTGAATCAGTTAGGAATGGTTTAAAACCATTCCTAAATGACGATTTTGGTGTAGATGTTCATTTAATAGGACCAATGCCATGTTAAACTCTTTGATGGTTCATCAAATACTATCAATGCAAGCAATCCTTTGAAAGACATGTCATTGTCCTACTGCTTTCCATGGTGTGTTCCACTTAAGTATTGGACCTGCCTCATGCCCTCGAATAATAACTAAAAATTGATGGATAACTTGGATATAACACGTATATCATAGTGTGGAGCTGACATATATGCCATGTAAGTCATTGCATGCAATTCACTTACCACTACCCTAGCACGCTTCCTACAACAGAAAGCTAGGTGAGGCACGCTATGATATTTGTGAAAATTCATTTCAATCCATCCATTTAGGGCGTGTTTGGGCAGTGGGATTAGGTGGGATGGGATTCATCTAGTCCTGTGCCAATTCCACTCTATGTTTGGGAAGAATGGAAAAGCGTGGAATTAGATTAGATGGAATTGCATTGGGTCCCGTGCCAATTTTACTCAATTTTAGCAAGTTGTGTAGGCCCCACCATGATGTGTGGGCTATATCCACACCGTCCACCCATTTTTCAAGATTATTTTAGAGCATGGGCCAAAAAATCAGGTAAATCTAAAGCTCAGGTGGACCCCACCATAGAAAGCAACGGGAATTGAATACTTATCATTGAAAACTTCTTTGGGGCTACATAAGTTTTGGATCTACCTCATTTTTAGGCTCATGCCATAAAATGAGGTTACAAAACAAATTAACGATTTAGATATAACACGTGTGTTATTCTCATTAATTTCAAATGATGGTGGGTATATCCATTCAATGTACCACCGTATTACTAATCTTATCCCATGGCAACAGGGACAATCCCTACCATGATAATAATTATGCTTTTTAATCCCATCCCACCTAATCCCTTCCAGTCCCACCGCCCAAACAAGCCCTTATTTGAGATCATGCTAAGACATGTCCAAGAATGAGGTTGATCTAAATTAAGTGAGCCACGTGATGGGAAAAAGTAATTAGGGACCTTGATGTTTAGATGCCATCCCTAATCATTTCTGCATGATGAAGTGAAAATTTAAAAAAAATATTTGCCTGGTCCATATCATTCCTTGGGTCTGCTCTGGAAGTATAACAGATGACACTTAAACCTTGATCCCGTCCATGGCTAATCTGTGTTCATCCACACCTCTAACTGTCATTTTTTGGCTCGGATATACTGAAACGCCTTTAAGTTACTGAGCTGGGATGCCATGCGGGTCTATTGTGATTTTTCTGAGAAATTCTAGGCAAGATACAAAAAATCAAGTAGATTCAAAACACGGGGCCAACGGGAGGAAACAGTGAGGATATAGCGACCACCGTTGGAGCTGTTGCATGGGCACAAGAGTTTCATATCAATATAAGTTCTTTTGAGTTTTCACTTCATCCCAGTGTTAATGACATTATAAACGGTTTGGATGGCATATAGCCCAAGAATATTTCAATGGTTGGAAACTATTTCCCTAGTTTTTCCTCTCATATGGCTTCCTTGAGTTTTGGATCCATCAGATTTTTGATATCTCATACTAAAATGATACGCCAAAGCAGATAGACGGAGTTGATTGTTAAAAACCATCACGGTAGGGCCCTTCAAGCATCCAAGCGCAAGAACTTCCGCGTCCCCCTTTTAAAAGAAGACATCGTAGTGGGCCCCAACAAGCATTGCAAGAACTTCCTCTTGTCCAGTCATTATTGGCTGAGAAAATGACCACTGTAGACAAAACCTCTTACCCAGCGGTTTCTATCAAAGAATACAAACTTTAGTTACCAATCTAGACTAGCACGTGCGGACAGCGACTTTGAGGACGAAACTACCCCTCCTTTTCACTGCGAAGACGAGCGCTGACGCTCCTCCAACTGAGAGTTGTACGAACGGCTTAAAAGAGATCAAAGTTACATGGCCCCACAGCTATATATTTATTATATCCACAACGTTCATCCATATTTCAAGATCATTTCGGAGCATTATCCAAAAAAAAAAATTCATATCCAAAGATCAACTGGACCACACCACAAAGAGCAGCGGGGAAATTGATTTTCACCGTTAAAAATTCATTATTTGCTGAAGAGGGAGCCTGGCAGATATCTCCGGATGTGGAATTCCGGTGACGCCGTTTGCCGGAAGTCCGAATGTAGTTGGGTCACCACGATGTTTCTGAAAAATCCACCCGTTCATCTGTTTTTTCAAATCATTTTAGTACATTACAAGAAAAATCATGTAGATCCAAAACTTAAAGAGACCACACAAGAAGGAAAATTAGATAAATAGTTTACTACCGTTGAAACATTCCTAGGATCCACCTGAGGTTTATATGCCATCCAAACCGTTTATATGGTTATTCCCACTTGGATGAAGCGAAAAAAACAAGAAATTTAACTTGATACAAGATTTTTGTGACTATAGTAATATTTAAACAGTGGTTACTGAATCTCCACTGTTTTCTCTGGATCAGAATACTTGAGTTTTGGATTCACTTTATTTTCGGTATCATGTACTAAAATGATCTAAAAAAACAGATGGACGGATTGGATATTTCAGAAACATCGTAGTGGGCCCCAACAAGCATCCCAGCTTCCAAAGGCTTTTGCAGGAAACCCGCCTACGATATATCGCGTTTCACACCGGTGAGTCGGTGACATCGAGCACCGCAACTTTACGAACCGTTCAAATGATTATAAAAGCTACTCAGTCCTCGAGCCCTGTAACGGTACGAAGTGATACAAGAGCCTGCCTGCCAGTTCTCAAGCACCGACGTTACTCACATGCTTCCGACGGTTTACTTGCCTTTTCTTTCTCCCTTTTTTAAATTCCTTCTCTGAACACCCAATCTGTCTCTTCTCGCCTGATGAAACTCACGGAAACAAGCCCGATTTTAAGGAGCTCGATCAAGGGACCCCATCACCACTGCGGCAGTGTCCCATCATCAATGTCGATTTCGACCACTACAAGCAGCTCCACCTCATCCGGCTCCATCTCAGCGAAGGCAGCCTGACTGCCGAATGACTGCTCACGATTTGAGGCCCGGGCATTTGAGATTGAATTCCGGTGGGCTCCTTTGATACACTCGTGCGTCAGTTCTGTAAATTCTCTGTAAGGTGCCTTCCAATTGCGAATATCTGCCCATGGGGGAAGATTGGGAAGACGGGCATAGTACGCCAGGCTAGTAACGGTTGTATAATGCGAGGCCCCATAAAGATAGGAGGAGATGAGGCAGGACCTGCCAGCGGGACGAGGAATATGCAGTTTACTGGGGAATTGTTGATGGTGAAACGTGCCGTGGCTGGTTGTAATATGGAGGAGGTGAAGCGAGCCCCATCAAGCAGTGTAAAAGGGGACATTTAGCGGAGGCATTTTCTGTGTACAATCGGGTGATCACAATCTCACCCGCTAAATGGAGCTTGCAGGATCAACAGGCTACCGTGCTGATTTGCCTCAGGCCGCTGGTGGAGGCGGTGGGGTCGTGCTAGGAGGTGGTGAGGTTGGATCCTTCGTATTGTCAGGTGCATCAACAGCTGGTGTTGACTGTAACCGCGGTAAGGGATACTATGAACTGCATTGCTTTTGTTCTTTTATAGTTTAATTGCTGTGGTTGATTGTATTTTGGGAGATGGATTCTGTGTTTGGGAACTGCATTGCATCAACAGCATGTCTGTTCCTTTGATCCGCATTTTGTTTTTATTTTTTACCAGTTTTTGGGTCTGTTAAGGAGATTTGGTGCTTTATGGTGGTAAGGTCTGATCTTTATGAATTGTCTGTTATGGGTTGATGTGTTCTGTTCTGAATGGATCTTTGTTCTTGTATGATGATTTAAATTCCTGGTTTCTTCATTTTGAGGGGTTTACATTTGCAATTTTATTGCTGGGAGTGATTGGAATAATAGGGTTCAAGCAGTTTTGATTCATCAGTCTGTTTTACTGTATTGTGATGTTTGAGTGAATTTGAGTCACTTGTTCTGTTGGGTATATTATCACACTTTTGTTGTTTAGCCTCTTTTGCTTTTGATAGATGTTGATGTCTGTATTTTAACTCTTTGTTTTACTGTTATTTTTAGCACTGTCATTTTGCTGTGTGATTGATCTGGGTTCTTGGATTACCAATGTCGCAGTGCCCTATTTTCTGGTAGCCTGGTCAAGAATATTATATCCCATTTTTTCAGGTAATTTGCTATTTTGAGTGATTTAGATACATAGTTCCTCAGGTTTTAAATGTATTATGCCACATTTAGTAGTCTTAATTTATGGTCCCGGTCACTGTTTAATGTTATTACGTCAATGGTCGTTTAACTTATCGAATATTTTCTTTTCTATTTGTTTTTTTGGTTCAGTGTTAGAACTTTGCAGCAAATAGGTTTTGTACTCTTATGCTGGATGAGTGTTGTGATGGATTTAGTACTTAGAAAGGCCAATTTCAGCATGATTTAGAATTCCACATTGCAAGTTTTTCTTCTGTCTCTAAGAATAAAATATGATGTGTTGTAAAGGCCGTTACAGGGCTGTAAAGGCCGGTACGTAAAGGTAATGGTGGCAGCCATTACACGTTACGGGGTCGTAACGGCCATAACAACCGTTATGGAAAAAAATGACCCGTAATTGCTATTAACAGCACATTACCTCCCCTATAAAAGGCATAATAGCCCCATAATGGTCTATTACGGGACATACATAGATTTTTCAGACTTTTTAATCAACATTACGGGGTAGATACAGGTTTTTCGGGGGGTTTTTTCAATAAATAAAAAATTAAAAAAGAGAGACCTTAATGGCTATTACGGGGGCCGTAACAACCGTTATGCCCCGTATTGTAAAGGTAACAGTGGTGGCTGTTACGGCCACCGTTACCGTTACAGAACACATATCACCAATGCAATTAAGTCGTATTAGCAACATATTGCTTTAGCTCTTGTAAACAGTGCTAGTGGTTTTTTTTTTTTTTTTTTGGTTTGCTTTTAATTGCCTTTGGACATGCTAAGGTCTTTCATTATGAAGAAGACTTCATATGATAGGGCCCATTTTCAATAATTCAAACCCTTCATATCAATAGCTATTTTACAACCGTTGTTCAATGCCACATGCACCAAATTCTATGAGTTGGGCAAATTCTTAGGGATCCAATGTTAACATGATAGATTGGGCAAATTCTATGAATTGGGCATTTTATTTTTTTTTTTCCTTTTAGAATTTGATTTGCATTGAATTCATTGATATACACAGGCATTGATTTGTGATATCCATGAATTTGGTAAAATCCCCACGAAAGACAAATGGAAGAGAATTAAAAATTTGTGGATTATATATATATATATATATATATATATATATATATATATATATATATATATATATATATATATATATATATATTTGAGCAGCTTATGAAGTTTGGTGGCATTTAGAAATAGACATTGTCTAGTGTACCTGGCTAAATTTGGGAGCTTAAAGAGTGCCAAAATTCACACCTCTTGTTTGTGTACATTTGATTGTCAACACAAGACCATTGTAAATACATGTGTACATGTGTAAGAGATTGCGGTCATTCATCAAATAGGGATATGTTTGGTTATGTATGGTTGTCAAAACATGACCACTGTAGATACATGTGTACATGTGTAAGAGATTGCGGTCATTCATCAAATTGGGATGTGTTGGGTTTTGTATGGTTGTCAAAACATGGCCATTGCAGATACATGTGTACATGTGTAAGAGATTGCGGTCATTCATCAAATAGGGATGTGTTGGGTTATGTATGGTTGGCTTTTATGTCATGACTTCTTTATCTCTGAGGAGTATGTCTGTGCTTTTATTTTTTCAACTGTTACTCTAAGCATTGCTTTCTTTCAATTGAATTCACTTTCCAATCCGGATTTGTTGAATATGCTCTACCAATATTAATTATACATATGCATGCTCCAGGGATTAGCTGATTGGTGATAGTTTTTGCTTACTTTGGTGAACGTAGAAAGCTTTCATGTCTAATTCCTTCATATTTGGTGAATGTAGAAAGCTTAATGAATGGTAAGTTCTCAAAACCTTAATTGATCTTGCTTACTTTATATCTTTATTGCTTCATTTATATTCTTTCGTAGAGGTCCAACTTGTAACTCCTCAGAACTTGCTCTATTGTAAGACATTACAGTGCATGACAGTTCGCAGCAGGTTAAGTTGCAAGTTGTTATACAAAGTTGATTGGATATCTTTTATTTCTATAAATGTTGTTAATAGTTAGTTGGATGATGAATGGAAATAAAAAAAAACTTATAATGTATATTTATATATGTATGTATGTGTATATTATATGTTATTAATGGAGGATACCTTGCTTAGGGGGACATGATATTTTGGTAGCTTATGGTATGGTGCCCCAATATTGGCTGAATGTTACTAGTTTCTAGTAGATAATACTAGATTAATTACTTTCATTCTACTCATGCAATTTTTTGAAACTGTACCTTCAATTTTAATACATTTTATTATGAGTTGGCTGAATGATGAATGTTAGTTGCGATGGTTGACTGATATAGGGGTGGGGGTTGGGGTTTAGGCTCTAGGCTCTAGGCTCTAGGGTCATGTGTAACGTGTGTGTCACTAGGCTAATAATCTATTGTTTAGCGATCCAAATCCTTCATATGCTTCGGGCCATTTTGTTGATTCAAGCCTAGTTATATCCGAAGGTTGATGTTTAGTAATCCAATTGAGTATATATATGGGTGAATTTCAATGATATCAACTAATAATTATATATATTTGGGCGGATTTTTTATTCATTCAAACCATTGTTTGATTGAGCCCTATTTGATCTTCTAAGCCTTTCGTATGATTTGGCGTATGTTTAGTCATCCAAACCCTTCATATACTTCGGGCTATTTCGTACATTCAAGCCAAGTTATATTCTAAGGCTGATGTTCAGTAATAAGATTGATGATATATTTAGGCCGATTGACATTGATATAAACCAATCCTTATATATTTGGGCTATGTTTCATTGATCCAAACCATTCGTTTGATCGAGCCCTAGTCGATCTTCCACACCATTCATATGATTTGGCTTATGTTTAGTGATCCAAACCCTTCATATGCTTTGGGCCATTTCGTTTATTCAAGCCAAGTTATATTCGAAGGATGATGTTTTGTAATCCAATTGAGGATATATTTGGGTGAATTTTCAATGATATCAACTAATCATTATATATATATATATATATATATATATATATATATATATATATATTTGGCGGATTTTTCATTGATCCAAACCATTTTTTGATTAAGCCCCTTTTGATCTTCTAAGCCTTGCTTATGATTTGATGTATGTTTAGTGATCCAAACCCTTTATATGCTTATGGCTATTTCGTAGATTCAAGCCATGTTATAATCTAAGGCTGATGTGTAGTAATAAAATTGATGATATGTTTAGGCCGATTGACATTGATATAAACCAATCCTTATATATATTAGTCTGTTTTTCATTGATCCAAACCATTCGTTTGATTGAGCCCTATTCGATCTTCCATTTCATTCATATGATTTGGCTTCTGTTTAGTGATCCAAACCCTTCATATGCTTTGGACCATTTCATTAATTCAAGCCAAATTACATTCGAAGGCTGATGTTTAGTAATCCAATTGAGGATATATATGGGTGAATTTCAATGATATCAATGAATAATTATATATATTTGGGTGTATTTTTTATTCATCCAAACCATTGTTTGATTGAGCTCAATTCGATCTAAGCCTTCAATATGATTTGGTGTATGTTTAGTGATCCTAACCCTCCATATACTTCGGGCTATTTCATACATTCAAGCCAAGTTATATTCTAAGGCTGATGTTTAGTAATAAAATTGATGATATATTTAGGCCGATTGACATTGATAGAAACCAATCCTTATATATATTTGTGCTGATTTTCATTGATCCAAACCATTGTTTGATTGAGCCCTGTTTGATCTTCCATGCCATTCATATGATTTGGCTTATGTTTAGTGATCCAAACCCTTCATATGCTTCGGGCCATTTCGTTTATTCAAGCAAAGTTATATTCGAAGGCTGATGTTTAGTAATCCAATTGAGGATATATATGGGTGAATTTTCAATGATATTAACTAATCATTATATATATTTGGGCGGATTTTTCATTGATCCAAACCATTGTTTGGTTGAGCCCTATTTGATATTCTAAGCCTTTCATATGATTTGTTGTATGTTTAGTGATCCAAACCCTTCATATGCTTCGAGTTATTTCGTAGATTCAGGCCTATTTATATTCTAAGGCTGATGTTCAGTACTAAAATTGATCATATATTTAGTCCAATTGACATTGATATAAACCAATCCTTATATATATTTGGGCTGAATTTCATTGATCCAAACCATTCGTTTGATCAAGCCCTATTCGATTTTCCATGTCATTCATATGATTTGGCTTATGTTTAGTGATCCAAACCCTTCATATACTTTGGGCCATCTCGTTGAATCAAGCTAAGTTATATTCGAAGGTTGATGTTTAGTAATCTAATTAATGATATATTCGGGTGGATTTTTAATGATATAAACTAATCATTATATATATTTAGGCTGATTTTCATTCATCCTAACCATTAGTTTGATTGAGCCCTATTCAATCTTACATGTCATTCATATGATTTGGATTATATGAATGACATGTAATTGAGCCAAACCATTGTTTAATTGAGCCCTATTCGATCTTCTAAGCGTTTCATATGATCTGGGCTGTTCAAGCTAAGTTATATTCGAAGGCGAATGTCTAGTAATCCAATTGATGATATTTTTGGTCTGATTGTCAATGTTATAAACCAATCATTTTATATATTTGAGCTGATTTTCATTCATCTAAACCATTGTTTGATTGAGCCCTATTCAATCTTCTAAGCCTTTCATATGATTTGGAGTATGTTTAGTGATCCAAACCCTTCATATGCTTCAACATATTTCGTAGATTCAAGCCAAGTTATATTCTAATGCTGATGTTCAGTAATAAAATTAATCATATATTTACGCCGATTGACATTGATATAAACCAATCTTTGTATATATTTGAGCTGATTTTCATTGATCCAAACCATTGCTTGATTGAGCCCTATTCGATCTTCCAAGCTATTCATATGATTTGGCTTATGTTTAGTGATACAAACCCTTCATATTCTTCGATCCATTTCGATGATTCAAGCCAAGTTATATTGGAAGGCTGATGTTTAGTAATCCAGTTGAGGATATATATGGGTGAATTTTCAATGATAGCAACTAATCATTATATATATTTGGGCGGATTTTTCTTTGATCCAAACCATTGTTTGATTGCACCCTATTCGATCTTCTAAGCCTTTCATATGATTTGGCATATGTTTAGTCATCCAAACTCTTCCTATGCTTCGGGCTATTTCATAGATTCAAGCCAAGTTAAATTCTAAGGCTGATGCTCAGTAATAAAATTGATGATATATTTGGGCCGATTGACATTGATATAAACTAATCGTTATATATATTTGGGTTGATTTTCATTCATCCAAACAATTCGTTTGATTGAGCCTTATTCGATCATCCATGCCATTCATATGATTTGGCTTATGTTTAGTGATCTCGATTCAAGCTAAGTTATATTCGAAGGCTGATGTTTTGTAATTGAATTGAGGATATACTTGGGTGAATTTTCAGTGATATCAACTAATCATTATAAATATTTGGGAGGATTTTTATTGATCCAAACCATTGTTTGATTGAGCCCTATTCGATCTTCTAAGCTTGGCATATGATTTGGCGTATGTTTAGTGATCCAAACCCTTCATATGCTTTGGGCTATTTCGTAGATTCAAGCCAAGTTATATTTTAAGGCTGATGCTCAGTTATAAAATTGTTGATATATTTAGAACGATTGACATTCATATAAACCAATCGTTATATATATTTGGGCTGATTTTCTTTAATCCAAACCATTCGTTTGATTGAGCCCTATTCGATCTTCCATCCCATTAATATGATTTGGTTTATGTTTAGTGATCTCGATTCAAGCTAAGTTATATTCGATGGCTGATGTTTTGTAATCCAATTAAGGATATGTTTCGGTGAATTTTCAGTGATATCAACTAATCATTATATATATTTGGGCGGATTTTTCATTGATCCAAACCATTGTTTGATTGAGCCCTATTCGATCTTCTAAGCCTTTCATTTGTTTTGGCGTATGTTTAGTGATCCAAACCCTTCGTATGCTTCGGGCTATTTCGTAGATTCAAGCCAAGTTATATTCTAAGGCTGATGCTCAGTAATAAAATAGATGATATATTTGGGCTGATTGACATTGATATAAACTAATCGTTATATATATTTGGCTGATTTTCATTGACGCAAACCATTCGTTTGATTGAGCCCTATTCGATCTTCCAGGATATTCATATGATTTGGCTTATGTTTAGTGATCCAAACCCTACATATTTTTCCGGCCATTTCCTTGATTCAAGCCAAGTTATATTCGAAAGTTGATGGTTAGTAAACCAGTTGAGGATAAATATATGGGTGAATTTTCAATGATATCAACTAATCATTATGGGGCGGATTTTTTATTAATCGAAACCATTGTTTGATTGGGCCCTATCGATCTTTTAATCTAAGCCTTCAATATGATTCAGCGTATGTTTAGTGATCCAAACCATTCGTATTCTTTGTGCTATTTCGTAGATTCAAGCCAACTTATATTCTAAGGCTGATGTTCAATAATAAAATTAATGATATATTTAGGTCGATTGACATTGATGTAATCCAATCCTTATATATATTAGGGCTGATTTTCATTGATCCAAACAATTCATTTAATTGAGCCCTATTCGAACTTTCATGCCCTTTATATGATTTGGCTTATGATTAGTGATCCAAACCCATCATATG
The DNA here is from genome assembly GCA_030180095.1 of Magnolia changhungtana. Classification (NCBI taxonomy): domain Eukaryota; kingdom Viridiplantae; phylum Streptophyta; class Magnoliopsida; order Magnoliales; family Magnoliaceae; genus Magnolia; species Magnolia changhungtana. The sequence goes on along the minus strand of JASAUF010000630.1, from coordinate 10,071,705 downwards.
CTTCAGGCCATTTCATTGATAGAAGCCAAGTTATATTCGAAGGCTGATGTTTAGTAATCCAATTGAGGATATATATGGGTGCATTTTCACTGATATCAACTAATCATTATATATATTTAGGCAGATTTTTCATTTATACAAACCATTGTTTGATAGAGCCCTATTTGATCTTCTCAGCCTTTCATATCATTTGACGTATGTTTAGTGATCCAAACCCTTTCTATGCTTTGAGCTATTTCGTAGATTCAAGCCAAGGTATATTCTAAGGTTGATGTTCAGTAATAAAATTGATGATATATTTAGCCGATTGACATTGATATAAACCAATCGTTATATACATTTGGGCTGATTTTCATTGATCCAAACCATTCGTTTGATTGAGCCCTATTCGATCTTCCATCCCATTCATATTATTTGGCTTATGTTTAGTGATATCAATTCAAGCTAAGTTATATTCGAAGCTTGATGTTTTGTAATCCAATTGAGGATATGTTTGGGTGAATTTTCAGTGATATCAACTAATCATTATATATATTTGGGCGGATTTTTCATTGATCCAAACCATTGTTTGATAGCGCACTATTCAATCTTCTAAGCCTTTCACTGATATCAACTAATCATTATATATATTTGGGCGCATTTTTCATTGATCCAAACCATTGTTTGATAGAGCCCTATTTGATCTTCTCAGCCTTTCATATCATTTGGCGTATGTTTAGTGATCCAAACCCTTCCTATGCTTTGAGCTATTTCATAGATTCAAGCCAAGGTATATTCTAAGGTTGATGTTCAGTAATAAAATTGATGATATATTTAGCCGATTGACATTGATATAAACCAATCGTTATATACATTTGGGCTGATTTTCATTGATCCAAACCATTCGTTTGATTGAGCCCTATTCGATCTTCCATCCCATTCATATGATTTGGCTTATATTTAGTGATATCGATTCAAGCTAAGTTATATTCGAAGCCTGATGTTTTGTAATCCAATTGAGGATATGTTTGGGTGAATTTTCAGTGATATCAACTAATCATTATATATATTTGGGCGGATTTTTCATTGATCCAAACCATTGTTTGTTTGAGCACTATTCGATCTTCTAAGCATTTCATATGTTTTGGCGTATGTTTAGTGATCCAAACCCTTGATATGCTTCGGGCTATTTCGTAGATTCAAGCCAAGTTATATTCTAAGGCTGATGCTCAGTAATAAAATAGATGATATATTTGGGCTGATTGACAGTGATATAAACCAATCGTTATATATATTTGGGCTGATTTTGATTGATGCAAACGATTCCTTTGATTGGGCCTTATTTGATCTTATAGGATATTCATATGATTTGGCTTGTGTTTAGTGATCCAAACGCTACATATTCTTCGGGCCATTTCCTTGATTCAAGCTAAGTTATATTTGAAGGTTGATGGTTAGTAAACCAGTTGAGGATAAATATATGGGTGAATTTTCAATGATATCAACTAATCATTATATATATTTGGGCGGATTTTTTATTAATCCAAACCATTGTTTGATTGGGCCCTATCGATCTTCTAAGCCTTCATTATGATTCGGCGTATGTTTAGTGATCCAAACCCTTCGTATGCTTTGGGCTATTTCGTAGATTCAAGCCAACTTATATTCTAAGGCTTATGTTCAATAATAAAATTAATGATATATTTAGGCCGATTGACATTGATATAAACCAATCCTTATATATATTAGGGCTAATTTTCATTTATCAAAACAATTCGTTTGATTGAGCCCTATTCGAACTTCCATGCCCTTCACATGATTTGGCTTATGATTAGTGATCCAAACCTATCATATGCTTCGGACCATTTCGTTGATATAAGCCAAGTAATATTCGAAGGCTGATGTTTAGTAATCCAATCGAGGATATATATGGGTGCATTTTCACTGATATCAACTAATCATTATATATATATATTTGGGTAGATTTTTCATTTATCCAAACCATTGTTTGATTGAGCCCTATTTAATCTTCTAAGCCTTTCATATCATTTGGCGTATGTTTAGTGATCCAAACCCTTCCTGTGCTTCAAGCTATTTCGTAGATTCAAGACAAGGTATATTCTAAGGCTGATGTTCAGTAATAAAATTGATGATATATTTAGCCGATTGACATTGATATAAACTAGTCGTTATATAGATTTGGGCTGATTTTCATTGATCCAAACCATTCGTTTGATTGAGCCCTATTTGAGCTTCTAAGCCTTTCATATCATTTGGCGTACGTATAGTGATCCAAACCCTTACTATGCTTCAGGCTATTTCGTCGATTCAAGCCAAGGTATATTCCAAGGCTGTTGTTCAATAATAAAATTGATGATATATTTTGCCGATTGACATTGTTATGCACCAATCGTTATATACATTTGGGCTGATTTTCGTTGATCCAAACCATTCGTTTGATTGAGCCCTATTCGATCTTCCATGCCATTCATATGATTTGGTTTATGTTTAGTGATCTCGATTCAAGTTGAATTCTATTCGAAGGTTGATGTTTGGAATCCAATTGAGGATATATTTGGGTGAATTTTCAGTGATATCAACTAATCATTATATATATTTGGGTGGATTTTTCATTGATCCAAACCATTGTTTGATTGAGCCCTATTCGATCTTCTAAGCGTTGCATATGATTTGGCGTATGTTTAGTGATCCAAACCCTTCATATGCTTCGGGCTATTTCGTAGATTCTAGCCAAGTTATATTCTAAGGCTAATGCTCAGTAATAAAATTGATGATATATTTAGGCCGATTGACATTGATATAAAAAAATCGTTATGTATATTTGGGCTGTTTTTCATTGATCCAAACCATTCGTTTGATCAAGCCCTATTCGATCTTCCATGCTATTCATATGATTTGGCTTATGTTTAGTGATCTCGATTCAAGGTAAGTTATAATCGAAGGCTGATGTTTTGTAATCCAATTGAGGATATATTTGGGTGAATTTTCTGCGATATCAACTAATCATTATATGTATTTGGGCGGATTTTCCATTGATCCAATCAATTGTTTGATTGAGCCCTATTCGATCTTCTAAGCCTTTCATATGATATGGCGTATGTTTAGTGATCCAAACCCTTCGAATGCTTCGGCCTATTTCGCAGATACAAGCAACGTTATATTCTAAGGCTGATGCTCAGTAATAAAATCGATGATATATTTGGGCTGATTGACATTGATATATCCAACCGTTATATATATTTGGGCTGATTTTCATTGGCGCAAATCATTCGTTTGATTGTGCCCTATTCGATCTTCCATGCTAGATTTGGCTTATGTTTAGTGATCCAAACCCTACATATTCTTCAGGCCATTTCGTTGATTCAAGTGCAGTTTTATTCGAAGGTTGATGTTTAGTAAACCAGTTGAAGATATATATATATATATATATATATATATATATATATATAGTTAATTTTCAACGAAATCAACTAATCATTCTATATATTTGGGCGTATTTTTTTATTAATCCAAACCATTGTCTGATTGGGTCTTATCGATCTTCTAAGCCTTCAATATGATTCAGCGTATGTTTAGTGATCCAAACCTTTCGTATGCTTCGGGCTATTTCATAGATTCAAGCCAACTTATATTCTAAGGCTGATGTTCAGTAATAAAATTAATGATATATTTAGGCCGATTGACATTGATATAAACCAATCCTTATATATATTAGGGCTGATTTTCATTGGTCCAATCCATTCGCTTGATTAAGCCCTATTCAATCTTCCATGCCCTTCATATGATTTGGCTTATGATTAGTGATCCAAACCCATAATATGATTCGGGACATTTCGTTGATTTAAGCCAAGTTATATTTGAAGGCTGATGTTTAGTAATCCAATCGAGGATATATATGGGTGCATTTTCACTGATATCAACTAATCATTATATATATTTGGGCGGATTTTTCATTAATCTAGACCGTTGTTTGATAGAGCCCTATTTTATCTTCTAAGGCTTTCATATCATTTAGTGTATGTTTAATGATTCAAACCCTTTCTATGCTTCGAGCTATTTCGTAGTTCAAGCCAAGGTATATTCTATGGCTGATGTTCAGGAATAAAATTGATGATATATTTAGCCGATTGACATTGATATAAACCAATCGTTATATACATTTGGGCTGATTTTCATTGATCCAAACCATTCGTTTGATTGAGCCCTATTTGATCTTCCATCCCATTCATATGATTTGGCTTATGTTTAGTAATCTCAATCCAAGCGAAGTTATATTCGAAGGCTAATGTTTCGTAATCCAATTGAGGATATGTTTGGTGAATTTTCAGTGATATCAACTAATCATTATATATATTTGGGCGAATTTTTCATTGATCCAAACCATTGTTTGAATGAGCCCTATTCGATCTTCTAGGCCTTTCATATGTTGTGGTGTATGCTTAGTGATCCAAACCCTTCGTATGCTTCGGGATATTTTGTAGATTCAAGCCAAGTTATATTCTAAGGCTAATGCTCAGTAATAAAATTGTTGATATTTTTTGGGTGATTAACAATGATATGAACCAATCGTTATATATATTTGGGCTGATTTTCATTAACGCAAACCATTCGTTTGATTGAGCCCTATTCGATCTTCCAGGATATTCATATGATTTGGCTTATGTTTAGTGATCCAAAGCCTACATATTCTTCGGGCCAATTCCTTGATTCAAGCTAAGTTATATTCGAAGGTTGATTGTTAGTAAACCAATTGAGGATAAATATATGGGTGAATTTTCAGTGATATCAACTAATCATTATATATATTTGGGTGGATTTTTTATTGATCCAAACCATTGTTTGATTAAGCCCTATTCAATCTTCTAAGCGTTGCATATGATTTGGTGTATGTTTAGTGATCCAAACCCTTCATATGCTTCGGGCTATTTCGTAGATTCTAGCCAAGTTATATTCTAAGGCTGATGCTCAGTAATAAAATTGATGATATATTTAGGCCGATTGACATTGATATAAACCAATCGTTATGTATATTTGGGGTGTTTTTCATTGATCCAAACCATTCGTTTGATCGAGCCCTATTTGATCTTCCATGTTATTCATATGATTTGGCTTATGTTTAGTGATCTCTTTTCAAGGTAAGTTATAATCGAAGGCTGATGTTTTGTAATCCAATTGAGGATATATTTGGGTGAATTTTCTGCGATATCAACTAATCATTATATGTATTTGGGCGGATTTTCCATTGATCCAATCAATTGTTTGATTGAGCCCTATTCGATCTTCTAAGCCTTTCATATGATATGGCATATGTTTAGTGATCCAAACCCTTCGAATGTTTCGGCCTATTTCGCAGATACAAGCAAAGTTATATTCTAAGGCTGATGCTCAGTAATAAAATCGATGATATATTTGGGCTGATTGACATTGATATATCCAACCGTTATATATATTTGGGCTGATTTTCATTGGCGCAAATCATTCGTTTGATTGTGCCCTATTCGATCTTCCATGCTAGATTTGGCTTATGTTTAGTGATCCAGACCCTACATATTCTTCAGGCCATTTCGTTGATTCAAGCGCAGTTATATTCGAAGGTTGATGTTTAGTAAACCAGTTGAAGATATATATATATATATATATATATATATAGAGAGAGAGAGAGAGAGAGAGAGAGAGAGAAAGAGAGTTAATTTTCAACGAAATCAACTAATCATTCTATATATTTGGGCGTATTTTTTTATTAATCCAAACCATTGTTTGATTGGGTCTTATCGATCTTCTAAGCCTTCAATATGATTCAGCGTATGTTTAGTGATCCAAACCTTTCGTATGCTTCGGGCTATTTCGTAGATTCAAGCCAACTTATATTCTAAGGCTGATGTTCAGTAATAAAATTAATGATATATTTAGGCCGATTGACATTGATATAAACCAATCCTTATATATATTAGGGCTGATTTTCATTGGTCCAATCCATTCGCTTGATTGAGCCCTATTCAATCTTCCATGCCCTTCATATGATTTGGCTTATGATTAGTGATCCAAACCCATAATATGCTTCGGGACATTTCGTTGATTTAAGCCAAGTTATATTCGAAGGCTGATGTTTAGTAATCCAATCGAGGATATATATGGGTGCATTTTCACTGATATCAACTAATCATTATATATATTTGGGTGGATTTTTCATTAATCCAGACCGTTGTTTGATAGAGCCCTATTTGATCTTCTAAGCCTTTCATATCATTTGGTGTATGTTTAGTGATTCAAACCCTTCCTATGCTTCGAGCTATTTCGTAGATTCAAGCCAAGGTATATATTATGGCTAATGTTCAGTAATAAAATTGATGATATATTTAGCCGATTGACATTGATATAAACCGATCGTTATATACATTTGGGCTGATTTTCATTGATCCAAACCATTCATTTGATTGAGCCCTATTCGATCTTCCATCCCATTCATATGATTTGGCTTATGTTTAGTGATCTCGATTCAAGTGAAGTTATATTCGAAGGCTAATGTTTCGTAATCCAATTGAGGATATGTTTGGGTGAATTTTCAGTGATATCAACTAATCATTATATATATTTGGGAGGATTTTTCATTGATCCAAACCATTGTTTGAATGAGCCCTATTCAATCTTCTAGGCCTTTCATATGTTGTGGTGTATGTTTAGTGATCCAAACCCTTCGTATGCTTCGGGTTATTTTGTAGATTCAAGCCAAGTTATATTCTAAGGCTGATGCTCAGTAATAAAATTGTTGATATTTTTTGGCTGATTGACAATGATATGAACCAATCGTTATATATCTTTGGGCTGATTTTCATTAACGCAAACCATTCGTTTGAATGAGCCCTATTCGATCTTCTAGGATATTCATATGATTTGGCTTATGTTTAGTGATCTAAACCCTACATATTCTTCGGGCCAATTCCTTGATTCAAGCTAAGTTATATTCGAAGGTTGGTTGTTGGTAAACCAATTGAGGATAAATATATGGGTGAATTTTCAATGATATCAACTAATCATTATATATATTTGAGCGGATTTTTTATTAATCCAAACCATTGTTTGACCCTATCGATCTTCTAAGCCTTCAATATGATTCGGCGTATGTTTAGTGATCCAAACCTTCGTATGCTTCGGGCTATTTCGTAGATTCACGCCAACTTATATTCGAAGGCTGATGTTCAGTAATAAAATTAATGATATATTTAGGCCGATTGACATTGATATAAACCAATCCTTGTATATATTAGTGGTGATTTTCATTGGTCCAAACCATTCGCTTGATTGAGCCCTATTCGATCTTCCATGCCCTTCATATGATTTGGCTTATAATTAGTGAATCAAACCCATCATATGCTTCAGGCCATTTCATTGAATTAAGCCAAGTTATATTCTTAGGCTAATGGTTAGTAATCCAATTGAGGATATATATGGGTGCATTTTCACTGATATCAACTAATCATTATATATATTTGGGCGGATTTTTCATTTATCCAAACCATTGTTTGATTGAGCTCTATTTGATCTTCTACGCCTTTCATATCATTTGGCGTATGTTTAGTGATGCAAACCCTTCCTATGCTTTGATCTATTTCGCAGATTCAAGCCAAGTTATATTCCAAGGCTAATGTTCAGTAATAAAATTGATGATATATTTAGCCGATTGACTTTGATATAAACCAATCATTATATAGATTTGGGCTGATTTTCAATGATCCAAACAATTCGTTTGATTGAGCCCTATTCGATCTTCCATGCCATTCATATGATTTGGTTTATGTTTAGTGATCTTGATTCAAGCTAAATTCTATTCGAAGGTTGATGTTTTGGAATCCAATTAAGGATATATTTGGGTGAATTTTCAGTGATATCAACTAATCATTATATATATTTGGGTGGATTTTTCATTGATCCAAACCATTGTTTGATTGAGCCCTATTCGATCTTCTAAGCGTTGCATATGATTTGGCATATGTTTAGTGATCCAAACCCTTCATATGCTTCGGGCTATTTCGTAGATTCTAGCCAAGTTATATTCTAAGGCTGATGCTCAGTAATAAAATTGATGATATATTTAGGCCGATTGACATTGATATAAACCAATCGTTATGGATATTTGGGTTGTTTTTCATTGATGCAAACCATTCGTTTGATCGAGCCCTATTCGATCTTCCATGCTATTCATATGATTTGGCTTATGTTTAGTGATCTCTTTTCAAGGTAAGTTATAATCGAAGGCTGATGTTTTGTAATCCAATTGAGGATATATTTGGGTGAATTTTCTGTGATATCAACTAATCATTATATGTATTTGGGCGGATTTTCCATTGATCCAATCAATTGTTTGATTGAGCCCTATTCGATCTTCTAAGCCTTTCATATGATATGGCGCATGTTTAGTGATCCAAACCCTTCGAATGCTTCGGCCTATTTCGCAGATACAAGCAAAGTTATATTCTAAGGCTGATGCTCAGTAATAAAATCGATGATATATTTGGGCTGATTTTCATTGGCGCAAAACATTCGTTTGATTGTGCCCTATTCGATCTTCCATTGCTAGATTTGGCTTATGTTTAGTGATCGAAACCCTACATTCTTCAGGCCATTTCGTTGATTCAAGCGCAGTTATATTCAAAGGTTGATGTTTAGTAAACCAGTTGAAGATATATATATATATATATATATATATATATATATATATATATATAGTTAATTTTCAACGAAATCAACGAATCATTCTATATATTTGGGCGTATTTTTTTATTAATCCAAACCATTGTTTGATTGGGTCCTATCGATCTTCTAAGCCTTCAATATGATTCAGCGTATGTTTAGTGAACCAAACCTTTTGTATGCTTCGGGCTATTTCGTAGATTCAAGCCAACTTATATTCTAAGGCTGATGTTCAGTAATAAAATTAATGATATATTTAGGCCGATTGACATTGATATAAACCAATCCTTATATATATTAGGGCTGATTTTCATTGGTCCAATCCATTCGCTTGATTGAGCCCTATTCAATCTTCCATGCCCTTCATATGATTTGGCTTATGATTAGTGATCTAAACCCATAATATGCTTCGGGACATTTCGTTGATTTAAGCCAAGTTATATTCGAAGGTTGATGTTTAGTAATCCAATCGAGGATATATATATGGGTGCATTTTCACTGATATCAACTAATCATTATATATATTTGGGCGGATTTTTCATTAATCCAAACCGTTGTTTGATAGAGGACTATTTGATCTTCTAAGCCTTTCATATCATTTGGCATATGTTTAGTGATTCCAACCCTTCCTATGCTACGAGCTATTTCATAGATTCAAGCCAAGGTATATTCTATGGCTGATGTTCAGTAATAAAATTGATGATATAAACCAATCGTTATATACATTTGGGCTGATTTTCATTGATCCAAACCATTCGTTTGATTGAGCCCTATTCGATCTTCCATCCCATTCATATGATTTGGCTTATGTTTAGTGATCTCGATTCAAGCGAAGTTATATTCGAAAGCTAATGTTTCGTAATCCAATTGAGGATATGTTTGGGTGAATTTTCAGTGATATTAACTAATCATTATATATATTTGGGCGGATTTTTCATTGATCCAAACCATTGTTTGAATGAGCCCTATTCAATCTTCTAGGCCTTTCATATGTTGTGGTGTATGTTTAGTGATCCAAACCCTTCGTATGCTTCGGGTTATTTTGTAGATTCAAGCCAAGTTATATTCTAAGGCTAATGCTCAGTAATAAAATTGTTGATATTTTTTGGCTGATTGACAATGATATGAACCAATCATTATATATATTTGGGCTGATTCCCATTAACACAAACCATTCGTTTGATTGAGCCCTATTGGATCTTCTAGGATATTTATATGATTTGGCTTATGTTTAGTGATCCAAACCCTACATATTTTTCAGGCCAATTCGTTGATTCAAGCTAAGTTATATTCGAAGGTTGATTGTTAGTAAACCAATTGAGGATAAATATATGGGTGAATTTTCAATGATATCAACTAATCGTTATATATATTAGGGCGGATTTTTTTTAATCTAAACCATTGTTTGACCCTATCGATCTTCTAAGCCTTCAATATGATTCGGCGTATGTTTAGTGCTCCAAACCCTTCGAATGCTTTGGGCTATTTCGTAGATTCAAGCCAACTTATATTCTAAGGCTGATCTTCAGTAATAAAATTAATGATAGATTTTGGCCGATTGACATTGATATAAACCAATCCTTATATATATTAGGGCTGATTTTCATTGATCCAAACAATTCGTTTGATTGAGCCCTATTCGAACTTTCATGCCCTTCATATGATTTGGCTTATGATTAGTGATCCAAACCCATCATATGCTTCGGGCCATTTTGTTGATATAAGCCAAGTTATATTCAAAGGCTGATGTTTAGTAATCCAATTGAGGATATATATGGGTGCATTTTCACTGATAACAACTAATCATTATATATATTTGGGTGAATTTTTCATTTATCCAAACCATTGTTTGATTGAGCTCTATTTGATTTTCTAAGCCTTTCATATCATTTGGCGTAAGTTTAGTGATGCAAACCCTTCCTATGTTTCGAGCTATTTCGCAGATTCAAGCCAAGTTATATTCCAAGGCTAATGTTCAGTAATAAAATTGATGATATATTTAGCCGATTGACTTTGATATAAACCAATCATTATATAGATTTGGGCTGATTTTCAATGATCCAAACCATTCGTTTGATTGAGCCCTATTCGATCTTCCATGCCATTCATATGATTTGGTTTATGTTTAGTGATCTCGATTCAACGTAAATTCTATTCAAAGGTTGATGTTTTGGAATCCAATTGAGGATAAATTTGGGTGAATTTTCAGTGATATCAACTAATCATTATATATATTTGGGTGGATTTTTCATTGATCCAAACCATTGTTTGATTGAGCCCTATTCGATCTTCTAAGCGTTGCATATGATTTGGCGTATGTTTAGTGATCCAAACCCTTCATATGCTTCGGGCTATTTCGTAGATTCTAGCCAAGTTATATTCTAAGGCTGATGCTTAGTAATAAAATTGATGATATATTTAGGCCGATTGACATTGATATAAACCAATCGTTATGTATATTTGGGCTGTTTTTCATTGATCCAAACCATTCGTTTGATCGAGCCCTATTCGATCTTCCATGCTATTCATATGATTTGGCTTATGTTTAGTGATCTCGATTCAAGGTAAGTTATAATCGAAGGCTGATGTTTTGTAATCCAATTGAGGATATATTTGGGTGAATTTTCTGCGATATCAACTAATCATTATATGTATTTGGGCGGATTTTCCATTGATCCAATCAATTGTTTGATTGAGCCCTATTCGATCTTCTAAGCCTTTCATATGATATGGCGTATGTTTAGTGATCCAAACCCTTCAAATGCTTCGGGCTATTTCGCAGATACAAGCAAAGTTATATTCTAAGGTTGATGCTCAGTAATAAAATTGATGATATATTTGGGCTGATTGACATTGATATATCCAACCGTTATATATATTTGGGCTGATTTTCATTGGCGCAAATCATTCGTTTGATTGTGCCCTATTCGATCTTCCATGCTAGATTTGGCTTGTGTTTAGTGATCCAAACCCTACATATTCTTCGGGCCATTTCGTTGATTCAAGCGCTATTATATTCGAAGGTTGATGTTTAGTAAACCAGTTGAAGATATATATATATATATATATATATATATATATATATATATAGAGTTAATTTTCAACGAAATCAACTAATCACTCTATATATTTAGGCGTATTTTTTTAGTAATCCAAACCATTGTTTGATTGGGTCCTATCGATCTTCTAAGCCTTCAATATGATTCAGCGTATGTTTAGTGATCCAAACCTTTTGTATGCTTCGGGCTATTTCGTAGATTCAAGCCAACTTATATTCTAAGGCTGATGTTCACTAATAAAATTAATGATATATTTAGGCCGATTGACATTGATATAAACCAATCCTTATATATATTTGGGCTGATTTTCATTGGTCCAATCCATTCGCTTGATTGAGCCCTATTCAATCTTCCATGCCCTTCATATGATTTGGCTTATGATTAGTGATCCAAACCCATAATATGCTTCGGGACATTTCGTTGATTTAAGCCAACTTATATTCGAAGGCTGATGTTTAGTAATCCAATCAAGGATATATATGGGTGCATTTTCACTGATATCAACTAATCATTATATATATTTAGGCGGATTTTTCATTAATCCAGACCGTTGTTTGATGGAGCCCTATCTTATCTTCTAAGCCTTTCATATCATTTAGCGTATGTTTAATGATTCAATCCCTTCCTATGCTTCGAGCTATTTCGTAGATTCAAGCCAAGGTATATTCTATGACTGATGTTCAGTAATAAAATTGATGATATAAACCAATCGTTATATACATTTGGGCTGATTTTCATTGATCCAAACCATTCGTTTGATTGAGCCCTATTCGATCTTCCATCCCATTCATATGATTTGGCTTATGTTTAGTGATCTTGATTCAAGCGAAGTTATATTTGAAGGCTAATGTTTCGTAATCCAATTGAGGATATGTTTGGGTGAATTTTCAGTGATATCAACTAATCATTATATATATTTGGGCGGATTTTTCATTGATCCAAACCATTGTTTGTATGAGCCCTATTCGATCTTCTAGGCCTTCCATATGTTGTGGTGTATGTTTAGTGATCCAAACCCTTCGTATGCTTCGGGATATTTTGTAGATTCAAGCCAAGTTATATTCTAAGGCTGACGCTCTGTAATAAAATTGTTGATATTTTTTGGCTGATTGACAATGATATGAACCAATAGTTATATATATTTGGGCTGATTTTCATTAACGCAAACCATTCGTTTGATTGAGCCCTATTCGATCTTCCAGGATATTCATATGATTTGGCTTATGTTTAGTGATCCAAACCCTACATATTCTTCGGACCAATTCCTTGATTCAAGGTAAGTTATATTCGAAGGTTGATTGTTAGTATACCAATTGAGGATAAATATATGGGTGAATTTTCAATGATATCAACTAATCATTATATATATTGCGGCGGATTTTTTATTAATCCAAACCATTGTTTGACCCTATCGATCTTCTAAGCCTTCAATATGATTCGGCGTATGTTTAGTGATCCAAACCCTTCGTATTCTTTGGGCTATTTCGTAGATTCAAGCCAACTTATATTCTAAGGCTGATGTTCAGTAATAAAATTAATGATATATTTAGGCCGATTGACATTGATATAAACCAATCCTTATATATATTAGGGCTGATTTTCATTGATCCAAACAATTCGTTTGATTGAGCCCTATTCGAACTTTCATGCCCTTCATATGATTTGGCTTATGATTAGTGATCCAAACCCATCATATGCTTCGGGCCATTTCGTTGATATAAGCCAAGTTATATTCAAAGGCTGATGTTTAGTAATCCAATTGAGGATATATATGGGTGCATTTTCACTGATATCAACTAATCATTATATATATTTGGGCGGATTTTTCATTTATCCAAACCATTGTATGATTGAGCTCTATTTGATCTTCTAAGCCTTTCATATCATTTGGCGTATGTTTAGTGATCCAAACCCTTCCTATTCTTCGAGCTATTTCGTAGATTCAAGCCAAGTTATATTCCAAGGCTAATGTTCAGTAATAAAATTGATGATATATTTAGCCGATTGACTTTGATATAAACCAATCATTATATAGATTTGGGCTGATTTTCATTGATCCAAACCATTCGTTTGATTGAGCCCTATTCGATCTTCCATGCCATTCATATGATTTTGTTTATGTTTAGTGATCTCGATTCAAGCTAACTTATATTCGAAGGCTGATGTTTTGGAATCCAATCGAGGATATATTTGGGTGAATTTTCAGTGATATTAACTAATCATTATATATATTTCGGCGGATTTTTCATTGATCCAAACCATTGTTTGATTGAGCCCTATTCGATCTTCTAAGCCTTGCATACCATTTGGCGTATGTTTAGTGATCCAAACCCTTCATATGCTTCGTGCTATTTCGTGGATTCAAGCCAAGTTATATTCTAAGGCTGATGCTCAGTAATAAAATTGATGATATATTTTGGACAATTGACATTGATATAAACCAATCGTTATATATATATATATATTCGGGCTGATTTTCATTTAATCCAAACCATTCATTTAATTGAGCCCTATTCGATCTTCCATGCCATTCATATGATTTGGCTTCTGTTTAGTGATCTCGATTCAAGGTAAGTTATATTCGAAGGCTGATGTTTTGTAATCCAATTGAGGATATATTTGGGTGAATTTTCAGTGATATCAACTAATCATTATATATATTTGGGTGGACTTTTCATTGATCGAAACCATTGTTTGATTGAGCCCTATTCTATCTTCTAAGCCTTTCATATGTTTTGGCATATGTTTAGTGATCCAAACCCTTCGTATGCTTCGGGCTATTTTGTAGATTCAAGCCAAGTTATCTTCTAAGATTGATGCTCGTTAATAAAATTGATGATATATTTGGGCCCACTGACATTGATTAAACCAATCGTTATATATATTTGGGCTGATTTTCAGTGACGCAGACCATTCGTTTGATTCAGCCCTATTCGATCTTCCATGCTATTCATATGATTTGGCTTATGTTTAGTGATCCAAACCCTTCATATTCTTCAGGCCATTTCATTGATTCAAGCCAAGTTATATTCGAACGTTGATGTTTAGTCAACTAGTTGAGTATATATATATGGGTGAATTTTCAATGATATCAACTAATCAATATATATATTTGGGCGGATTTTTTATTAATCCAAACCATTGTTTGATTGGGTCCTATCGATCTTCTAAGCATTCAATATGATTCGGCGTATGCTTAGTGATCCAAACCCTTCGTATGCTTCGGGCTATTTCGTAGATTCAAGCCAACTTATATTCTAAGGCAGATGCTCAGTAATAAAATAGATGATATATTTGGGCTGATTGACAGTGATATAAACCAATCGTTATATATATTTGGGCTGATTTTGATTGATGCAAACGATTCCTTTGATTGAGCCTTATTTGATCTTCTAGGATATTCATATGATTTGGCTTGTGTTTAGTGATCCAAACGCTACATATTCTTCGGGCCATTTCCTTGATTCAAGCCAAGTTATATTTGAAGGTTGATGGTTAGTAATCCAATTGAGGATATATATGGGTGCATTTTCACTCATATCAACTAATCATTATATATATTTGGGCGGATTTTTCATTGATCCAAACCGTTGTTTGATAGAGTCCTATTTGATTTTCTAAGCCTTCATATCATTTGGCGTATGTTTAGTGATCCAAGCCTTCCTATGCTTCGAGCTATTTCGTAGATTCAAGCCAAGATATATTCTAAGGCTGATGTTAGGTAATAAAATCGATGATATATTTAGCCGATTGACAGTAATATAAAGCAATCCTTACATAGATTTGGGTTGATTTTCATTGATCCAAACCATTCGTTTGATTGAGCCCTATTCGATCTTCCATGCCATTCGTATGATTTTGCTTATGTTTAGTGATCATGATTCAAGCTAAGTTATATTTGAAGGCTGAGGTTTTGTAATCCAATGGAGGTTATATTTGGTTGAAATTTCAGTGATATCAACTAATCATTATATATATTTGGGCGGATTTTTCATTGATCCAAACCTGACCCTATTCGATCTTCTAAGCCTTGTATATGATTTGGCGTATGTTTAGTGATCCAAACCCTTCATATGCTTCGGGCTATTTCGTAGATTCAAGCCAAGTTATATTCTAAGCCTGATGCTCAGTAATAAAATTGATGATATATTTAGGACAATTGACATTGATGTAAACCGATCGTTATATATATTTGAGCTATTTTTCATTGATCCAAACCATTCGTTTGATTGGGCCCTATTCAATTTTCCATGCCATTCATATGATTTGGCTTATGTATAGTGATCACGATTCAAGCTAAGTTCTATTCGAAGGCTGATGTTTTGTAATCCAATTGAGGATATATTTGGCTGAATTTTCTGTGATATGAAATAATCATTATATATATTTGGGCGGATTTTTCTTTGATCCAAACCATTGTTTGATTGATCCCTATTCGATCTTCTATGCCTTTCATATGATTTGGCGTATGTTTAGTGATCCAAACCCTTCGTATGCTTCGGGCTATTTCGTAGATACAAGCAAAGTTATTTTTTAAGGTTGATGCTTAGTAAATAAATTGATGATATATTTGGCCCGATTGACATTGATATAAATCAATCGTTATATATATATATATATATATATATATATATATATAGGCTGATTTTCATTGACGCAAGTCATTCGTTTGATTGAGCCCTATTTGTTCTTCTATGCTATTCATATGATTTGACATATTTTTAGTGATCCAAACCCTTCATATTCTACAGGCCATTTCATTGATTCAAGCCAAGTTATATTTGAAGGTTGATGTTTAGTAAACCAGTTGAGGATATCTAAATGGGTGACTTTTCAACGATATCAAATAATCATTATATATATTTGGGTTGATTTTTTATTAATCCAAACCATTGTTTGATTGTGTCATATCGATCTTCTAAGGCCTCAATATGATTCGGCGTATGTTTAGTGATCCAAACCCTTCAAATGCTTCGTGCTATTTTATACATTCATGCCAACTTACATTCTAAGGCTGATGTTCAGTAATAAAGTTAATGATATATTTAGGCCGATTGACAATGATATAAACCAATCCTTATATATATTATGTCTGATTTTCATTGGTCCAAACCTTGCCCTATTCGATCTTCCATGCCCTTCATATGATCTGGCTTATGATTAGTGATCCATGCCCATGATATGCTTCGGGCCATTTCGTTGATTTAAGCCAAGTTATATTCGAAGGCTAATGTTTAGTAATCCAATTGAGGATATATATGGGTGCATTTTCACTGATATCAACTAATCATTATATATATTTGGGCAGATTTGTCATTGATCCAAACCATTGTTTGAGAGGGCCTTATTTTATCTTCTACGTCTTTCATATCATTCGCCGTATGTTTAGTGATCTAAACCCTTCCTATGCTTCGTGCTATTTCGTAGATTCAAGCCAAGGTATATTCTAAGGCTGATATTCAGTAATAAAATTGATGATATATTTAGCCGATTGACATTCATATAAACCAATCGTTATATACATTTGGGCTGATTTTCATTGATCCAAACCATTCCTTTAATTGAGCCCTATTCGATCTTCCATGCCATTCATATGATTTTGCTTATGTTTAGTGATCTCGATTCAAGGTAAGTTATATTCGAAGGCTGATGTTTTGTAATCCAATGGAGGATATATTTGAGTGAAATTTCAGTGATATCAACTAATCATTATATATATTTGGGCGGATTTTTCATTGATCCAAACCATTGTTTAATAGTGCCCTATTTGATCTTCTAAGCCTTTCATATCATTTGGCATATGTTTAGTGATCCAAACCCTTCCTATGCTTCGAGCTATTTCATAGATTCAAGCCAAGGTATAATCTAAGGCTGATGTTCAGTAATAAAATTGATTTAGCCGATTGACATTGATATAAACCAGTCATTATATAGATTTCGGCTGATTTTCATTGATCCAAACCATTCGTTTGATTGAGCCCTATTCGATCTTCCATGCCATTCATATGATTTTGCTTATGTTCAGTGATCACGATTCAATCTAAGTTATATTTGATGGCTGATGTTTTGTAATCCAATGGAGGATATATTTGGGTGAATTTTTAGTGATATCAACTAATCATTATATATATTTGGGCGGATTTTTCATTAATCCAAACCATTGTTTGATTGAGCCCTATTTGATCTTCTAAGCCTTTCATATCATTTGGCGTATGTTTAGTGATCCAAACCCTTCCTATGCTTCGGGCTATTTCGTTGATTCGAGCCAAGGTATATTCTAAGGTTGATGTTCAATAATAAAATTGATGATATATTTAGCTGATTGACATTGATATAAACCAATCGTTATATAGATTTGGGATGATTTTCATTGATCCAAACCATTCGTTTGATTGAGCCCTATTCGATCTTCTAGGCCTTGCATATGATTTGGCGTATGTTTAGTGATCCAAACCCTTCAAATGCTTCGGGCTATTTCGTAGATTCAAGCCTAGTTATTTTCTAAGGCTGATGCTCAGTAATAAAATCAATGATATATTTAGGAAAATTGACATTGATATAAACCAATCGTTATACATATTTGGGCTGTTTTTCATTGTTCCAAACCATTCATTTGATTGAGCCCTAATCAATCTTCCATGCCATTTATATGATTTGGCTTATGTTTAGTGATCCAAAACCTTCATATTCTTCAGCCCATTTCCTTTATTCAAGCCGAGTTATATTCGAAGGTTGACGTTGATGGTTAGTAAACCAGTTGAGGATAAATATATGGGTGAATTTTGAATGATATCAACTAATCATTATATATATTTGGGCGGATTTTTTATTAATCGAAACCATTGTTTGATTGGGCCCTATCGATCTTCTAAGCCTTCAATATGATTCGGCGTATGTTTAGTGCTCCAAACCCTTCGTATGCTTTTGGCTATTTTGTAGATTCAAGCCAACTTATATTCTAAGGCTAATGTTCAGTATTAAAATTAATGATATATTTAGGCCGATTGACATTGATATAAACCAATCCTTATATATATTAGGTCTAATTTTTTTGATCTAAACAATTCGTTTGATTGAGCCCTATTCGAACTTCCATGCCCTTCATACGATTTGGCTTATTATTAGTGATCCAAACCCATGTTATACTTCGGTCCATTTCGTTGTTATAAGCCAAGTTATATTCGAAGGCTGATGTTTACTAATCCAATTGAGGATATATATGGGTGCATTTTCACTGATATCAACAAATCATTATATATATATTTGGGCGGATTTTTCATTTATCCAAACCATTGTTTAATTGAGCCCTATTTGATCTTCTAAGCCTTTCATATCAATTGGTGTATGTTTAGTGATCCAAACCCTTCCTATGCTTCGAGCTATTTCGTAGATTCAAGCCAAGGTATATTCCAAGGCTGATGTTCAATAATAAAATTGATGATATATTTAGCCGATTGACATTGATATAAACCAATCGTTATATAGATTTGGGCTGATTTTCATTGATCCAAACCATTCGTTTGAATGAGCCCTATTCGATCTTCCATGCCATTCATATGATTTTGCTTATGTTTAGTGATCTCGATTCAAGCTAACTTATATTCGAAGGCTGATTTTTTGTAATCCAATCGAGGATATATTTGGGTGAATTTTCTGTGATATTAACTAATCATTATATATATTTGGGCGGATTTTTCATTGATCCAAACCATTGTTTGATTGAGCCCTATTTGATCTTCTAAGCCTTGCATACGATTTGGCGTATGTTCAGTGATCGAAACCCTTCATATGCTTCGGGCTATTTCGTAGATTCAAGCCAAGTTATATTCTAAGGCTGATGCTCAATAATAAAATTGATGATTTATTTAGGACAATCGACATTGATATAAACCAATCGTTATATATATTCGGGCTGATTTTCATTTAATCCAAACCATTCGTTTGATTGAGCCCTATTCGATCTTCCATACCATTCATATGATTTGGCTTATGTTTAGTGATCTCGATTCAAGGTAAGTTATATTCGAAGGCTGATGTTCTGTAATCCAATTGAGGATATATTTGGGTGAATTTTCAGTGATATCAACTAATCATTATATATATTTGGGTGGATTTTTCATTTATCCAAACGATTGTTTGATTTAGCCCTATTCGATCCTCTAAGCCTTTCATATGTTTTGGCGTATGTTTATTGATCCAAACCCTTCGTAGGCTTCGGGCTATTTCATAGATTCAAGCCTAAGGTTGATGCTCGGTAATAACATTGATTATATATTTGGCTTATAATTAGTGATCCAAACCCATCATATGCTTCAGGCCATTTCGTTAATTTAAGCCAAGTTATATTCGAAGGCTAATGGTTAGTAATCCAATTGAGGATATATATATATGTGTGCATTTTCACTAATATCAACTAATCATTACATATATATATATATATATATATATATATATATATTTGGTTAGATTTTTCATTGATCCAAACCATTGTTTGATAGAGCCCTATTTGGTCTTCTAAGCCTTTCATATCATTTGGCATATCTTTAGTGATCCAAACCCTTCCTATGCTTCAGGCTATTTCGTAGATTCAATCCAAGGTATATTCTAAGGCTGATGCTCAGTAATAAAATTGATGATATATTTAGCAGATTGACATTGTAATACACCAATCGTCATATACATTTGGGCTGATTTTCATTGATCCAAACCATTCGTGTGATTGAGCCCTATTCGATCTTCCATGCCATTCATATGATTGGCTTATGTTTAGTGATCTCAATTCAAGCTAAATTCTATTCGAAGGTTGATGTTTTGGAATCCTATTGAGGATATATTTGTGTGAATTTTCAGTGATAACAACTAATCATTATATATATTTGGGCAGATTTTTCATTGATCCAAACCATTCTTTGATTGATCCTTATTCGATCTTCTAAGCCTTGCATATGATTTGGCGTACGTTTAGTGATCCAAACCCTTCATATGCTTCAGGCTATTTCATAGATTCAAGCTAAGCTATATTCTAAGGCTAATGCTCAGTAATAAAATTGATAATATATTTAGGACAATTGACATTGATATAAACCAATCGTTATAGATATTTGGGTTGATTTTCATTGATCCGAACCATTCGTTTGATTGAGCCCTATTTGATCTTCCATGCCATTTATATGATTTGGCTTATGTTTAGTGATCGAAACCCTTAATATTCTTCGGGCCATTTCATTGGTTCAAGGCAAGTTATATTCGAAGGTTGATGTTTAGTAAACCAGTTGAGGATATATATATGGTTGAATTTTCAACGATATCAACTAATCATTATATATATTTGGATGGATTTTTTATTAATCCAAACAATTGTTTGATTAGGTCCTACCGATCTTCTAAGCTTTCAATATGATCCGGCGTATGTTTAGTGATCCAAACCCTTCGTATGCTTCGGGCTATTTCGAAGATTCAAGACAACTTATATTCTAAGGCTGATGTTCAGTAATAAAATTAATGATATATTTAGGCCGATTGACATTGATATAAACCAATCCTTATATATATTAGGGCTGATTTTCATTGGTCCAATCCATTCGCTTGATTGAGCCCTATTCAATCTTCCATGCCCTTCATCTGATTTGGCTTATGATTAGTGATCTAAACCGATCATATGCTTCGTGCCATTTCGTTGATTTAACCCAAGTTATATTCGAGGCTGATGTTTAGTAATCCAATCGAGGATATGTATGGGTGCATTTTCACTGATATCAACTAATCATTATATATATTCGGGTGGATTTTTCATTGATCCAAACCATTGTTTGATAGAATCCTATTTGATCTTCTAAGCCTTTCATATCATTTGGCGTTTGTTTAGTGATCCAAACCCTTCCTATGCTTCGAGCTATTTCGTAGATTCAAGCCAAGATATATTCTAAGGCTGATGTTAAGTAATAAAACTGACGATATATTTAGCCGATTGACATTAATATAAACCAATCCTTACATAGATTTGGGTTGATTTTCATTGATCCAAACCATTCGTTTGATTGAGCCCTATTCGATCTTCCATGCCATTCATATGATTTTGCTTATGTTTAGTGATCACGATTCAAGCTAAGTTATATTCAAAGGCTGATGTTTTGTAATCCAATGGAGGATATTTTTGGGTGAAATTTCAGTGATATCAACTAATCATTGTATATATTTAGGCGGATTTTTCATTGATCCAAACCATTGTTTGATTGACCCTATTTGATCTTTTAAGCCTTGCATATGATTTGGCGCATGTTTAGTGATCCAAACCCTTCATATGCTTCGGGCTATTTCGTAGATTCAAGCCAAGTTATATTCTAAGGCTGATGCTCAATAATAAAATTGATGATATATTTAGAACAATTGACATTGATGTAAACCAATCGTTATATATATTTGGGCTATTTTTCATTGATCCAAATCATTTGTTTGATTGGGCCCTATTCGAACTTCCATTCCATTCATATGATTTGGCTTATGTTTAGTGATCACGATTCAAGCTAAGTTATATTCGAAGGCTGATGTTTTCTAATCCAATTGAGGATATATTTGGGTGAATTTTCAGTGATATCAAATAATCATTTTATATATTTGGGCGGATTTTTCTTTGATCCAAACCATTGTTTGATAAAGCCCTATTTGATCTTGTAAGCCTTTCATATCATTTGGCGTATGTTTAGTGATCGAAACCCTTCCCATGCTTTGAGCTATTTCGTAGATTCAAGCCAAGGTATATTCTAAGGCTGATGCTCAGTAATAAAATTAATGATATATTTAGCTGATTGACATTGATATAAACCAGTCGTTATATACATTTGGGCTGATTTTCATTGATCCAAACCATTCGTTTGATTGAGCCCAATTCGATCTTCCATGCAATTCATATGATTTTGCTTATGTTTAGTGATTTCGATTCAAGCTAAGTTATATTCGAAGGTTGATGTTTTGTAATCCGATTGAGGATATATTTGGGTGAATTTACAGTGATAGCAACTATTCATTATATATATTTGGGCGGATTTTTCATTGATCCAAACCATTGTTTGATTGATCCCTATTCGATCTTCTATGCCTTTCATATGATTTGGCGTATGTTTAGTGATCCAAACCCTTCGTATGCTTCGGGCTATTTCGTAGATACAAGAAAAGTTATATTTTAAGGTTGATGCTTAGTAAATAAATTGATGATATATTTGGGCCGATTGACTTTGATATAAACCAATCATTATATATATTTGGGCTGATTTTCATTGACGCAAGCCATTCGTTTGATTTAGCCCGATTTGTTCTTCCGTGCTATTCATAAGATTTGGCTTATGTTTAGTTATCCAAACCCGCCATATTCTTTAGGCCATTTCATTGATTCAAGGCGAGTTATATTCGAAGGTTGATGTTTAGTAAACCAGTTGAGGATATCTAAATGGGTGACTTTTTATCAATATCAACTAATCATTATATATATTTAGGTGGATTTTTTATTAATCCAAACCATTGTTTGATTGGGCCATATCGATCTTCTAAGCCTTCAATATGAGTCGGCGTATATTTAGTGATCCAAACCCTTCGTATGCTTCGTGCTATTTCGTAGATTCAAGCCAACTTATATTCTAAGGCTGTTGTTCAGTAATAAAATTAATGATATATTTAGGCCGATTGACATTGATATAAACCAATCCTTACATATATTAGATCTGATTTTCATTGGTCAAAACCTTTCGCTTGATTGAGCCCTACTCGATCTTCCATGCCCTTCATATGATTTGGCTTATGATTAGTGATCCATACCCATGGTATGCTTCGGGCCATTTTATTGATTTAAGCCAAGTTATAATCGAAGGGTGATGTTTAGTAATCCAATTGAGGATATATATGGGTGCATTTTCACTGATATCAACTAATCATTATATATATTTGGGCAGATTTGTCATTGATCCAAACCATTGTTTGATAGGGCCTTATTTTATCTTCTACGCCTTTCATATCATTTGTCGTATGTTTTGTGCTCCAAACCCTTCCTATGTTTCGTGTTATTTCGTAGATTCAAGCCAAGGTATATTCTAAGGCTAATATTCAGTAATAAAATTGATGATATATTTAGCCGATTGACATTGATATAAACCAATTGTTATATACATTTGGGCTGATTTTCATTGATCCAAACCATTCGTTTAATTGAGCCCTATTCGATCTTCCATGCCATTCATATGATTTGGCTTATGTTTAGTGATCTCGATTCAAGCTAAGTTATATTCGAAGGCTGATGTTTTGTAATCCAATTAAAGATATATTTGGGTGAAATTTCAGTGATATCATTATATATATTTGGACGAATTTTACATTGATCCAAACTATTGTTTGATTGAGCCCTATTCGATCTTCTAAGCCTTGCATATGATTTGGCGTATGTTAAGTGATCCAAACCCTTCAAATGCTTCGGGCTATTTCGTAGATTCATGCCAAGTTATATTCTAAGGCTGATGCTCAGTAATAAAATTGATGATATATTTAGGACAATTGACATTGATATAAACCCATCGTTATATATATTTGGGCTGATTTTCATTGATCCAAACGATTTGTTTGATTGAGCCCTATTCATATGATTTGGCTTATGCTTAGTGATCTCGATTCAAGCTAAGTTATATTCGGTTGCTGATGTTTTATGATCCAATTGTGGATATATTTGGGTGAATTTTCAATGATATCAACTAATCATTATATATATTTGGGCGAATTTTTCATTGATCCAAACCATTGTTTGATTGAGCCTTGTTCGATCTTTTAAGCCTTTCATATGATTTGGCGTATGTTTTGTGATCCAAACCCTTCGGATGCTAAGCAAAGTTATATTTTAAGGCTGATGTTCAATAATAAAATTGATGATATATTCATGCCGGTTGACATTGATATAAACCAATCGTTATATATATTTGGGCTAATTTTCATTGACGCAAACCATTCGTTTGATTGAGCCCTATTTTGTAGTTTCAAGCCAAGGTATATTCTAAGGCTGATGTTCAGTAATAAAATTGATGATATATTTAGCCGATTGACATTGATATAAACTAGGCTTATATAGATTTGTGCTGATTTTCATTTATCCAAACCATTTGTTTGATTGAGCCCTATTCGATCTTCCATGCCTTCCATATAATTTTGTTTATGTTTAGTGATCACGATTCAAGCTAAGTTATATTCGAAGGCTGATGTTTTGTAATCCAATGGAGGATATTTTTGGGTGAATTTTCAGTGATATCAACTAATCATTATATAAATTTGGGCGGATTTTTCATTGATCCAAACCATTGTTTGATTGACCCTATTCGATCTTCTAAACCTTACATATGATTTGGCGTATGTTTAGTGATCCAAACCCTTCATATGTTTCGGGCTATTTCCTAGATTCAAGCCAAGTTATATTCTAAGGTTGATGCTTTGTAATAAAATTGAATTGATGATATATTTAGGACGATATTGATGTAAACCAATCGTTATATATATATATATATATATATATATATATATATATATATATATATGGGCTATTTTTCATTGATCCAAACCATTTATTTGATTGGGCCCTATTCGATCTTCCTTGCCATTCATATGATTTGGCTTATGTTTAGTGATCACGATTCAAGCTAAGTTATATTCGAAGGTTGATGTTTTGTAATCCAATTGAGGATATATTTGGGTGAATTTTCGGTAATTTCAAATAATCATTATATATATTTGGGCAGATTTTTCTTTGATCCAAACCATTGTTTGATAGAGCTCTATTTGATCTTCTAAGCCTTTCATATCATTTGGCGTATGTTTAGTGATCCAAACCCTTCCCATGCTTTGAGCTATTTCATAGATTCAAGCCACGGTATATTCTAAGGCTGATGTTCAGTAATAAAATTGATGATATATTTAGCTTATTGACGTTGATATAAACAAATCGTTATATACATTTGGGCTGATTTTCATTGATACAAACCATTCGTTTGATTGAGCCCAATTTGATATTCCATGGCATTCATTTGATTTTGCTTATGTTTAGTGATTTCGATTCAAGCTAAGTTATATTCGAAGGCTGATGTTTTGTAATCCAATTGAGGATATATTTGGGTGAATTTTCAGTGATATCAACTAATCATTATATATATTTGGGCAGATTTTTCATTGATCCAAACCATTGTTTGATTGATCCCTATTCGATCTTCTATGCTTTTCATATGATTTGGCGTATGTTTTGTGATCCAAACTCTTCGTATGCTTCAGGCTATTTCGTTGATACAAGCAAAGTTATATTTTAGGGTTGATGCTTAGTAAATAAATTGATGATATATTTGGGCCGATTGACATTGATATAAACCAATCCTTATATATATTAGGGCTGGTTTTCAGTAGTTCAAACCATTCGGTTGATGGAGCCCTATTCGATCTTCCATGCCCTTCATATGATTTGGCTTATGATTAGTGATCCAAACCCATCCTATGCTTCGGGCCATTTCGTTGATTTGAGCCAAGTTATATTCAAAGGGTGATGTTTAGTAATCCAATCGAGGTTATTTAAGGGTGCATTTTCACTGACATCAACTAATCATTATATATATTTGGGCGGATTTTCATTGATCCAAACCATTGTTTGATCTTCTATTTGATCTTCTAAGCCTTTCATATCATTTGGCATATGTTTAGTGATGCAAACCCTTCCTATACTTCGTGGTATTTTGTAGATTCAAACCAAGGTATATTCTAAGGCTGATGTTCTGTAATAAAATTGTTGATATGTTTAGCCGATTGACATTGATATAAACCAATCGTTATATATATTTGGGCTGCTTTTCATTTATCCAAACCACTCGTTTGATTGAGCCCTATTCGATCTTCCATGTCATTCATATGATTCGTCTTATGTTTAGTGATCTCAATTCAAGCTAAGCTATATTCAAAGGCTGCTGTTTTGTAATCCAATTGAGGATATATTTGGGTGTATTTTCAGTGATATCAACTAATCATTATATATATTTTGGCGGATTTCTCATTGATCCAAATCATTGTTTGATTGAGCCCTATTCGATCTTCTAAGCCTTTCATATCATTCGGCATATGTTTAGTGATCCAAACCCTTCATATGCTTCGGGCTATTTCGTAGATTCAAGCCAAGTTATATTCTAAGGCTAATGCTCAGTAATAAAATTGATGATATATTTAGGACAATTGACATTGATGTAAACCAATCGTTATATATATATATATATATATATATATATATATATATATATATATTTGGGCTGTTTTTCATTGACGCAAACCATTCATTTGATTGGGCCCTATTCGATCTTCCGTGCCATTCATATGATTTGGCTTATATTTAGTGATCGCGATTCGAGCTAAGTTATATTCGAAGGCTGATGTTTTGTAATCCAAATGAGGATATATTTGGGTGAATTTTCGGTGATAACAAATAATCATTATATATATTTGGGCACATTTTTCTTTGATCCAAACCATTGTTTGATAGAGCCCTATTTGATTTTCTAAGCCTTTCATATCATTTGGCATATGTTTAGTGATCCAAACCCTTCCCATGCTTTGAGCTATTTCGTCGATCCAAGCCAAGGTATATTCTAAGGCTGATGTTCAGTAATAAAATTGATGATATATTTAGCTGATTAACATTGATATAAACCAATCGTTATATATATTTGGGCTGATTTTCATTAATCCAAACCATTCGTTTGATTGAGCCCAATTCAATCTTCCATGGCATTCATATGATTTTGCTTATGTTTAGTGATTTCGATTCAAGCTAAGTTATATTCGAAGACTGATGTTTTGTAATCCAATTGAGGATATATTTGGGTGAATTTTCAGTGATATCAACGAATCATTATATATATTTGGGCGGATTTTTCATTAATCCAAACCATTGTCTGATTGATCCCTATTCGTTCTTCTATGCCTTTCATATGATTTGGCGTATGTTTAGTGATCCAAACCCTTTGTATGCTTCGGGCTATTTCGTAGATACAAGCAAAGTTATATTTTGAGGTTGATGCTTAGTAAATAAATTGATGATATATTTGGGCTGATTGACATTGATATAAACCAATCCTTATATATATTAGGGCTAGTTTTCACTAGTCCAAACCATTCGGTTGATGGAGCCCTATTCGATCTTCCATGCCCTTCATCTGATTTGGCTTATGATTAGTGATCCAAACCCATCCTATGCTTCGGGCCATTTCGTTGATTTGAGCCAAGTTATATTCAAAGGGTGATGTTTAGTAATCCAATCGAGGTTATATAAGGGTGCATTTTCACTGACATCAACTAATCATTATATATATTTGGGCGGATTTTTCATTGATCCAAACCATTGTTTGATACATCCCTATTTGATCTTCTAATCCTTTCATATCATTTGGCGTATGTTTAGTGATACAAACCTTTCTATACTTTGTGCTATTTCGTAGATTCAAACCAAGGTATATTCTAAGGCTGATGTTCTGTAATAAAATTGTTGATATGTTTAGCCAATTGACATTGATATAAACCAATCGTTATATATATTTGGGCTAATTTTCATTTATCCAAACCACTCATTTGATTGAGCCCTATTCGATCTTCCATGTCATTCATATGATTCGGCTTACATTTAGTGATCTCGATTCAAGCTAAGTTATATTCAACGGCCGATGTTTTGTATTCCAATTGAGGATATATTTGGGTGTATTTTCAATGATATCAACTAATCATTATATATATTTTGGCGGATTTCTCATTGATCCAAATCATTGTTTGATTGAGCCCTATTCAATCTTCTAAGCCTTTCATATCATTTGGCGTATGTTTAGTGATCCAAACCCTTCATATGCTTCGAGCTATTTCGTAGATTCAAGCCAAGTTATATTCTAAGGCTAATGCTCAGTAATAAAATTGATGATATATTTAGGATAATTGACATTGATGTAAACCAATCGTTATATATATTTGGGCTGTTTTTCATTGACGCAAACCATTCGTTTGATTGGGCCCTATTCGATCTTTCATGCCATTCATATGATTTGGCTTATGTTTAGTGATCGCGATTTGAGCTAAGTTATATTTGAAGGCTGATGTTTTGTAATCCAATTGAGGATATATTTGGGTGAATTTTCAGTGATATCAATTAACCATTATATATATTTGGGCGGATTTTTCATTGATCCATACCATTGTTTGATTGAGCCTTATTCGATCTTCTAAGCCTTTCATTTGATTTGGCGTATGTTTAGTGATCCAAACCCTTCGTATGCTTCAGGCTATTTCATAGATTCAAGCCAAGTTATATTCTAAGGCTAATGCTCAGTAATAAAATTAATGATATATTTGGGCCGATTGACATTGAGGTAAACCAATCGTTATATATATTTGGGCTGATTTTCATTGACGCAAACCATTCGTTTGATTGAGCCCTATTCGATCTTCCATGCTTTTCATATGATTTGGCTTATGTTCAGTGATCCCAACCCTTCATATTCTTCGGGCCATTTCATGGATTCAAGCCATGTTATATTCGAAGGTTGATGTTTAGTAAACCAGTTGAGAATATATATACGGGTGAATTTTCAATGATATCAACTAATCATTATATTTATTTGGGTGGATTTTTTTATTAATCCGGGCCATTGTTTGATTTGGCCCTATCGATCTTCTAAGCATTCAATATGATTCGGCGTATGTATAGTGATCCAAACCCTTTTTTATGCTTCTGGCTATTTCGTAGATTCCAGCCAACTTATATTCTAAGGCTAATGTTCTGTACTAAAATTAATGATATATTTAGGCCAATCGTCATTGATATAAACGAATCCATATATATATATATATTAGGACTGATTTTCATTGGTCGAAACCATTCGCTTGATTGAGCCCTATTCGATCTTCCTTGCCCTTCATATGATTTGTCTTATGATTAGTGATCCAGACCCATCTTATGCTTCAGGTCATTTCATTGATTTAACCCAAGTTATATTCGAAGGCTGATGTTTAGTAATCCAATTGAGAATATATATGGGTGCATTTTCACTGATGTCAACTAATCATTATATATATTTGGTTTGGATTTTTCATTGATCCAAACCATTGTTTGATAGAGCCCTATTTGATCTTTTAAGTCTTTCATATCATTTGGCATATGTTTAGTGATCCAAACCCTTCCCATGCTTCGAGCTATTTCGTAGATTCAAGCCAAGGTATATTCTAAGGC
This sequence comes from Magnolia changhungtana, assembly GCA_030180095.1. Lineage (NCBI taxonomy): Eukaryota > Viridiplantae > Streptophyta > Magnoliopsida > Magnoliales > Magnoliaceae > Magnolia > Magnolia changhungtana. Next base: position 10,041,693 of record JASAUF010000630.1, on the reverse strand, counting down.
TGATGTTCAGTAATAAAATTGATGATATACTTAGCCGATTGACATTGATATAAACCAATCGTTATATACATTTGGGCTGATTTTCATTAATCCAAACCATTCGTTTGATTGAGCCCTATTTGATCTTCCATGCCATTCATATGATTTAGCTTATGTTTAGTGATCTTGATTCAAGGTAAGTTATATTCGAAGGCTGATGTTTTGTAATCCAATTGAGGATATATTTGGGTGAATTTTCAGTGATATCAACTAATCATTATATATAGTTGGGCGGATTTTTCATTGATCCAAACCATTGTTTGATTGAGCCCTATTCGATCTTCTAAGCCTTTCATATGATTTGGCGTATGTTTAGTGATCCAAACCCATCGTATGCTTCGGGCTATTTCGTAGATTCAAGCCAAGTTATATTCTATGGTTGATGCTCCATAATGAAATTGATGATCTATTTGGGCCGATTGACATTGCTATAAACCAATCATTATATATATTTGGGCTGATTTTCATTGACGCAAACCATTCGTTTGATTAAGCCCTAGTTGATCTTCCATGCTATTCATATGATTTGGCTTACGTTTATTGATCCAAACCCTTCATATTCTTCTGGCCATTTCATTGATTCAAGCCAAGTTATATTCGAAGGTTGATGTTTAGTAAACCAGTTGAGGATATATATATATATATATATATATATATATATATATATATATATAGGGGTGAATTTTCAACGATATCAACTAATCATTATATATATTTGGGCGAATTTTTTTATTAATCCAAACTATTGTTTGATTGGGTCCTATCGATCTTTGAAGCTTTCAATATGATTCGGCATATTTTTGGTGATCCAAACCCTTCGCATGCTTCGGGCTATTTCGTAGATTCAAGCCAACTTATTTTCTAAGGTTAATGTTCAGTAATAAAATTAATGATATATTCAGGCAGATTGACATTGATATAAACCTATCCTTTTGTATATTAGGGCTGATTTTCATTGGTGCAATCCATTCGCTCGATTGAGCCCTATTCAATCTTCCGTGCCTTTATATGATTTGGCTTATGATTAGTGTTCCAACCCCATCATATGCTTTGGGCCATTTCGTTGATTTAAGCCAAGTTATGTTCGAAGGTTGATGTTTAGTAATCCAATCGAGGATATACATGGGTACATTTTCATTGATATCAACTAATCATTATATATATTTGGGCAGATCTTTCATTAATCCAAACCATTGTTTGATAGAGCCCTATTTGATCTTCTATGCCTTTCATATCATTTGGCATATGTTTAGTGATCCAAACCCTTTCTATGCTTCGAGCTATTTCGTAGATTCAAGCCAAGGTATAATCTAAGGCTGATGTTCAGTAATAAAATTGATGATATATTTAGCCGATTGACATTGATATAAACTAGTCATTATATAGATTTGGGCTGATTTTCATTGATTCAAACCATTCGTTTGATTGAGCCTTATTTGATCTTCCACGCCATTCATATGATTTTGTTTATGTTTAGTGATCACGATTCAAGCTAAGTTATATTCGAAGGCTAATGGTTTGTAATCCAATGTTGGATATATTTGGGTGAATTTTCAGTGATATCAACTAAACATTATATATACTTGGGTGGATTTTACATTGATCCAAGCCATTGTTTGATAGAGCCCTATTTGATCTTCTAAGCCTTTCATATGTTTTGGCGTTTGTTTAGTGATCCAAACCCTTCCTATGCTTCTTGCTATTTCGTAAATTCAAGCCAAGGTATATTCTAAGGCTAATGTTCTGTAATAAAATTGTTGATATGTTTAGTCGATTGCAATTGATATAAACCACTTGTTGTATACATTTGGGCTGATTTTCATTTATCCAAACCACTCGTTTGATTGAGCCCTATTCGATCTTACATGTCATTTATATGATTTGGCTTATGTTTAGTGTTCTCGATTCAAGCTAAGTTATATTCAAAGGCTGATGTTTTGTAATCCAATTGAGGATACATTTGGGTGAATTTTCAGTTATATCAACTAATTATATATATTTGGGCGGATTTCTCATTGATCCAAACCATTGTTTGATTGAGCCCTATTTGATCTTCTAAGCCTTTCATATGATTTGGCGTTTATTTAGTGATCTAAATCCTTCGTATGCATCGGGCTATTTCGTAGATTCAAGCAAAGTTATATTCTATGGTGATGATATATTTGGGCCGATTGACATTGATATAAACAATCGTTATATATATTTGGGGAGACTTTTATTGACGCAAACTATTCGTTTGATTGAGCCCTATTCGATCTTCCATGCTATTCATATGATTTGGCTTCTGTTTAGTGATCCAAACCCTTCATTTTCTTCGGGCCATTTCATTCATTCAAGCCAGGTTATATTCGAAGGTTGTTGTTTAGTAAACCAATTGAGGATATATATATCTATATATATATATATAGGTGAATTTTCAATGATATCAACTAATCATTATATATATTTGGGCCAATTTTTTATTAATCCAAACCATTGTTTGATTGGGCCCTGTCGCTCTTCTATGCCTTCAATATGATTCAACGTATGTTTAGTGATCCAAACCCTTCGTATGCTTCGGGCTATTTCTTAGATTCATGCCAACTTATATTCTACGGCTGATGTTCAGTAATAAAATTAATGATATATTTAGGCCGATTGACATTGATATAAACTAATCCTTATATATATTAGGGCTGATTTTCATTCGTCCAAACCTTTCGCTTGATTGAGCTGTATTCGATCTTCCATGCCCTTCATATGATTCGGCTTATGATTAGTGATCCAAACCCATCTTATACTTCGGGCTATTTGGTTGATTTAAGCCAAGTTATATTCGAAGGCTGATATTTAGTAATCTAATTGAGGATATATATGGGTGCATTTTCACTGATATCAACTAATCATTATATATATTTGGGCGGATTTTTCATTGATCCAAACCATTGTTTGATAGAGCCCTATTTGATCTTCAAAGCCTTTCATATCATTTGCAGTATGTTTAGTGATCCAAACCCTTAGATTGATGGCAAGGTATATTCTAAGGCGATGTTCAGTAATAAAATTGATGATATATTTAGCTGACTGACATTGATATAAACTAATCGTTATATATATTTTGTTTGATTTTCATTTATCCAAACCATTCATTTGATTGAACCCTATCCGATCTTCCATGCCATTCATATGATTTCACTTATGTTTAGTGATCTCGATTCAAGCTAAGTTATATTCGAAGGCTGATGTTTTGTAATACAATTGAGGATATATTGGGGTGAATTTTCAGTGATATCAACAAATCATTATATATATTTGGGCGGATATTTTATTGATCCAAACCATTGTTTGATTGTGCCCTATTCGAGCTTCCAAGCCTTGCATATGATTTGGCATATGTTAAGTGATTCAAACCGTTCATATGCTTCAGTCTATTTCATAGATTCAAGCCAATATATATTCTAAGGCTGATGCTCAGTAATAAAATTGATGATATATTTAGGACGTTTGACATTGATATAAACCAATCGTTATATATATTTGGGCTGATTTTCATTGTTCCAAATCATTCGTTTGATTGAGCCCTATTCAATCTTCCATGTTATTCATATGATTTGGCTTATGTTTAGTGATCCAAACCCTTCATATGCTTCGAGCCATTTCGTTGATTCAAACCAAGTTATATTCGAAGGTTGATGTTTAGCAAGCCAATTGAGGATATATATGGGTGAATTTTCGATGATATCAACTAATCATTAGACTGAGCGTTATCGATCTTCTAAGCCTTTCATATGATTTGGCGTACGTTTACTGATCCAATCCCTTCATTTGCTTCGGGCTATTTCGTAGATTCAAGCCAAGTTTTATTCTAAGGCTGATGTTTAGTAATAAAATTGATGAAATATTTAGTCGATTGACATTGATATAAACCCATCGTTATATATATTTGGGCTGATTTTCATTGATTCAAACCATTCATTTGGTTGTGCCCTATTCGATCTTCCATGCTATTCATATCATTTGGCTAATGTTTAGTGATCCAAACCCTTTCTATGCTTCGGGCCATTTCGTTGATTGGGTGATGTTTAGTAAACCAATTGAGGATATATATATATATATATATATATATATATATATATATATATATATATATATTCGGATTTTTCATTGATCCAAATCATTGTTTGATTGAGCCCTATTCGATCTTCTAAGCTTGTCATAAGATTTGGCGTATGGTTAGTGATCCAAACCTTTAATATGCTTCATGCTATCTCGTAGATTCAAGCCAAGTTATATTCTAAGGCTGATGTTCAGTAGTAAAATTGATGATATATTTAGACCGTTTGACATTAATATAAACCAATCCTTGTATATATTTGGGCCGATTTTCATTTTTCAAAACCATTCGTTTGATTGAGCCCTATTCGATCTTCCATGCCATTCATATTATTTGGCTTATGTTTAGTGATCTCGATTTAAGCCAAGTTATATTCGAAGGACGATGTTTTGTAATCCAATTGAGGATATATTTGGGTGAATTTTCATTGTTATCAACTAATCATTATATATATTTGGGCGGTTTTTTCATTGATCCAAACTATTGTTTGATTGAGCCCTATTCGATCTTCTAAGCCTTTCATATGATTTGGCGTATGTTTAGAGATCCAAACCCATCATATGCTTCAGGCTATTTCGTAGATTCACGCCAAGTTATATTCTAAAGCTGATGTTCAGTAAATAAATCGATGATATATTTTGGCCGATTGACATTGATGTAAACCAATCCTTATATATATTTGGGCTGATTTTCATTGATCCAAACTATTGTTTGATTAAGCCCTATTCGATCTTCTAAGCCTTTCATATGATTTGGCATATGTTTAGAGATCCAAAACCTTCATGTGCTTCGTGCTATTTCGTAGATCTAAGCCAAGTTATATTGTGAGGCTGATGTTCTGTAATATAATTGATGTTATGTTTAGGATGATTGTCATCGATATAAACCAATCCTTATATATATTTTGGCTGGTTTGCATTGATCCAAACTATTCGTTTAATGGAGCCCTATTCGATCTTCCCTGCCATTGATATGATTTGGCATATGTTTAGTGATCCAAACCCTTCAAATGCTTCAGGCTATTTCTTAGATTCAAGCCAAGTTATATTCTAAGGGAGATGTTCAGTAATAAAATTGATGATATATTTAGTCTAATTGTCATTGATATAAACTAATCCTTATATATATTTAGGTTAATTTTCATTCATCCAAACCATTCATTTGATTGAGCCCTATTCGATCTTCCATATCATTCATATGATTCGGCTTATGTTTAGTGATTCAAACCATTCATATGCTTCGGGTCATTTCGTTGATTCAAGGCATGTTATATTCAAAGGCTGATGTTTAGTAATCCAATTGAGAATATATATGGGTGCATTTTCAGTGATATCAACTAATCATTATATATATTTGGGCGAATTTTTCATTGATCCAAACCATTATTTAATTGAGCCCTATTCGATCTTCTAAGCCTTTCATATGATTTGGTGTATGTTAAGTGATCCAAGCCCTTCATTTGCTTTGGGCTATTTCGTAGATTCAAGCCAAGTTATATTCTATGGTTGATGTTCAGTAATAAAATTGATGATATTTAGGCTGATTGACATTGATATAATCTAATCCGTATATATATTTGGGCTAATTTTTATTAATCCATTCTGTTCGTTTCGTTTGATTGAGCCCTATTCGATCTTCCATGCCATTCATATGATTTGGATTATGTTTAGTGATTCAAACTGTTCATATGCTTTGGTCCATTTCGTTGATTCAAGCCAAGTTATATTCAAAGGCTGACTTTTTGTAATCCAATTGAGGATATATTTGGATGAATTTTTAGTGATATTAACTTATCATTATATATATTTGGGCGGATTTTTCATTGAACCAAACCAATGTTTGATTGAGCCCTATTTAATCTTCTAAGCCTTGCATATGATTTGGCATATGTTTAGTCATCCAAACCCTTCATATGCTTCGGGCTATTTTGTATATTCAAGCCAAGTTATATTCTAAGGCTGATGTTCAGTAATAAAATTGATGATATATTAAGGTCGATTGACATTGATATAAACCAATCCTTATATATATTTGGGCTGATTTTGATTGATCCAAACCATTCGTTTGATTGAGCCCTATTCGATCTTCCATGCCATTCATATGATTTGGCTTATGTCTAGTGATCCAATCCCTTCATATGCTTCAGACCGTTTCATTGATTCAAGCCAAGTTAGATTCGAAGGTTGATGTTTATTAAACTAGTTGAGGATTTCAAGCCAAGTTAAATTCACCCCACACATATATATATATATATATATATATATTTGTTCGGATTTTTCATTGATCCAAATCATTGTTTGATTGAGCCCTATTCAATCTTCAAAGCCTGTCATAAGATTTGGCATATGTTTAGTGATCCAAGCCGTTCATATGCTTTGTGCTATTTCGTAGATTCAAGCCAAGTTATATTCTAAGGCTGATGTTCAGTAGTAAAATTGATGGTATATTTAGGCCGATTGACATTAATATACGCCAATCCTTTTATACATTTGGGCTGATTTTCATTGACCAAAACCATTCTTTTGATTGAGCCCTATTCGATCTTCCTTGCCATTCATATTATTTGGCTTATGCTTACTGATCTCAATTGAAGCCAAGTTATATTCGAAGGCTAATGTTTAGTAATCCAATTGAGTATATTTTTGGCTGCATTTTCAGTGATATCAACTAATCATTATATATATTTGGGCCGATTTTTCATTGATCTAAACCATTATTTGATTGAGCCCTATTCGATCTTCTAAGCCTTGCATATGATTTGGAATATGTTTAGTGATCCAAACCCTTCATATGCTTCGGGCTATTTCATATATTCTAGCCAAGTTATATTCTAAGACTAATGCTCAGTAATAAAATTGATGATATATTTAGGACGATTGACATTGATAGAAACCAATCGTTATTTATATTTGGGCTGATTTTCATTGATCCAAACCATATTTTTGATTGAGCTCTATTAGATCTTCCATGTTATTCATATGATTTGGCTTATGTTTAGTGATCCAAACCCTTCTTATGCTTCGAGCCATTTCGTCGATTCGAGCCAAGTTATATTCGAAGGTTGATGTTTAGTAAACCAATTGAGGATATATATGGGTGAATTTTCAATGATATCAACTAATAATTAGACTGAGCCCTATCGATCTTCTAAGCCTTTCATATGATTTGGCATATGTTTAGTGATCCAAACCATTGTTTGATTGAGCCCTATTCGATCTTCCATGCTATTCATATGATTTGGCTAATGTTTAGTAATTCAAACCCTTCCTATGCTTCGGGCCATTTCATTAATTGGGTGATGTTTAGTAAACCAATTGAGGGTATATATTCTACGGCTGATGTTCAGTAATAAAATTGATGAAATATTTAGACGATTGACATTGATTTAAACCAATCGTTATATATATTTGGGCTGATTTTCATTGATTCAAACCATTCGTTTGGTTGTGCCCTATTCGATCTTCCATGCTATTCATATCATTTGGCTAATGTTTAGTGATCCAAACCCTTCCTATGCTTCGGGCCATTTCGTTGATTGGGTGATGTTTAGTAAACCAATTGAGGATATATATATATATATATATATATATATATATATATATATATATATATATATATATATATATATATTTGGGCTGATTTTTCATTGATCCAAATCATTGTTTGATTGAGCCCCATTCGATCTTCTACGCCTGTCATATGGTTTGGCGTATGTTTAGTGATCCAAACCCTTCATATGCTTCGTGCTATTTCGTTGATTCAAGCCAAGTTATATTCTAAGGCTGATGTTCAGTAGTAAAATTGATGATATATTTAGGCCGATTGACATTAATATAAACCAATCCAAATCATTGTTTGATTGAGCCCTATTCGATCTTCTAAGCCTGTCATATGATTTGGCGTATGTTTAGTGATCCAAACCCTTCATATGCTTCATGCTATTTCGTTGATTCAAGCCAAGTTATATTCTAAGGCTGATGTTCAGTAGTAAAATTGATGATATATTTAGGCCGATTGACATTAATATAAACCAATCCTTATATATATATATATATATATATATATATATATATATATATATATATATATATATATATATATATATATATATATATATTTGGGCTGATTTTCATTGATCAAAACCATTTGTTTGATTGAGCTGTATTCGATCTTCCATGCTATTCATATTATTTGGCTTATGTTTAGTGATCTCAATTTAAGCCAAGTTATATTCGAATGCTGATGTTTTGTAATCCAATTGAGGATATATTTGGGTGAATTTTCAGTGTTCTCAACTAATCATTATATATATTTGGGCGGATTTTTCATTGATCCAAACCATTGTTTGATTGAGCCCTATTCGATCTTCTAAGCCTTTCATATCGCGTATGTTTAGAGATCCAAACCCTTCATTTGCTTCGGGCTATTTCGTAGGTTCAAGCCAAGTTACATTCTAAGGCTAACGTTCTGTAATAAAATTGATGATATATTTAGGTCGATTGTCATTGATAGAAACCAATCCTTATATATAAATGGGCTGATTTTCATTGATCCAAACCATTCGTTTGATTGAGCCCTATTCGATCTTCCGTGCCATTCATAAAATTTCACTTATGGTTAGTGATCCAAACCCTTCATGTGCTTCGACCCATTTCGTTGATTCAAGGCAAGTTATTTTTGAAGGCTAATGTTTAGTAATCCAGTTGATTTATATTTGGGCCGCTTGTCTTTTATATAAACCTATCATTTTATATATTTGGGATGATTTTCTTTGATCTAAACCATTCATTTGATTGAGCTCTATTCGATCTTCCAAGCCTTTCATATGATTTGAATTATGTTTTCTGATCCAAACCCTTCAAATCCTTCGGGCCATCTCGTTGATTAAAGCCAAGTTATATTTAAAGGCTGATGTTTAGTAATTTAGTTAATGATATATTCGAGTAGATTTTTAATGATATAAACTAATCATTATATATATTTGAGCTGATTTTCATTTACCCTAATTGTTAATTTGACTGAGCCCTAATCGATCTTACACACCATTCATATGATTTGGCTTATGTTTAGTGATCTCGATTCAAGCCAAGTTATATTCGAGGGCTAATGTTTAGTAATCCAATTGAGGATATATTTGGGTGAATTTTCAGCGATATCAACTAATCATTATATATACTTGGGCGGATTTTTCATTGATCCAAACCATTGTTTGATTGAGCCCTATTCGATCTTCTAAGCCTTTCATATGATTTAGCGTATGTTTAGTGATCCAAACCCTTCATATGCTTTGGGCTATTTCGTAGATTCAAGCCAAGTTATATTCTAAGGCTGACGTTGAGTAAGAATATTAATGATATATTTAGTTCGATTGACATTGATATAAACCAATCCTTATATATATATATATATATATATATATATATATATATATATATATATATATATTTGGGTTGTTTCTCATTAATCCAAAACATTCGTTTGATTAAGCCCTACTCGATCTTCGATGTCATTCAAATGATTTGGCTTATGTTTAGTGATTCAAACCATTCATATGTTTTGGGCCATTTCGTTGATTCAAGCCAAGTTATATTCGAAGGCTGGTGTTTGGGAATCCAATTGAGGATATATATGGATGCATTTTCAGTGATATCAACTAATTATTATATATATTTGTTCGGATTTTTTATTGATCCAAACCATTGTTTGATTGAGTCCTATTCGATCTTCTAAGCCTGTCATAAGATTTGTCGTATGTCTAGTGATCCAAACCCTTCATATGATCCGTGCTATTTCGTAGATTCAAGCCAAGTTATATTCTAAGGCTGATGTTCAGTGGTAAAATTGATGATATATTTAGGCCGATTAACATTAATATATAACAATCCTTATATATATTTGGGCTGATTTTCATTGATCAAAACCATTCGTTTGATTGAGCCCTCTTCGATCTTCCATGCCATTCATACTATTTGGCTTATGTATAGTGATCTCTATTTAAGTCAAGTTATATTCGAGGGCTGATGTTTTGTAATCCAATTGAGGATATATTTGGGTGAATTTTCAGTGCTATCAACTAATCATTATATATATTTGGGCGGATATTTCATTGATCCAAACCATTGTTTCATTGAGCCCTATTCGATCTTCTAAGCCTTTCATATGATTTGGCGTATGTTTAGAGATCCAAACCCTTTATTTGCTTCCGCCTATTTCGTAGATTCAAGCCAAGTTATATTCTAAAGTTGATGTTCTGTAAAAAAAATTGATGATATATGTAGGTCGATTGACATTGATGTAAACCAATCCTTATATATATTTGGGCTGATTTTCATTGATCCAAACCATTGTTTGATTGAGCCCTATTCGATCTACTAAGCCTTTCATATGATTTGGCGTATGTTTAGAGATCCAAACCCTTCATATGCTTCGGGCTATTTCGTAGATCCAAGCCAAGTTATATTCTAAGGCTGATGTTCAGTAATAAAATTGATGATATATTTAGTCTAATTGTCATTGATATAAACTAATCCTTATATATATATATATATATGGGTTGATTTTCATTGATCCAAACCATTCGTTTGATTGAGCCCTATTTGATCTTCAATGTCATTCATATGATTTTGTTTATGTTTAGTGATTCAAACCATTCATATGCTTCGGGTCATTTTGCTGATTCAAGGCATGTTATATTCAAAGGTCGATGTTTAGTAATCCAATTTGCATATATATTGTAAGACCCTATACCCCAGAAATCTGGTTTGTTCACTGGATAGCCATTGGTTGTAGGTCCATTAGCCCCGAGAATATTTTGAGCTGCAAGCCGTATGTCAACCCGATGTCCGAATGTTAAGATACGGACTTAAAATTAAACAATCTGAGAAATGACCATTATGTCCTTATTTTACGTGGGGCTCCGCCAACATCGATTTTTCAAATCCGTTAAGTCGGAGAGCCTAACCGTTGTGGTCGTAGCCAAGTTACGGAGTTACTGACGAAAACGGCATGTCAATATGACACCTGGATTGTAAGTTATGCATCGATATGTACATGTATAGTTTAATAAAATAACTCAAATGACCTCAGTTTTTTTTAAAATCCTTGGAATACTTTTTGTTAAATCACTTACATAACATTTTGTTTATTGCCACCATAAGTTTAAACTTCTAAAATATTATCACAAAACATCCCATAACCCCCTTTTTAGCTAAAAGCCATTTACAAGTCTATAAATAGACAAAACCCACTTTCAAACATTTCATTTCCATCCAACACTCTAGTTGAGGAAAAGAAGAAGAAGAAGAAGAAGAAGAAAAAGAAAGAGAAGCTGAGGTTGAGAGCCAAACCTCTGATACTTTCAGGTGAGTGCATAGATTAGGAGCACTTAGATGTGTACGTTGAGGTTTCTTTCAAAACCCTATCGCTGAAATTTCTGTTTAAGGGTTAGGGTTTTGCTGAATTTTCAGTTTTAAAGTTAAAGAATTGCTGGATTTTGTTTAAGGGTTAGGGTTTTGCTGAATTTTCAGTTTTAAAGTTAAAGAATTGCTGGATTTTGTTTAAGGGTTAGGGTTTTGCTGAATTTTCAGTTTTAAAGTTAAAGAATTGCTGGATTTTGTTTAAGGGTTAGGGTTTTGCTGAATTTTCAGTTTTAAAGTTAAAGAATTGCTGGATTTTATTTAAGGGTTAGGGTTTTGCTGAATTTACAGTTTTAAGGTTAAAGAATTGCTGGATTTTGTTTAAGGGTTAGGGTTTTGCTAGATTTTCTGTTGTAGGAATTATATATTACTGGAATTAGGTGCTAGAAGTAGGTGCTGGAATTAGGCACAAACATGCTGGAATTAGGCACAAACTTTAATTATTATTATATTTTCTATCATTATTGTTGTTGCTTCTTGGCACAAACATGCAATACTCTCTCTATCTCTTTTGATAAGCATATTCTCGTTTATCACTATCTTATTTCTCTCTTCCATGTTTAACACACCGATAACATACTGCTTGGTATTGTCTTCAGGTTAAGGGACTGGTAGATATTTTCTAAGCTAAAATGGTAGACATTTCAGAGCATTCACTAACTAATGCTTGGTTTTGTCTTCAGGTTAAGGGACTGGTGGATATTTTCAGAGCTAAAATTGTAGATATTTCAGAACATTCACTAACTATTGAAGTAACCCTAGTCTTTTTTTTTTTTTTTCTGGCTTGATTGAATCTTATGTAAATGCAAGTTGATCAATCATGATCCCTGCTCTCTTTTCTAGATCCTTTCATAATGCTAAAATATCATTTCTGTAATTCTAACCATTCAAGTAACTGGGGATACTAGGAAGATGGTTGCAGTCCAGAGAAATCTAACCAAATTTGGAATTAAGGAAATAGCCAGAACTGGAAAGGTTGACTTAATTATCTTTTTGCAGGAATGCAACTTGCAGCTGGAAGCACCGAACACAATTTCCCTTCATGTGCCAAACTAGCAGGTGTGCAAGATCTTGACTTTTTATTTGATAGGCCCTAGAGGGGAAGTGACCTGGCCTAAAGCCGGGCTGGTCCACTTATCAATAGGGCTATAGGTGTATATTGAATATGGACCATTGGTTTTTTAACCTAACATTTTCTTGTACGCATGTTGCCTACCTGACAAGTGGAGCTGCCTAATTTTTGGGTGTGGATATTCGCTGAGGGCCTATCTGATTAACAGCTAGATCTCGCACATGAGCGCTTGTGTTTGGCTTATACATATGCATGACTCATTGCCTCATCACTTAATGTTTATGTAAAAACATTTTATTTTAATTATATATATTCAAAGCTAAAAAACACACCACATCATGATTGAAATATGAAAATAAAATTTGCATGATTAAAGCATTCTAGAGGCACAAGACCTTTGGAATTTTAGTTTTTTATTTGATTTTTCATCCACACAGCAACGTTTGGAATTCATATCGATTTTGTTGCTTCTTTCTTGATTGGTGGAAACAAAACTATCTCATTTCTCGAGGTTGCTTATTCCACTTGCAGGCACACATGTGCCAATACGGAATGCGTGTGAGAGATATGTCTGGATCAATGTTTAAAGTATTGTCCGAAGCTGGTATGTATTGTTTAATATGTATGGCTTTTCATGATCTTGAAGTTCAGTCACCAAAGTTCAATATGTATGTATGTCTTGTTGTTCTATGCTTAATATGTTTAGTGTTGAACATGGGTAGGTCTGGATGATGTGTCATATATCATGGTGGTATTAGTATGGGTGTTGGAAGATTTGAGCTTCAAGAGTAATGTATTTTCTGAATAATGTGGATATGATGAATTTGTTGTTTTTTGTTAGCACTACATTGAGGTTCTGTTTTAGGAGAATTCCTTGCCAGTATTTACATATCAATCGGTCCAACCAGATCACCCCATGAGTGAGAATGGGAAAACTCAAAATTAGGTGATCTAATCATCAGGTGAGTCAATTTTTGAATTTGATTGTTTTGGAGGTTATTCATTGTTTTCTAATGTGTGGCCCATCTGATGCTTGGATTGGCTTGATTTTTGTGTTGCCCCATTTTAATGGTAGATGAGCCTGCTGGATGATTGGTTTCCATACAAACAGCATGATGGGTCCCATATGTAGCTAGTCGCAAGAAATTTTCTATGATTGTTCTAGAGGAACCAGTCTCCAGACTTTGATTGAACATAATAGGCTACTTCCTCATTTGAATGCTAGTAATCATCACTAATCTTCATTCTTCCTCCTGATTAGATGGGGCCCATCGAGTTTGCAATTCAGTTAACTTGTGCATTTAGATGCATCGTTCCAGACTGTAAACGATCTTGATTCTAATCCAATTGAGAGACGGACGCAACTATAATTTCTTAATCCTTAAGACTCTGGATTCCCACAATTATAAATTACTAGAGCTGGCCTGATTATGGAAAATTTGAAAACTACCCTTATGGAACCAAACATCATTTTTAAGTCCCATTTGGGAGACCCAAAATCTAGTTCTAGTTTGTGGTTTTTTTTTTCCAGCACAACTAATCCACTTTGTAAGCAGAATCTAAATCACAACTAAGGAATTCAGTCATGAACCCCTTCTGTATCGTTGGATCGAACCAGCCTCCAAGGGATCCTGTCTATCTTCACTGGCCGAGCCCTGCTATGATGTATGCACAATCCTGTGAGCATTTCAGACAAGCTGTTTTTCAGGTGCCCTTCTATCAGCAACCCTTAAGCTTTGATTATTCCCAGCACTGCTAGGGAGAACAGAAAATGTTGCAGAATGGTTGATGTCATTTTAGGTTCCATGGAGTTAAGTAAATACATTATTGAGATTTGTCAGATTGTTGTGTTTCAGGTTCTGTTTTGTAGTCTGTGAGGGAGTAAAGGTATGCATATGACCCGATTTCTGGTTGGGTCTGAGAGATCTTCATTTAATGGGGCCCATCATACAATGGTTCAGATCACTTGTATGAAACAAGAGCATGGAGCGTAGTGTACATACTACGGTCGAGCATTGTATGAATGGGAGAGCCTCATTTTGGGTTAATGCATGTGGATGGTGTGAGCTACATGATGAGTGGCCAGGACCTTGCACCTGTTCTATGAATTGCCTCTTCAATCTCTGGTTGCACGAATCGCCCTTGCACTTCTCATTTGTAAATGGTGTTCAGTTTCCGGACTTTAGGCTATGTTTGGATGTATAAGTGAATTGAATTGCGAACATTCAGTTTAATCAAAAGAGGAAATGGCAAAAATTGATGACGTCTCCATTAGACGTATATTGCAATTCAACTCAATAGTACATTGAAATACACCCATCCATTCAATTTATGAAAACATCAGCTGGGTTTTATTTGGAATGATGCAGACAAGGAAATCGATGCTATGTTTTAGCTTCAGCAGGAAAACATCTAACGATTCAGTTATGTGAATTATACAATAGAATATTCCATTTGGAGTGTATCTTCTTACTTGTATCCAGTGTTCGAAATATCGGTATCGCACAATGTATCGCACCCCTGGGATACAGATACGTATCGGTTATCGCACGGGATATATCGTTTGTATCGCATAGTTTATCGCACTTTTTGGGAAACATGGGGAAACATTGGGAAAATGGTTGAATTTTTTAATGAAACTTTGGGGATTGTTAAAAAGGCCCTTAATACACACTTTTAAATCATAACATCTCAAAAAAAGATGCACATAATAAATTTCCTTTGTATGGGGTCCTAAGTTATGCGATGTTTAAACTAATGCAACTATATTTAAATTGAATGCATAATATTTATAAATATATCATAGTCATGTATGAAAACAACCAATTCATTGAAAAGCAAAATAAGAACTGAATAAGTAAAATTTGATAAATATACATGTATTTGATGAGGACAAGTTGTGGTCAGACCCACATAGAGTTGCGTGGTGGCTCATAATCATCATCTCCATCTCGACGGGTGAGCATAGTGCTTCTTGCTCCACTAATCCACAATATTGTACCCGAGTCATAGAAGAGTGGTAGCATTTTAAGATACTCCCGACATAACGCCGTACTCATCTTCTCCGAATGTGAATCAATACGCCCATTATTGGATTGTTTAATCCACACATCTGATCATGTGATATGGATTCAATGGCGATATGAAGCTCCTTGGTATCCATATTGTTGACCATATCCATACTGCTTTTCATATCCTTGCCCATATGCAAGTGAACTCTTGGTTGATGTTGAATGTTGGAGTCACTCGTCGCATATCCACTAGGTCCATATCCATACCCATGCTTGTAACTCGAGCTACTGTGTTTGTGATCCAGATTCATGTTGTGGCTGTAGCTCGAGCTCCCCTCCCTCGTCCGTGATCCAAATCTAGAGCCACCTGCGCCCCCACGAACAGCTTGTGTCCCTCATGCATTTTGCCCGCAACTCCTCCTCAAAATCGAAAGTTTATGAGTCTTTTTTTTTCTCGGTAGCTTTTGACGCGTGTATGTCTTATTGTAAACAAGACGGCAGTCGTGGTTCTCTGGACGAGAACCATGGTCGGTGTCTGCGTGGAATGATTTCCCCCCCGGTAAAAGGGCTAAGAGGCCTCTTATCCACGACTCCCACCCGTCACCACCACCATCATCATCATCATCATCATCATCATCATCCTTACTATCATCGAGTCATCGTCACCCTTATGTCATCATCATCGGCTCATTTCCGCATCATGATCGACCGAGTCGGTGTCGAAATGTTTCCCCACCACGTGTCCTCGTGATAGTGACTGCCGGCGGGCGCCCTCTGGACTCCTCGTTAATGGGTCGAATGCATCATGAGACCTCTGTTGCTCCACATGTTTGTTCAATCCCTTGTGTCTGCATGCTTAGCCGATATGTGGCTCTGGTTCCAGAGTATCTAAGTCATCCGACCTAACCCACCGGTTATGTCATCCTCCGCATCCTCGGCATATGCATGTTGTCCGATCGTGTCTAGTGGGTCTTCTGTGCTTTTCTTCTTCCTTCCGAGGGAAAACCTCTCTCGTAACTTCATATTGTAGTGACAATACACTAGCTTACGAAGCCTCTCATACCCTATTCTATTACGTTTATTTGTATGTATGAGGAGAATGTACTCAATTCCTTTCACGGGGTTGAGGACACCGTCAAGAAACACACGACGACCGGTCGTTGTAAAACCTCGCGGAGTCCCCATACATGGACCACCATTCACACCGATAAGATTCTTTCATTATCCTAGATTTTTCAAAATAATATAAATGTTAAGTTTACTACGGTGACTCACATGGCATCATGGCGTTCCTTGACTTCACCGCAGGTGACACCCAAACATCCCAATTGATTCAAGAATTTAACAATTGTTGATGGCGTATAGCAACTTAAGTATTTAATAATTGAGATGAAGATAAAGAGAATGTAAGTGCGGAACATATTTACCTCACTACAAGGTGTCTTTCCCAGGACGGTCGGGAATAAGTGATCGTACACCTCATGCACAAACCCTCTTTAATGAATTATCTTCGAAGAGGTTCAAATTTTGTAGTGGTATTTGGGATTTAGGAAATACGGGAAAACCAACATATACACATCAAGTACAACCCTAGCTTATTATTGCATATGGAAAAAAAATCCATTTAGGTACTTACCAAACTGATGTGTGGGTGAGAAAGCGTCCTTTCCCAACGGTCGTTGATGCACCCACTTATATGCATTGTTTAACCATGATGGCCTCTTTCATTAGTTGTATGAGACGGATCTACAACGAACCCCATCATTTGTCTCATTGTCCACCATCCTCAACACCACATAAATGGGCTCAGAATACCCATTTATCCCAAAATGTCTTTCCCAAGCCTGACTCCTCATTCTATAGGTTACTTTCGTCACACCTCCTTTTCCATTCTACGTGGAGAGGCGAAAAAGCTCTCGTAACCCTTGTTTGTGTTTGAGAAGGCTTAAGGCGATATAATTTGTGGCGAATCGCGTCATTCAATGGCGCACTATATCCCCACCACACCTCTCGCATTGCGGCTAATAACCCGACCATGGTTGTATACAAAAGTTTGTGATGAGCCGTGCATCGGTATTACGGTCTTCACAAACGGCCTATCCCCGATCCTCCGGCATGAGATCGATGCAATGGGTTGAGAGGGTCCAATACATATGATACTTGCTCTGAATATCCTTCCTGCCTTAACAAATGCACTCCCATTATCATAACAAACCGCACAATATTTTTCCTCCCAACATCTTGCATGATGTTGTGCATTAGTTTGTAAATGTAGTTATGATCTTTGATCTTACTACTCGCATCTATACTCTTTAGAACACCGCCCTGATGACCATAAAATTTATAATCGACATTTTAGAGGAAAGTCTGACAAGCGTGTAGTAGTACAGACTTTGATATGAATCAACATATGTCTTCATTTCTGCATGTTCATCATCCAAGTTTTCCCCATGATGCTGTGTAATCGTCACACCCTTCACCCTTCCTTCACTTATCATATTTTTGAAGTGCGGGCCTCTTCTTTGCATTTGCGGGAATTTGACCGTATATAAAAAATTTTGCTATAAATTTTCCAACTTTTTTCCTCACATCCCCTCCACTAAACATCTCCTTTATTTTCTTTTGTGTCCCTCCCGCCTCTTTGTACATCCTCGGATCCAAGGTATCCCAGAGACCCGATCTTTAATACTCCGCCCAACTATCCACCCCAATCTCCCCGCTCCACTCCCCCTCCCCCGCTCCACTCCCCCCACCACGCTTATGGATAGACCCCTCAAATCGAGGCCTACTTGTGTCCCACCTCCTATGTTGATCCCTCTCCCATCGATCCCGTATGGACTCTTGATTATCGTTATCATCATTCGAGATCCACTATCATCCTCACCCTCATGCATATGGTGGCCTGCCCCAACTCCTCCCTAATCTCCCTCTCCCGTGCATGTCGTTCATCTTTTGTCTTCACATTTTTTTCAATATGGTCCTCATCGTTCTCGCACATCTTGTGGGCACTTTGGGCAATCCACAACATTGCGATACCCTCCCGCTAAATGCTCCTTTAGCGGGTTACCCCACTCTCCTCGATACATGGCCACATAAATTACAAATACTCCCGATCGATTATCGGAATGGGAATGGCCTGACCCTATGGGTTGCCTACCTCCTCTTCCTCGACATATTTTCTCTGTAAAATAATAGTTATATAAGTCTTTATCCAAAAAATGAAGTTTTTTAAAAAATCATGTGGACCACAAAAGGCAAACGATGTAAATTGAATGTCTACCATGAAACCCTATTATTGTGAAAAATATTGAACAAGGAGGAGATGGAAGAGAGAGAGAGAGAGAGAGAGAGCAAGATGTGATAGAGGTAGAGTTCTCTACAACACTTAAGTCAATGTGGGCCACCATATTTTAAGTGTAAAACTCACTCCATTCATCATATTCTATATTCACTATCGTTTGAGGTAAAAAATCGTTAGATTTACCACTCAAATGCACCATATCATATGGAATAGTGTGAATGGAATGTCAACTCATAAGTTCATGTGTGGGCCACCATGACTTTATTTAAAATGTCTTTTCATATGGAGAAGGGTTAGAAAATTATCCTCCACTAAGTCTTACTGACATTTTCTAAGTGATGTTTTATCATTAATTGTTTTGCTCCATTTACTCAACCAAACCAATTTAAGGGGTTGAGCAAAAATTGAATCATATCTAAAGATCAAGTGGACCATTCCACATGAAACAACAGGGGATAATGATATCACCGGTTACTAGGCCCAACAATGATGTTTATCTGTCATCAGCCTAATAAGATCGTCCTTGGATGAAGGGAATAAATAAAACTATACTTGATCCAAAATTTATGTGGCCCCAAAGAAATTTTCAACGGTAGACATTCAATTCAATTGTTTCCTATGGTGTGGTCCATTTGAACATTGTATATGTTTCATTTTTGGGTTAAAGCCCTATAATTATCTATTAAAATAGATGGATGGAGCAGATAAAATACATTTATGGTGGACCATACTGATTTTACTCGTTGATGTCATAAAATACATAGGTGGACCATGGAGTGAATTTATGTGGTTTATCCACAGTTTTACGATAATTTTAGGGGTTGATCCCAAAATTGAAGTAAATACAAAGCTCAAGTGGACCGTTACATAGGAAGCAGATAATGATTTCCACCGTTGAAACTGAGATTTGTTCAACTTATTGAGTTGATGTTTCAGAAATCCACTCCATTCATCCGTTTTGTAGATCATTTTAGCATGTAGGTCCAAAAATGATCCGGATCTAATACTGGTTGGGCCAAAAAGGTGAGTATTGAGCGTCATTGAAATATTCGACCCGAGGCCTTGAATCAGGATAATATTTGTGTTTTCATTTCATCCCAACATTAATGACGTTATAAACGGTATAGATGGCATATAAACATCACTTGATTTGATAGCGGGACTTTTCCTACACACATTTTTCTTTAGTGCGGCCCACCAATTTTTGGATCAATGGTCTTAGATAAAATTAGCTCAAAAAAAACGATGTACGTATTTCTCTCAAACATCACGGTAACCTAAGTTTCCAAGAGGCTTTCGCGGGAAATCCGCGTCCACGTCACATTACTGGCTACTCCCGTGACACCCACCAATAACGCGTAGTGGGCCACACCATGATGTATGTGTTTCATCCATGCCATCCATCTGGATCATTTTACTGAGTCAAAATGAGATATATCCAAATCTTAAGTGGATTACGAATGGTTAAATGAGGGTAGACCATCATTTTGGGGCCATAAAAGTTTTGGAAAGGCGATGTTTTTCATGTGGTATGGCCTAATCAATGATTGGATGTCAAATATACGGTATAGTGGGCCATAGGAGGATTTTAATGGTATAACCAATCACTATTGTTTTCATGTGGTGTGGTCCACGAGATTTATATCCTTCATTTTTGAGATCAAGTCCTAAAATGATCTTAAAAAATGGATGAATTGGATGAAACACATACATCATGGTGGGGCCCAATCTCTGCTTCGTACCATCCGGCGCACGGATTACTAAAATGAGATCACGTCACCAAGTTACGTGGGTCCCACCATAATGTATTTTTTCTATCACACCGTCCATCCATTTTAACGTTTTTGG
The DNA here is from genome assembly GCA_030180095.1 of Magnolia changhungtana. Lineage (NCBI taxonomy): Eukaryota > Viridiplantae > Streptophyta > Magnoliopsida > Magnoliales > Magnoliaceae > Magnolia > Magnolia changhungtana. The sequence goes on along the minus strand of JASAUF010000630.1, from coordinate 10,020,914 downwards.
CGTGAGCCAAAAAAGGAGTCGTCCGAGCTTGGACACCACGAGAAACAGTGGTCCACCCAAGATTTATATCCGTTTTACGTGCTCACGTGCGCAGGCTATGCGTTGGATGTATCCGAACGGTCCAAAAGATGTGGAATCCCATGGATTAAAGAATATTTTCACCCCGATCTAAGATTGGGCCATAGAAAAGAGAATTTAAATCAAGGGGAATAAAATGTTTACATTTTTCATGGCCCACCAAAGTTTTGATGGAAAAATTTGTATGTCCATTAGACGTATATGTGGACCGTTGAATTCATCGACTGAGTTCTCAAAAGTTATAGTACATTTCTCTCCCTCTCCGAATACATCTTCCCCATTTCACCCCATTCACCCCTCCCGGCTTATCTTCCCCAAATTTCACGGACCGATCGTGCGTTCTCCCTCTCAGGCGATTTCTCGTTCTCAATTTATCAAAATCATCAGCTGGGTTTTAAAAAAGAAAAAAATGAAGAAAAAGCGAGAAAAATTCGAAGAAAAGGGTTGGAATGATGCAGACAATAGGAAATCGTATGCTAATTCAAATTTTTTTTTCGGCAACCCACGACATCTTTTTTATCGCAGTCCCCCGTGCAACGCGCACCCGTGAGAAATTCACAAATCTATCTAAATCGATTCAGTTTCGACGATGTATCGCAATTAACTTACGATTATCGGAGTTTTCAATTTTTGTATCTTCCATTGTCGTCTCGCACTAGTGCGTATCTATATCGGCCGATAGTATCGATATTTCGAACACTGCTTGTATCATAGAAGTTGTTAATGCTAGAAAGCTAAGATGGATGTAGCTTAGACACAGATGCATGTCAGTGATAACAAGGGGTAATTGGTGGTGGATACTGTTCTGTTCAGTTACATGATAATATCAAAAGATCTATTAGTACATCAAGGATTGAAAATGGAAATCCACGCAAGTCAAAGAGGGTCATAGACTAAGACAAGTTGAAACTTAGTTGAGTACTAGATATTGTTTTCTTAGCTTAAAGATGTTCGCGTGTGATATGATTTTTCAATATCGTGGAGTATGAGATTGTCTTCTGGATACTTGTTTATATGCTTTTGGGTTTTTTTTTTTTTTTGTTTTTTTTATTTAAAGAGTGACCATGTTATCTTGTTGGTTTAGTCTTGATTGAATCAATTTTATTCCAAACCAAATGTCTTGATTGAATTTTAACAAACTTCTGATGGAGATTTACCTGTTGGTGGTCAGTAGGAAAGAAACTAAAACAATGATGTTAAACTCTCAAGTTTCTGTTTGATAGTTGCATCTTCATCCTGGAAAATGCAGAGGATGAGAATGGTTTTTCAATGTACATGATTAGATTGAAATGGCATGCAACCAACTTTGACTTTAGGGATTGTATCGGCATGCTTCTTGCCCATATTAAAGTGGTAGTGTCGAAGTGCATAATGCATTTATGGAAAGAAGCATTTTGTTTCTGTTGTTTATGCTATGATCAAGAAAGATTGTGCCTCAAATCTTAGCCATGGATCTTTCCCAATTCTCTGACTAGTGTTCTGCTCGAACCTGAAAACATTTTCTGTTATCATACCAGAAATCAATGCCATATCAAAGTGATGAAAACTATAAATGTACATCATCAGTGTTTTCACTATATTCAACTGCTAACAATGATTACATTTTTTTTTTTTTTATCAATAAGAGGTCTAAATTACATTACCACATCTCACTTTTCTTTCTTTTTCTTTTTCTTTTTTTCCTTTTTTTTTTTAAAAAAAAATAATAAAATAATGGCAATTTTATTCAAAGGAAGCAAATAGTACTATTTGGATTGAGGGAAAATGAAGGAAAACTGAAGAAAGTAAACAGTTTTCCTTCAATGTGACAGTTCCTCTATTTGAGAAACATAAATAAAAGAAGGAAATCGATTTCCTTTCCCCAGCAGAGTAAAACATTTTCTTAAAAAGTCAATTGATAGGAAAAGAGGTTTTCCTCTTATTTAACATTTTTCTTTCCTTCATGATCTCTCACAAAACAAACAGGTGTAAGGTCTTTCCTTTCCTCCTTAATGCCAACTTTACACTTATGTTATCAACTATGTTTTACTTTGTTTTATTTTCACCAATCCAAATATGGGAAACCAATTACCTACAACTAGAGCATGTAGGAAAGGTCTTCCTCTTGAGAGACTATCTACAAGAGCTCCACTGTTAGCCACCCCCACAAGCATCATAACACTTGTCATAGAGATCCGCTGTGGTGAATATTATTTTCAAAAATAAGGTTGCTTATATGAATTAAGATTTTCATATTGTAGGCCTCATTGAGACAACCAGCCCGCCCAAGGAGATCAACCACATAGAACTTCTATGACGCAAGCTGCATAACAGCATCTCTCTTAACCATGACTAAGTTGGGGAAGACATGATACACCTGCACACACTAGGGTTCCCCACATGACAAATTAACCATGCATGGCATGACATAATATTCAAAATGTTCAGCTTTGAGAACTTGTCAAACAGATGAAAGATTCAAATGAAACCAACTTAACATTAACTACAAAAGAAGACATGGAATGATCTGTTACCACAAATCCATTCAAATCGAAGCTCAACAGTAAAGGATGATTGGATCAGCCCCGTTTCCCACTGTTCGGGTTCGTCTTAGTGCAGAGAATTTTCCGTCCCTTGGCCCTCCTCCGCCTCAACACTGCCCTCCCACTAGTCGTTCTCATTCGCCTACGAAAACCATGAGTTCGAGCTAGTGACTTCCGAGACCGAGACCTCTTCGTAAGGCATAGAGCAGCCTTCCCAGCTCTCACCTGGAGGACACGGCGCCTCTCCTTTACCACTATGCTGTAATTGAAATCAACCCTCAATGACAAACCTGTATGTTCAAGCATAACTAAAATTAGAAAATCAATATACTCGTCTGGTTCACTGTCTTTTCATCTCTATTCTCATTTTAGTTTTTATGAAATCAGATTATTGGGTAATCCAAATTCTTGTCATTCAGTAATAGGGTTTTGATAGTTATGTACTAACAAGCTAACCCATAAAAACTGTGCCAATGAGCTAAATACCCTCTTCTATGCTCAAAATTACTTCCAATGTCCTTTTAAAACCCAAGGTTCCCGAGTCATGACTCTCAGAGGAGTAATTGCATTGGTACAATTGTCCAAAGCTACTCGTGCTATATATACTAGAGATATAGAGATGTTTGTTAGTTATGCCAATTGAGCAGTAAATTTAGCGCATGATCTCATTAGAAGTAGTTTAACAAGATTTTATATATGTGGACTTGAGAAGTGACCAATCTTGGTTTTACCCTTACTCTGCCAACGTACTTGAATATATTGGTTGCATTTGTTCTTCCAAAGATCTGGTTGTTTTTGTTTTGAGAAAATCAAATGAGCCAATGTCTTGCGAGAGTTGTGTTGGTGTCCTTTTATTCTGGTTAATTAATTATGGGATTGAGCTTTGGTATGGTTGCAATCACTTAATGTCTCCCTTGCAGGTTCCATTGAGAAGCGACCAATCTTGGTTAGTTATGTAAAATATAAATATTGATGGATGGGGCCAGACGGCCAGTAGCTGCTGCGGTTACAAGTTTTCTGTTGGATGCGGCTTGTAGTTGACCTCATTGCAGGCTAGGCTGTATGATGTATAAATGAAGTGGGTTTAGAGATAAGTTATTGTGGCCCTTTGTCAGGTGGTGGATGTGTATGGCCTGCTTCACAAGTTCGATCCAAACCACTTAGAAACTCAAAAACTGTCTGAACCATTGTGAGTTGTCTATTGAACTGCTAAAAAGTTGTACAAACTGCAATTGAACACATATCAACTATTAGGTTTTACCATAATTACATATGTAAACACATGTAAATCTATGGACATGGGGATGATATCACAGTTCAAGCTGGTGGTTGAAATTGTAGGGTGAACAGTTTGATCTCCAGCTTTTTTTTCATTTTTCTTTTCTTTTCTTGAAAGCATTGATTTGTAATGCAGTGTTCTCATTTGTTGTAGCACACTGTTATACCTCTTCAGCACCTCGTAAGCTTTGGTCTTAACCTTGTCAGCCGAGCTTTCGAATTTCAGGTATGTAAACAAGTAACTTAACAAAGCAATGTACCCTAAAATCCATATCTGTAAGATCTGTGCTGGGACTGTGCACATCTGTATCTGCAATTTGTCTCCTGTCATCATCATCATCTCAATTTTCTCCAATTTGTGGTTCGGTTTCAAATGATATATTGGCAAAAGTTCTGCAGTTGGCTGTCCACTGGACATCAACCCTCTCTTTTACTGAACTTGCCACGATAGAGGCTAACATTAACACCACTCACATGCAAGCACGATTCCACCCAATATTGACCCCCTGGCCAACTATTAGATGCACACCCCAAAGGGTAAGCAAGCAGAGTTATTGGGGTGTAGTTTCAATGCAAACCACTAAGCAGAATTATTCTTTTTATTGTAGGGTAATGCTTTTGCAAAGAAGCTTGGCTATGCCTCGCCACTTCAAGCAGGCCTAGTGAAATTGCAGGTGACTGATTCTCATGCTTGTCACATTCAAGATCAGTTATTATTCTGAGTTTTTTTGAAAGAGTTGTGGTTAATGATGAGATAAATGCTAAAGGCCCTTCTTTTGGGGTGAGGAATATATGTTACCTTGTGAAAAAAGCAGAGAAGAAATGGTGGAGTAGGCTGTTAAAGCAGGAAGGGAAGCCTCCTGTGTTTTTGAAAGTAGACTGGGACAAATGGGTCGATGAAGATGAAGAGCAAGAACAAAAATGTAAGTTGTCCACCCCTTTTTTTTTTTAATCTTGAACACTTACCTTTTTAAGTATTTTTTTTGTATGCCAGGTTGCATTTTTATTCGTTGTTCTGTGCTAGATATCTGATTGTTTTTATGTCCCAGCTGGAGATGACATGGACTTCGGTGGCATGGATTTCTCGGTATGTAGCCAAGTCTGCTTGTGAAAAGCCACAAGAATGTGCGGTTATACAAGTGAAGCTTTTGTTTGATGAGTTTTTCTAATCCCACGGTCACTTCTATACAAGGATGAGTAAGCAGTGCATCAGGTTTCTCTCCCTATTTAAAAATTACATGATGCTGTGCATCAAGTCATTAGGTGTGCCACATATGTATGGTAGAATTTTTTGGTATCTGCCAATAGTATTTCTTTGCCTTGAGTAATAGGTTCTCCATTTATACATTACTTGATATTTGTTAGTCTTGTTACCAAATAGGGGCTTGTCACACAAGTTTTGTATATCGATAAATATTTTTAATTGAAAACATTTGAAGCTATTTACCTTGTAGTTTAAAGACCTGCTTTAATGATCCAAATAGGAGTCTGTTGAATTTTGGGCCGGGTTACTCGTCTGGTTCACTGTCTTTTTATCTCTATTCTCATTTTAGTTTTTATGAAATCAGATTATTGGGTAATCCAAATTCTTGTCATTCAGTAATAGGGTTTTGATAGTTTAAAAAAAAATATTCCAGCTCAAAATCCGTACAAAATTCTTGATATACACCTGTTAACAATATATTTCATCATATTCATCCTGATATACACATTTCATCATATTCACATTCACATCCATCTAAACCAAAACAACATAAACCTTTAGCGGCGAAAATGTTCGTCGCTAAAAAATACCATTACAAGACTTTTAGCAGCGAAACTTTTCGGTGCTAAAAATTTTCAACTTTTAGCACGACATTTGTACAAAAAAATCCTTCTGTTTTTAGCAACGAAAATTTTCGCTGCTAAAAGTCTTGTACTGTACAAGACTTTAGCAGCAAATATTTTCGAACCAAATCTTTAGCGACGAAAATATTCGTCGCCAAAAGTTTCTTTTTTAAGAAAAATATTTTAGCTCAAAATCCGTACAAAATTCCTGATATACACCTGTTAACAATATATTCCATCATATTCATCCTGATATACACATTTCATCATATTCACATTCACATCCATCTAAACCCAAACTACATAAACTACATTCATCCAAACACAAACAATCTTATCTGCATCACATTCATTCACGCATAAATACATATAAACTTAACATCATAAATAAATAAACAAAAAATCACAAAGATGAAGGCGGAGGTGGTGGGGCATCGGTGGGTAAGCGTACAGCGAAAGCCTGAAATATCTCTGTCATCCATCGCTCATGCTCCACCCGCATCTGTAACGACCCGTAAATTTCCATACGTTGGCTCGAGTACCACCTCGACCAGAAATTAATTAGGATTAAATCCTTTAGAAATTTAACAAAGTTAACTAAGTGCAAAACTCGATTAGCCATGAAATCCGTTGGGATCGCTTTAAATACGATCTGCAAGACCCAAAACTTGCAAAATCAGTGACTCTAGTTTACCCCAAAGTTTAGAGCCAAACTCATTACCCAGCTGCTCTCGGGAATGAAACAAAACTTCGTATTAGGTCTAGATCGCACATCGGAAGTCCAATTAACACAAAGTTAAGGAACTAGGACCGCCTCACTGGGCTTGACAATCATCTCAAAAATCAGGTCCAGCCGATGTCCCACGGCCATTCGTTTGGATCCGGAGCGAGGGAGTGTGAAAAACACTATTCCCTTTGAAAAATAAATATCTGGAATAGTGATCTGCACCATTCGCTTAGCAAGATCAGTATAAGCAACCAGACCGTCAGAATCAGACCAAATTACACCCTCGGATTAAGAAAAATTTCAGGAACATTTACATGAACTTGGAATTTCGGATCGTGGCCCACTGACCGTTGAACTAAAAGTGGTCCGCCACGTGCGATCTGAGAATCCGATCGGGTCGAAAACGTAATTCCACATAGATCCATGTGTGGTGAGCTTAAGTCTGACGTTTGGCTCAAGGGGGGCCACCAGAAACACTCTTTTGAGCTGGAAAAGTGATGAAATACCTATATAAGCAGTAACCATTGAACCTGAGTCTGTTTTGGGGAGGTTTTTGGCTATAAAAGGAGCTTAGAATAGCCCCTCTCACAGCCATACGAATTTGGGATAAAACCCTAGAGAGAGAGAAAAGGGAGAGAAAGCTTTGGATTTGTGGGACCACCTTCCTCTTACTGCTTTCAATCATCACACGGCCTACACCGCCTCTTTCCAGGCGCTTTCCCGGCGGTATCCACTCCGTTTGAAGGTGAGAAACCCTAACCCTAGGTCTGATTTGAAGTATATAGGTTGTAGGTTGTGAAAAGGCTAACCGATTTCACTCTTTAGCCTAAAACGCCCGATATCGAAGCTCAACAACCCTTGCTGATTTGTTGTGATTCCAAGGGCAAAGGTGAGGACTTTAAGTGTATAAGTTATGGTTTTCAATGCTTTCAATGTCAGATAATGATAGATTCATGATTTGCATGCAATTGCACATGTACAAAGTGCTTTCCATTTCCTGTTTCGAACGTTGTAAAATATGGAATTTCACATACTCTAGGTATACGTAGAAATACCGTATACGTATTTTTTTGGGAAAAGGTTTGACATGTTTATTTAATGTATGATTATACAATACATGGATAAAATACTAGTTTGGCAAAAGGAATCGCCGTAATATATGTTCGCTTGTAAACACTATGTATGTTGAAATTGTGTATTCTAAAAATACCGCATATGTGTAAATTTTGGAAGTGTAATTGTCATGATTATTTGTTGTATGAATGTGGTATACGCGGATAAAATAACCACTTGGCGAAAGAATAGCCCTAATACGCATTTACTAACATACGTCATGTATGTTGGAATAGCGTACTCTAAGTGTTTGTGTAAATGCTTGTGTGTGTAAAAGCTTGAGTGTTAGTGCCTTAGATAGGCGCTGATATGGAATTCTCGACTACCTTAGAGACATGTAGGATCCCCTCCATGTGATGGTTCGCTATAACCACTCACTTGTGATGTGTATGTAATTGTATCCCTACTTGTATAGTGCTTTATAACATGCAAACAACATGTTTTACTTCATACTTTATAACATGCCTGCTAACATACTTGTACTACTTTGTTATCATGCTTTACTCCACATGCTATTGATGAGAACTGTTTGAGTTTGGGACTAAGTCTATAGTCCAAACATTCGATACCAGACTTGAGATTGTGGCTGAGACTCATGTCGCCACAAAGGATGTGTCTGGCGAACCCGAGTCGTACTTCGGTTGGCGATAGTGGTTGGCCACACGGAGTGCTTTTGCGCTCCATATCGCCCAACTTGTGGTGCGCTCGAGCTAGTCAGGCTCGTCAAGTAAACCGATATGTGTACGTATGTTCACCATGTTTGGTCCTTACTGCTTGAACCTAGGGTACCAAACTTACTAGTGGCGATCCCGTTAACCATGGTACCTCGATCCACTAAGACGCATGAGCCGGGCATGGTGGTATGGGACACCGTGGTCAAGCTGTCGGCCTACGCTGGGGCCATGTGCCTCCCCGTAGTGACCATTGCGCAACCAAACTCGTGAGCCGAATACGATGGTATGGGACACTGTATTCGAGCTGTCGATACTTACGGCGAGAGCCGAGTACGGTGAGACCTGTATTCGTGCTGACGGGCGACGAGTCCTCCGTAGTATCTTCGAGTATACTCCAAGTGTCTGTGATTGGCGACGAGTCTTTCACAGCAACTAGAGTATGAGTTGAGCCGAGTACGGTGAGACACATACTCACCGACGGCTAGTGATTGAGCCGAGTACGGTGAGACCATACTTGGTGACGGCCAACAATTGAGCCGCATACGGTGAGATCTGTATCCGCGCTGACGAGTGACGAGCCCTTTGCGATGCCTTCACTACGCTTCTCAAACCATAATATCGTATGAGATTAGCTAGGATTGACGACCCTAGAATGGATCATGTTTGGGAATGATACAAGGGAGGTACCTTAGTTTCCCAATACTGCTGGTTGAAATGGACTAATAATAACTCGGTAATCATGATCATCATCGCACCGCATGTGCTTAGTAGATGTGGCGCACTGAGGGAGTTAAGCATTCGCGAACGTAAGATGATGTCGCTTGAGGGTGGTTTCGCAAGGGCATACAGCATCATGTCATTTCATTCTCGCACTTAATAAGAGTAGTTAGAATTGTTTGATTTGTACTGCTTTATCATTACTGCTTGATTGAATTGATAACATGTTAACCTATACTTTATTGTTCCACTGAGTTAGCTACTCACTCCCACGTTATGGGACGGTGTTTGCAACACCCACCAGACTCTGTCGCAGGTATAGATGGCACCTCGGTTCAGGAGCCGGAGCCCGACTTCGATGAGGATCAGAAGGAGTTCTCCTTTATGCAGTACTCTGACGGCTTTGCTTAGGCCGGTTGCATCGCGGGGATTTCAAGGCTTCTCTTGGGAGTTGTATTTTGATTTTTGACTTAGAAACAATACATGTATATTGGTACTCAGTTAATACTCATACTCTGGAGTTCATAAAATTTTGTTACTTTACATACTTTGAACATAAAATTTCAGTGTTCCGCTTGCCTTTATACAACTGAACTAGAGTATGATTACTGTTTTGGTATAATCTCATTCATGTTTATTGCTCTAACTCAGACAACATTTAACCATCATTGTGTATGTTGCATAAGTGATGCGTTGGAACTCGGGAGTTGAGTTCATACTCAACCCCCGATTTTCAGGGCGTTACAGCATCTCTGCCATCCTCTTCTCCTGCACCTCCCTTTGCCTCACCAACTCCTCCATCCTCCTCTGCCTCGCCAGCTGATCCTCTATCCTCCTCTCCTGCTCCTCCCTCTGCCTCACTAGCTCCTCCAGGTTTAGGTTTAGGTTCAGGTTATAAGTATAGGTTTTAGGATTTGAGAATAGGTTTAGGGTTTAGGGTTTAAGAAATCGGGTTTGGGTTCGAGATCGGGTTTAGGTCGGGGTTTTCAAGTTTTAGCTTAGGTTAAGGTTAGGGAGTTGAGATTAGGATTAGGTGTGGGTTTAGGTTTAAGGATTTGAGAATACATTTAGGTTTTAGGTTTAGGTTTTAGGTTATAGGTAAAGGTTTAGGTTTTAGGATTAGGTTACTGTTAGGTTATAGGTTATAAGTTTAGGTTATAGGTAATAGGTTTTGGTTTAGGTTAGGGAGTTGAGATTGGGATTAGGTGTAGGTTTAGGTTTAGGAATTTGAGAATAGGTTAATGTTTAGGTATAGGTTTAGGTTTAGGTTTTAGCTTATAGGTTTAGGTTATAGGTTTAGGTTTTGGTTTTAGATTTAGGTTAAGGTTATAAGTTTAGGTTATAGATTATAGGTTAAGGTATAGGTTATAGGTTTTTGTTTAGGTTGAGGTTATAGGTTTTGGTTTAGGTTATAGGTTAAGGTTTAGGTTACTGAGTTTTGGTTTAGGTTAAGGTTATAGGCTTTGGTTTAGGTTAAGGTTTAGGTTTTGGGTTTATGTTAAGGTTATAGGTTTAGGTTAGGTTTAGGTTTAGGTTTAGGTTATAGGTTATAGCTTTGGGAATGAGAATAGGTTAAGGTTTAGGTTTAGGAAATCGAGTTCGGGTTCGGGTTCGGGATCGGGTTTAGGCTTAGGTTTTCATGTTTAGGTTTAGGTTTAGTTTAGGGAGTTGAGATTGGGATTTGGTGTAAGTTTAGGTTTAGGGATTTGAGAATAGGTTAAGGTTTAGGTTTAGGAAATCGGGTTCGGGATCGGGTTTAGAAGTTTAGGTTTAGGTTAGAGAGTTGAGATTGGGATTGGAATTAGGTTTAGGTTTAGGGATTTGAGAATACATATAGGTTTTAGGTTTAGGTTTAGGTTTTAACTTGTAGGTTTAGGTTATAGGTTTAGGTTTTGGTTTTAGGTTTAGGTTAAGGTTATAGATTAAGGTTATAGGTTTAAGTTCGGTTTAGGTTTAGGTTATACGTTATAGCTTTGGGAATTGAGAATAGGTTAAGGTTTAGGTTTAGGAAACTGGGTTCGGGTTCGGGATTGGGTTTAGGTTTGGGTTTTCAAGTTTAGGTTTAGGTTTAGGTTAGGGAGTTGAGATTAGGATTTGGTGTAGGTTTAGGTTTACGGTTTTGAGAATACATTTAGGTTTTAGCTTATAGGTTTAGGTTATCGGTTTTGGTTTTGGTTTTAGGTTTAGGTTATAGGTTAAGGTTAGGTTTAAGTTATAGGTTATAGCTTTAGGAATTGAGAATAGGTTAAGGTTTAGGTATAGGAAACTGGGTTCGGGTTCAGGATCGGGTTTAGGTTTGGGTTTTCAAGTTCAGGTTTAGGTTTAGGTTAGGGAGTTGAGATTAGGATTTGGTGTAGGTTTAGGTTTAAGGATTTGAGAATAGGTTAACGTTTAGGTTTAGGAAATTGGGTTCGGGTTCGGGATCGGGTTTAGGCTTGGGTTTTCATATTTAGGTTAGGTTTAGGTTAGGGAGTTGAGATTGGGATTTGGTGTAGGTTTAGGTTTAGGGATTTGAGAATAGGTTAAAGTTTAGGTTTAGGAAATCGTGTTCGTGTTCGGGATTGGGTTTAGGCTTGGGTTTTCAAGTTTAAGTTTAGGTTTAGGTTAGGGAGTTGAGATTGGGATTAGGTGTAGGTTTAGGTTTAGGGATTTGAGAATAGGTTAAGGTTTAGGTATAGGTTTAGGTTTAGGTCTTAGCTTATAGGTTTAGGTTTTGGTTTTAAGTGTAGGTTAAGGTTATAAGTTTAGGTTATAGGTTATAGGTTATATAGTTTAGGTTATAGGTTTTTGTTTAGGTTAAGGTTATAGGTTTTGGTTTAGGTTTTAGCTTATAGGTTTAGGTTATAGGTTTACGTTTTAGGTTTAGGTTATAGGTTAAGGTTAGGTTTAGGTATAGGTTATAGGTTATAGCTTTGGGAATTGAGAATAGGTTAAGGTTAGGTTTAGAAACCGCGGGTTCGGGTTCGGGATTTGGTTTAGGTTTGGGTTTTCAAGTTCAAGTTTAGGTTTAGGTTAGGGAGTTGAGATTAGGATTTGGTGTAGGTGTAGGTTTAGGTTTAGAGATTTGAAAATAGGTTAAGGTTTAGGTTTAGGAAATCGGGTTCGGGTTCGAATCGGTTTAGGCTTGGGTTTTCATGTTTAGGTTTAGGTTTAGGTTAGGGAGTTGAGATTGGGATTTGGTGTAGGTTTAGGTTTTGGGATTTGAGAATAGGTTTAGGTTTAGGTTTAAGAAATCGGGTTCGGGTTCGGGATCGGGTTTAGGCTTGGGTTTTCAAGTTTAGGTTTAGGTTTAGGTTAGGGAGTTGAGATTGGAATTAGGTGTAGGTTTAGGTTTAGGGATTTAAGAATAGGTATAAGTTTTAGCTTATAGGTTTAGGTTTTGGTTTTAGGCTTAGGTTAAGGTTATAAGTTTAGGTTATAGGTTAAGGTTTAGGTTATAGGTTTTTATTTAGGTTAAGGTTATAGGTTTTGGTTTAGGTTTAGGTTTAGGTTTAGGTTTTAGTTTATAGGTTTAGGTTATAGGTTTAAGTTTTGGTTTTAGGTTTAGGTTAAGGTTTAGGTTAAGGTTATAGGTTTTGGTTTAGGTTAAGGTTTAGGTTTTGGGTTTATGTTAAGGTTATAGGTTAAGGTTATACGTTTAGGTTTAGGTTATAGGTTATAGCTTCGAAATTGAGAAACAGTTAAGGTTTAGCTTTAGGAAATCGAGTTCGGGTTCGGGATCGGGTTTAGGCTTGGGTTTTCAAGTTTAGGTTTAGGTTTAGGTTAGGGAGTTGAGATTGGGATTAGGTGTAGGTTTAGGTTTAGGGATTTGAGAATACATTTAGGTTTTAGGTTTAGGTTTAGGTTTATGTTTATGTTATGGATTATAGGTTAAGTTTAGCTTTAGGTTTTAGGTTTAGGTTTAGGTTATAAGTGTCGGTTCTGAGTTTAGGTTTAAGTTAGGTTATAGGTTATAGCTTTAGTGAATTGAGAATAGGTTATGGTCTAGGTTTAGGAAATCGAGTTTGGGTTCGGGATCGGGTTTAGGTTTGCGTTTTCAAGTTTAGGTTTAGGTTTAGGTTAGGGAGTTGAGATTAGGATTAGGTGTAGGTTTAGGTTTGGAGATTTAAGAATACATTTACGTTTTAGGTTTAGGTTAGGTTTAAGTTATAGGGTATAGGTTATAAGTTATAGCTTTAGGGATTTGAGAATAGGTTAAGGTTTAGGTTTAGGCTTAGGAAATTGGGTTCGGGTTCGGGATCGGGTTTAGGTTTGGGTTTTCAAGTTTAGGTTTAGGTTTAGGTTAGGGAGTTGAGATTAGGATTAGGTGTAGGTTTAGGTTTAGGGATTTGAGAATACATTTAGGTTTTAGGTTCGGGTTTTGGTTTAGGTTATAGGTTACGGTTTAGGTTAAGGTTATAGGTTTTGGTTTCGGTTTAGGTTTAGATTTTAGGTTTAGGTTAAGGTTATAGGTTTAGGTTAGGTTTAGGTTTAGGGAATTGAGAATAGGTTAAGGTTTAGGTTTAGGAAATCGGGTTTGGGTTCGGGTTTAGGATTGGGTTTTGAAGTTTATGTTTAGGCTAAGGAGTTGAGATTAGGATTAGGTGTAAGTTTAGGTTTAGCGATTTGAGAATACATTTAGGTTTTAGGCTTAGGTTTAGGTTTTAGTTTATAGGTTTAGGTTTAGGTTTTAGGTTTAGGTTATGAGTTTAGGTTTTGGTTATAGGTTTAGGGAATTGAGAATAGGTTAAGGTTTAGGTTTAGGAAATCGGGTTCGGGTTCGGGTTTAGGTTTGGGTTTTGAAGTTTATGTTTAGGCTAAGGAGTTGAGATTAGGATTAGGTGTAGGTTTAGGTTTAGGGATTTGAGTATACATTTAGGTTTTAGGTTTAGGTTTATGTTTTAGTTTATAGGTTATAAGTGTCGGTTATATGTTTAGGTTTAAGTTAGGTTATAGGTTAAGGTTTAAAAAATTGAGAATAGGTTAAGGTTTAGGTTTAAGAAACTGGGTTCGGGTTTAGGGTTTCCTAAACCCTAAACCTTAACGTATTCTCAAATCACTAAACCTAAATCTACACCTAAACCTAATCTCAACTCCCTAACCTAAACATAAACCCAAACCTGAAAACCCAAACCCAAACCCGATTCCGAACCCGAACCCGATTTCCTAAACCTAAACTTATAACCTTAACCTAAACCTATTATCAAATCCCAAAACCTATAACCTAAATCTAAACCTATAACCTTAACCAAAACCTTAACCTATAACCTTAACTTATAACCTAAAGCTATAACCCTAAACTTAATTTCCTAAACCTTAACCTATAACCTAACCTAAACCTAAACCTATAACCCGAACCCGATTTCCTAAACCTAAACCTTAACGTGTTTCAAATCTCTAAACCTAAACATACACCTAATCCTAATCTCACTCCCTAACCTAAACCTAAACCTAAACTTGAAAACCCAAACCTAAACCCGATTTCCTAAACCTAAACTTATAACCTTAACCTAAACCTATTATCAAATCTCAAAACCTATAAACTAAACCTAAACCTATAACCTTAACCTAAACCTAAAACTTAACCTATAACCTAAACCTTAACCTATAACCTTAACCTAAACCTAAACCTTAACGTATTCTCAAATCCCTAAACCTAAACTTACACCTAATCCTAATCTCAACTCCCTAACCTAAACCTAAACCTTAACTTGAAAACCCAAACCTAAACCCGATCCCAAACCCGAACTCGATTTCCTAAACCTAAACTTATAACCTTAACCTAAACCTATTCTCAAATCTCAAAACCTATAACCTAAACCTAAACCTATATAACTTTAACCTAAACTTAAAACTTAACCTATAACCTAAACCTTAACCTATAACCTTAACTTATAACCTAAACTCAGTTTCCTAAACCTTAACCTATAACCTAACCTAAACCTAAACCTATAACCCGAGCCTGATTTCCTAAACGTAAACCTTAATGTATTCTCAAATCCTTAAACCTACAACTAATCCTAATCTCAACTCCCTAACCACACCTAAACCCGATCCCGAATCCGAACCCCATTTCCTAAACCTAAACTTATAGGTTATAGGTTATAGGTTAAGGTTAAGGTTTAGGTTTTAGGTTTAGGTTTAGGATATTTTTGTTTATGATGTTAAGCTTATATGTATTTATGCGTGAATGAATGTGATGTGGATAAGATTGTTTGTGTTTGGATGAATGTAGTTTATTTTTGGGTTTGGGTTTGAGTTTGGGTTTAGATAGATGTGAATGTGAATATGATGAAATATATTGTATAACAAGTGTATATTAGGATGAATATGATGAAATATATTGTTAACAGGTGTATATCAGGAATTTTGAACTGTATATATATAAAAAAGAGACTTTTAGCGACGAAAATTTTTGGGTAGGCCAAATTTCGCCACAGTTTTCTATGAAGCACTGAGAAGTAAAGTGATGAGTGAAGGATTTGTAGAAGGTCTCTCCAAGCAATTGCATTTGTCTACACCCGAGAAAATTGCTGTTGGTCTTGCTCTGTCAGATTTAGGAAATACGGATTTTAGAATCAGAGGTAAGTTGAGTTGCTTGGAGGAATGTATCACATGCTCCATGAATGACATGGTGTATTTGTATGACGTGAGTTTTGTTTTTAGCATTCTTTGAGTTGCTTGATTTGGAGATAAGTTTTGAAACATCTGTTCTAAGATACCTTTGTACAAAGATTCCTATTGCATTTGTTTTTTCTCCCATGGTGTTTTGCATTTAAATCTTGGTCAGTTTTCCAGGGAAAATTTTCTGCATGGCACATATTGAGGAATTATATACAAAGCCTGCTTTTATATGGAATGGTTTTTTTTTTTTTTTTTTGGGACTGTGTTCTTCACTTGTGTAGGAAGAAGAGGCTCTCATTTCAGCTCATAGAAAAGAAATTGAAGAGACGATGGAGATTGTGTGTGGAGTAAGTCTATCCTACATCGGCTCTCTACTACCCTTTTAATTCAAGATCACCGAAGGTTTCTCTCTTTTGCTCTTATATGTTTTTGCTTGGATATCCATATGCTTATACATGTGTCAAACAAGTCTATTTTAGACTTCAAATTTCAAGACTTCATATGCTAAAGTTTTGGATATTTTTTGGTGGCGACAATTTTCGCCGCTAAAAAGTTTTGGAAGTTTTTTGGCAGCGAAACTTTTCGCTGCTAAAAGTCTTGTAATTTTTTCGCAGCAAAAATTTTCGCAGCTAAAAGTCTTGGAAAAATTTTTTACGGCGAACATTTTCACTACTAAAGTCTTGGATATTTTTCTGGATCTCTTGGAAAATATTTTTGAAAGCGAAAATTTTCACTACTAAAAGTCTTGTAAAATTTTTTTTGCAGCGAAACTTTTTGTTGCTAAAAAGTCTTGAATATTTTTTTGGCGGCGAAAAATTTCGCTGCTAAAAGTCTTGGAAGTTTTTTTGGCGGCGAAAAGTTTCGCTGCTAAAAGTCTTGAAATCTTTTTTGGCAGCGAAAATTTTCCCTGCTAAATGTCTTGGAAAATTGTTTTTAGCGCCGAAAATTTTTGTTGCTAAAAAACTTGCATTTAGCGTCGATTTGAATTTTTTCGTTGATAAAAACCTTGTATATCGGTCTTTTAGCGACGAATTAGCGACGAAAATTTTCGTCGCTAAAAGTGGTGTTTCTTCTAGTACATCGTGAAAACTACAACTTATTTCATTGAGAATAATAAAAATATATAGAAGAGAGATTTATAAAGACCTTTAATAGATGTGCATTTAATTAAAGATAAAATTTTCTAATCTTGAATATTGCCCAAATCTACTCTCAAACTCAAGGCACTTTAAAAGGAATAACTCACAACTTGTTAAAATGTGCATATGAGGAAGGATGGATTTTAGTAGGAATTATATTATTAAACCACTAGAGACTGCATTGTAGAAATGCAACTTATTTCACTAAGAATAATAGAAATATATAGGACAGAAGAAATATTTGTAAAGATCTATAGAGAGCTGAATATACATCTTAAATAAAAAGAAAATATTCTAATCTTGGCATGTGTCCTTATCCTTGCCTCGATGGTAATCTCCAGTGAGTTTCAACATGAGGTCTGGGGTCGAGTTCCCATAGGTGGTGAAATCCCACTATAGGGTGTGTGTGTGTGTGGTGTTGGGGTGTTGGTGTAATATGAGGTGACTAGACACTTTTGACGACTTTTAAGATATGAATCGATGGCGTTTCTAATGACTAATGAATAATCTAGTTGCACTTCAGGTAGTGGGGAGTTCAACTATTACTCTTTCAATGAATACACACTTCCTGTCTAAGAGTTCAATCATTACTTTTCTGGTAGTTCTAGATATTTCAACAAATAAAAAATTATTTATTCTTTCTTGACACAAAAGTAAGTTCGGTTCAAACGTTAAGTATAAAATTTAATTTGATCTAAATACCTGGCATAAATGAAAAGCACATTCTTGATAGAAAAAACACATTATCAAAAGTGCGAGTTTGGTGCACTTAGAGAGGAAGGTGCTCTTGTAGAGTGTCAAAACTGATGAACTAAGGAGTACCAAAGGACTAAAGGGTACACTTAACATGGTGCACCCACAATGAAAAAAGAAGAAGAAGAAGAAGAAAGCTCGAGGGGAGCCCTTCTTTCCCAAATACAAAATTGGCAAAGGGCCCACCAAGGGTTTTCATCCTTGCTACCAGCACTGAAGAAGTAGCAATGTGTAGATATGAGGGAAATGGAGGCGTGCAAATAAGAGGCAATTGGACCAAATCTAGATATTGTTGGAGATAGATGATTGCATATGAAAATGGATTGTAACACCCCTTACTTTTCAGTATTCGAGTGTTACCATTTAAACAAAATTTAGTCTGAGCATACGTGGAAACACACGTAACCTATAACTTAAACATCACTTGATCACTCACAATTCACTCATCTTGACCTTCTGTTTCGAGATCAATCTGTCCTGGATTGACCCTTGTCTTCTCAATGTAGAACTACACCATCAATAGTTATTTAACCCGCGATATAAATCTACCTATTAAGGCATGTGATGTCGCACCTGAACACTTCAGATCAATCCAGGTAGAAAGATAAACCAATCCCATGTGATGCAACCTCAAAATCTGAACGGTCCACGTGAAGCAACACCTCATGAAACCCCCTGGGCCCAATTTTTTACTTTGAACCAAAACTTTGGTAGGCAATGAAAAATGAAAACAATTTCCTCCCTTAATTGCATTTCTATTTGTAATATGGCCCACCAAAATTTTTATTAAGGGTGAAAAATTTTCCCTTAAGATTCATGAGTTTCCACATCACGATTTGCGGATTAGACACCAATGACAGGTGTTCAAAGGTGTGCACGTGCGTAGGTAATTATGATTGTATATACCGAATAAGTACTAGTTTGCACATGCGAACTTTTTTAACAAGTCCCCATCCAAGTAATTATTTCAAAGAGGCAGATTTTACAAAACAGCATTAGCGACGGTCTTGGACCGTCGCAGTTAGCTATCATAAAAATTAAACGACGGATCCCATCCGTCGCTAAATTATTGTCCATCGCTAATAATTGCTAAATAAACATTGCGTGGGTGGTAATAAACATCCCCTGTTCCCACGAAAACCCTCACAACTCCCTTATCGGAGGTCAGATTTAGATGGTTTTTAGCTCGTTGTAATGGTAACTTGACGAGCTTTCAAAATGAACGAAGAATCGCTTAATTTCAAGGCCATTTGATACTTGAAAAGCATGCTAGAAGCCTTTGATCGTCGTTTCTCAATCTCGATCGTTAATCTTTCAAAATCGCGTGATGCGAATAAAACGCTCATAACTCCTTCATTAGATATCAGATTGGGTCGATTTTAAGTTCATTGGAAAGGTGTGTCAGTGCTCTTGGGCCTCCAAAAGTGAAGTGAGAGTAAATAGTCTAAAATTTTTCCAACATCCCCTGTTCCCACGAAAACCCTCATAACACATCGGAGGTCAGATTTGGACAGTTTTTAGCTCGTTGCAAAGGTAACTTAACGAGCTTTCAAAACGAAAGAAGAATCGCTTGATTCCGAGGCCGTTCGATACTCCAAAAGCATACTAGAAGCCTTCAATCGTCGTTTCTCAATCTCGATCGTTAATCTTTCAAAATCTCGTTATTCAAATAAAACGTTCGTAACTCCCTCGTTATATATTGGATTGGTTTGATTTTAAGTTCATTGGAAAGGTGTGTCAATGCTCTTCGAAACCCCACTTGAATCGTCGCATTCCGAGACCATTTGGGCCTCCAAAAGTGGGTGTGAGTAAATGGTCCGGAATTTTTCTAACATCCCTTATTCCCACGAAAACCCTCATAACTCCCTCATTGGAGATCAAATTTGAACGGTTTTTAGCACATTGGAAAGCTAACTTGACGAGCTTTCAAACAAAAAAAGAATCGCCCGATTATGAGGCTTTTGATACCTCAAAAGCATGCTAGAAGCCTTCGATCATCATTTCTCAATCCCGATCATTAATCTTTCAAAATCGCTTGATGCGAATAAAACGCTTGTAACTCTCTCGTTATATATTAGATTGGGACGATTTTAGGTTCATTGGAAAGGTGTATCAGTGCTCTTCGAAACCCCACTTGAATCGTGGCATTCCGAGACCGTTTGGGCCTCCAAAAGTGGGGTGAGAGTAAATGGTCTGAAAATCTTTCAACATCCCCTGTTCCTACAAAAACCCTCATAACTCCCTCATCGGAGGTCAGATTTGGATGGTTTTTAGCTCGTTTGAAAGATAACTTGAAGAGCTTTCAAAATGAAAGAAGAATCGCCTGATTCCGAAGCCGTTTGATACCCCAAAAGCATGTTTGAAGCATTCTATCATCGTTTCTCAATCTCGATCGTTAATCTTTGGAAATCGTATGATGTTAATAAAACGTTCGTAACTCCCTCGTTATATATCGGATTAGGTTGATTTTAGGTTCATTGGAAAGTTGTGTTAGTGCTCTTCAAAATCCCACTTGAATTGTCGCTTTCTGAGACTGTTTGGGCCTCCAAAAGTGGGGTGAGAGTAAATGGTCCAGAATTTTTCCAACATCCCTTATTCCCACAAAAACCCTCATAACTCCCTCATCGGAGATCAGATTTGGACGGTTTTTAGCTCATTAGAAAGGTAACTTGACGAGCTTTCAAAACGAATGAAGAATCGCCTGATTCTGAGTCCGTTTGATACCCCAAAAGCAAACTAGAAGCCTTCGATCGTCGTTTCTCAATCTCGATCATTAATCTTTCGAAATCGCGTGATGCGAATAAAACGCTCATAACTCCCTCGTTATATATCGGATTGGGTCAATTTTACATTCATTGGAAAGGTGTGTCAGTGCTCTTCAAAACTCCACTTGAATCGTCACATTCGGAGACATTTGCGCCTACAAAAGTGAAGTGAGAGTAAATGGTCTGTAATTTTTCTAACATCCCCTGTTCCCACGAAAACCCTCATAACTCCCTCATCGGAGGCCAGATTTGGACAGTTTTTAGCTCGTTGCAAAGATAACTTGACGAGCTTTCAAAACTAAAGAAGAGTCGCCTGATTTTGAGGCCATTTGACACCCCAAAACATGCTAGAAGCCTTCGATGGTCGTTTCTCAGTCTCGATCGTTAATCTTTCGAAATCGCGTGATGAGAATAAAACACTCGTAACTCCCTCGTTATATATTGGATTGATTTTAGGTTCATTGGAAAGGTGTGTCAGTGGTCTTCGAAACCCCACTTGAATTGTAGCATTCCGAGACCGTTTGGATCTTCAAAAGTGGCGTGAGAGTAAATGGTTCAGAATTTTTCCAACATCCACTATTCCCACGAAAACCCTCATAACTCCCTCACCGGAGGTCAGATTTGAATGGTTTTTAGCTCGTTGGAAAGGTAACTTGACGATCTTTCAAAAAAAAAGAAGAAACACCTGATTCTGAGGCTGTTTGATACCCCAAAAGTATGATAAAAGCCTTCGATCGTCGTTTCTCAATCTCTTTCGTTAATCTTTTGAAATCGCGTGATGGGAATAAGATGCTCGTAACTCTCTCATTATATATTGGATTGGGTCGATTTTAGGTTCATTGGAAAGGTGTGTCAGTGCTCTTCAAAACTCCACTTGAATTGTCGCATTCCAATACCGTTTGGGCCTCCGAAAGTGGGGTGAGAGTAAATGGTCTAGAATTTTTTCAACATCCCCTGTTCCCACGAAAACCCTCATAACTCCCTCATCGGAGGTCATATTTGGACAGTTTTTAGCTCATTGTAAAGGTAACTTGACAAGCTTTCAAAATGAAAGAAGAATCGCCTAATTTTGAGGCTGTTTGATACCCCAAAAGCATGCAAGAATCCTTCGATCATCGTTTCTCAATCTCGATCTTTAATCTTTCAAAATCGCGTGATGCAAATAAAACGCTTGTAACTCCCTCGTTATATATCAAATTGGGTCAATTTTAGGTTCATTGGAAAGGTGTGTTAGTGTTCTTCGAAACCCCACTTGAATCGTCGCATTCCGAGACCGTTTGGGCCTCCAAAAGTGGGGTGAGAGTAAATGGTCCGGAAGTTTTCCAACATCCCCTGTTCCCACGAAAACCCTCATAACTCCCTCATTGGAAGTCATATTTGGACGGTTTTTAGCTCGTTGGAAAGGTAACTTGACGAGCTTTCAAAATAAAAGAAGAATCACCTGATTCCGAGGAGCTTATTTCTTTAGCTATGAGGTGAGGACGTTTCGATACGAACTCATACAGATGCAGTCAGAGCTCTCGAAAAGATTATCCCTAATCTTCCTACACTGCAAATCCCGAGCGCGAATGCAGTTCGTATCATCCAGACAGATGCTAGTGACACTCAATGGGGCGTTGTTCTCCTTCAGGATATCAACAGCACTAGACAAGTTTGCAGGTATCGCAGTGGTCAGTTCAAGTCCTCCGAACAACATTACCACTCTACCTACAAAAAAATTCTAGCAGTCAAATACGGCATTTCCAAATTCCAGTTCCATCTTCCAACCAATCCTAGACCATTGCTTGCTGTACATTAATGATCTCTTGTTGTACTCTCCAGATAAGAAGACTCACAGTGATCTTCTCCAGCAATTTCATGCACTGTGTAATAAATGGCATCATGCTCTCAAAAAGAAAGATGCAGTTGTTCTGGGTTTAGGGTTTAGGACAAGCCCTAAACCCTAAACCCTTTCCTACCCCAAGGCAGCAGTACTTCCCTCCTTTACCAAAGCCTCCATAGCTTCCATGGGTTCATATTCTGAGTGTTCCATGGTTGTCATCTCCCCCTGTTATACCAAGCTATGCTCCACAACCAGCTCCTCCACAACCAGCTCCTCCAAAACCACCCAGAACCTCCATATCCACTCCTTCACAATCTTTTCGACCTACTCCCTCACCCCCAGCTCAAGTTCCAAGCCCATCGGTACCTTCTTCTTCTAAGGGTAAACAGTCGCTTGAAGATGACCATCTCTTTACCTCTGATCTTATGGCCTCTTCCATCCCATCCGCAGAATTCATGACTTCAGAACCTCTGAATCCCATAGCCTCCTTTCTTAAGGCGCAGGCATTAATGCCCTCTTCACCAGCCTCCTTTGAAATCTCAGATGATGTTGATGCAGATCTAGAGATCCAAGATCTGTTCATGCAGCAAACGCATGGTGCTCCTGGTGTAGCACCTCAGCCAGCTGTTCAACCTCCTAGTCCCCAGGTTGATGAAGTAGCCAGCTACATCGACAAGTAACAACTGACGACAAGTAACGCAGATCTAAAGATCCAAGATCTGTTCATCCAAGATTTGTTCATGTGTTTGCTGCATGAACAGATCTTAAGGCAGGATTTTGGCAACCGGGTATCAACCCAGCCGATAGACACAAAACAACATTTACTGTCCCAAATTCACACTAGCAATGGACAGTTATGTCCTTTGGTTTGAAAACTGCTCCATCTCTTTTCCAAAAAGTGATGGTTCGAGTCTTCTAACCAAGCCTACACCATTGCTTAGTGTACATTGATGATCTCTTGTTGTACTCTCCAGATGAGAAGACTCACAGTGATCTTCTCCAGCAATTTCATGTACTCTGTGTAAAAAATGACATCATGCTCTCAGAAAGAAAGATGCAATTGGCCCAGACCAACATTGACTTCCTAGGCATGGAAATCAAAGATGACTGTTACTCTCCTCGGCCTCACATTGCCGAACATCTTTTCCAACTTCCAGATGTTCTGACGACAACAAAGTAAATTCAACAGTTCGTCGACATTGTGAATTATGTATCTGATTTCATTTCACATGTGAGTTCGTATCGGAGTGTCCTCACCTCATTGCTAAAGAAAGAAGCTCCTCCTTAGAATGATTCTCATACAGATGCAATCAGAGCTCTCAAAAAGATTATCCCTAATCTTCCTGCACTGCAAATCCCAAGCGCGAATGCAATTCGTATCATCCAGACAGATGCCAGTGACACTCAATGGGGTGTTGTTCTCCTTCAGGATATCAACGGCACTAGACAAGTGCGGGTATCGCAGTGGTCAGTTAAGTCCTTCGAACAACATTACCACTCTACCTACAAAGAAATTCTGGCAGTCAAATATGGCATTTCCAAATTCCAATTCCATCTGCTTGGTCACCATTTTTTTTCGAGATGGACATGTCAGCATTCCCGTGTATGCTTGACTTCAAGCAAAAGATGATCCCTCAACCTCAACTGCTACGTTGGTCTAATTGGTTTTCCCAATGGAGTTTCACAGTGAAAAATATCAAAGGAAAGGATAACATCCTTGCAAACTTCCTATCTCGCCTTCTTTGTCAACCCCCTCCAAAGGTCATATCCTCCCTAGCCATCCATGAACTCTCCATTCCCAACATCTTTCCTCTTGAAAGAATTGAAACTCTCCCTCCAGAAATCCAGTCCATAATCTGCACCATGTATATTGCAAACAGGCCAACCCACAATCTCAAAACCTTCCTTGAGATCCATTTGTTTCAAAATGCTCTTGTTTTTCGCCATATACCACATCCCCATTACCCATCCCTGACACCCATATCCTTCCAAGATTTGTATTACTTGCCCAATGAAGCCTTTTGCTCCCTTTACTATCTTGTGCAAAGTTGGACAATCATGTTCATTTTCAATGTGGTTTCACTCCATGCGTACCTTGCTCGCATCCAGTGGGACAGATCTACCAATGCCAACCAAATGACCCAAACCAATAAGAATCTGTTCAATTTCCTTGAAAAATTCCATCCTCTTCATGTTTGGCACTCACAGCTCCATCATCACAGTGAATTTGTTGAGATCGCATTCAAAAATCCCAGGGATCTCATCTCGGTTATAAACGATGCGTATTATTATGTCCCCTTTGTTTACGATCGAGTGGTAATCTGTGGTTACAGAAACTTCAATCTGGCACACTATCAACACTATTACGATGACGCATTCCACCTGTTCTTGGACACAATCCATTGTTTCCTACCCCAAGGCAACAGTACTTCCCTTCTCCTTTGCCAAAGCCTCCGCAGCTTCCATGGGTTCATATTCCGAGTGTTCCATGGACGTCATCTCCCCCCTTTTATACCAAGCTATGCTCCATAGCCAGCTCCTCCAAAACCACCCAGAACCTCCACATCCACTCATTCACAATCTTTTCAACCTACTCCCTCACCCCCAACTCAAGTTCCAACCCGTCGATACCATCTTCTTCTAAGGGTAAACAGTCGCTTGAAGATGACCATCTCTTTACCCCTAATCTTATGGCCTCTTCAATCCCATCCGCATAATTCATGACTTCAGAACCTCTGAATCCCATAGCCTCCTTTCTTAAGGCACATGCATTGATGCCCTCTTCACCAGCCTCCTCCGAAATCTTAGATAATGTCGACGCAGATCTAGAGATCCAAGATCTGTTCATGCAGCAAATGCATGTGCTCTTGGTGTTTAGGGTTTAGGGTTAAGGGTTAAGGGTTCAATGGGTAAGCAACAAGACACGAGGTAGACGATTGCTGATATAAATGAGCCCCTTCTATGGTGTACAGTGCGAGCAACAATGAAGAAGGATGAGTTTTTAAACTGTTAATGTATCCATAGCCATATATTTGGTGGTGTACCCAATTGTTGCGTACACTTGATGGAATTCACATATATGGGTGTAGAGGTGGAGGCTGCTTCCTATGAGAATCTAGGCGAATTCTCTAGAGTATTCATGAAATTCAGGTAATAGTGCATGGTCGAAACACACCGAACCGCAGAATCACTTGTAGTGAAAAAGTTGTATGAGTGGCATGTACTTGCGATCTACATTAAAAGGAATTAGGTTCAAGACTATGGTGTCACCTAATTCTTGTAGACCTATCATGCTTACTCTAATGTCGGTTCAAGTCTATGGTGACACCGGCACCATTGCATAACTATTCCATCTTAACCCGAAATGTCAAAAAATTTGAAACATGTGGGAGATTGTTATATTTTAAATTATTTTAAAATAATGTAGTGTTTCAAAATATCCATTGAGACGGACTATAGCTATGGTCATAGGTGCGCATATGCCCTACTGATGTGTCTTTTCACTTAAGTCTGAAAAGTTGCATCCTTTCAATTTTTGTTTTGAAAAGTTGTGTCTTTTGAAACATAAGGGTCGCACCAATTGGGTTAAAACCCAATAGTCACAAACTTTTTGAAAGGGTGTCTTCACAAAGTCTATAAATAGACTTTCTCTCATTGTTTTAAATTAGTAAGAAAAAGTGTGTTTCACGTTAAAAGTATGGTTTAAATGTTTTCTAGTTCGGGTTAAGACTGCAAGTGGTTAGAGCCCGTGTACAGTGAGTGCACTGTTGGGACCAGGTCATAGTCGTTGTATCCTAGAGATCGATTGCTCTGGAAACCTGTTGTACTTGGGACGTTGTCCAAGGGGAGCAAATTCGATTTCAATCTGAGTGACTCATGTCACGCCTCGACTTATACAAATTGATAAGTTTTTTAACTTTCTTATTTTAATTTTATATAAATTAAATAGTTTTCCAAAATCCAATATCCAACGTGCTAGCTCTCTTGTGGTGGTTGGTTCTGATCCAAACCACCTGACTGCTTGGTCTAGTCTTGCCTTTAAAACAATATTTTTACATGTCTATTCATTTTGATTGCGTACATCTTCTAAATGAGTTAGATGGCATATACAAAACATGTATGGTCACACACAATCTAGAAGGTTTTCAATTGTGGGCATCTCCATCATAACTATATGTGGCCCACGTGAGTTTTTTATAGGCGCGATTTTTAGCAATTAAGAAGAACATTAGGGTGTGCAAATGATGAATGGATTGAATGTCATAAAAACATCATAGTGGGCTCCACAAATTAATTTGTCCTTAAGGTCTAATGCAAAAACAACTGTAAGGGTCAGTTTGGGCGGTGGGATTAGAAGGGATTAGGTGGGATAGGATTCATCTGGTCCAGTGCTAATTCCACTCCATGTTTGGGAAGAATGGAAAAGCGTGGAATTACATTAAATGAAATTGCATTGGGTCCTGTGCCAATTTCACTCAATGTTTGGGAAGTTGCGTAGGTCCCACCATGATGTGTGGGCTATATCCACACCGTCCACCCATTTATCAAGATTATTTTAGAGCATGGGCCAAAAAATTAAGTAAATCTAAAGCTCAAGTGGACCCCACCATAGAAAGCAACAGGGATTGAATACTTACCGTTGAAAACTTCTTTGGGGTTACATAAGTTTTGGATCTACCTCATTTTTAGGCCCATGCCATAAAATGAGGTTACAAAACAAATGAACAATTTAGATATAACACATGTATGTTATTCTCAGTAATTTCAAATGATGGTGGGTATATCCATTCAATGTACCACCGTATTATCAACAAAGCATGGCATGAATTTTATCCCATGGCAATTGGGGACAATCCCAGCCATGGGTAATAATTGTGTTTTTTAAATCCCATCCCACCTAATCCCTTCTAATCCCACTGCCCAAACTGACCCTAAGGGCCCGTTTGGACGGTGGGATTGAAAGGGATTCGGGTGTAACCAGGTGGATTGCACATATACCAACAATATTAATGGCTTGTCAGGGGATTGTCTCCAATCCCACTGTTTTCCTTCATCCAGCGTTCAATGTAGCGTCTGTTTGGGCGGTCAGGGTAATACAGCATGAGATGTACGTCTCCTGTTTGGCGGGCGTGGGATTGTATGCAATCCCATGCATTCCAACCAATGACGTGTTTGGGAAGTGGCTCTGGCTGAGATACGGATTGGACCCACTATAGACGTCTGTTTGCGTATTGATTTTAACCCGTATTGAGTAAACTTTGTGGGCCCCACTGTGATTTCGTTCGTGTATCCACTCCGTCCATCCATTATACCAGATAATTTTGGGTCTTGATCAGAAAAATTAAGTATACCCAAACCATATGTGGAGCACACAAAGGAAATATTATGAATTGAACATCTACCATTGAAAATTTCCACAAGTCCACAGAAGTTTTGGATCAAGTAAATACCAGATAGTTTTTTGCTATTGCCAATAGGTTGGATGAGAAGTAAATATCAATGTGGTCCCTATTAAGGTTTCAGCTGTGGAAATCAGATTTCCAACTGTTTCCTATGGTATGGTCCACATGATATTTGGGTATGCTTAAATTTTGGTTTAAGGGCATAAAATAAGATGTAAAAACTTGATATAAACAGAAGTAGACGTGAGTAACCAAAAGCAGGAGTAAATCCAATCGATCTAAACGACTCCTACGGCCGATTAAACCCAACATCATAGACTACACCAACCATAAAATCCCTCTAAAATATCCTCAAATTTACAACACCAATAATATCTAAAATTTAATAATTATAAGCAATGCAAAAAAAATAACCAACACGCCAATCAAAATAGCCATGACTCTCTCGCTCTCGAATAGGCCAAAATCATCAGTTGACATGGCCCTATTCACCACTTCCGTGCTTGGCTGAGACGTCTGTCGAATAGAGGAAGTGGTAGCGTGATGGATGTCCATCTCAGCAGATGTAGCGGCAACCTCAACATAAGGAGTCTCTGTGAGAGGTCTAGACCGCGGCCTTACCTTACCGAAATAATTTTCCCAATAAGCCACTGCCTCATTCCAATTCCGAAAGGCTCGGTGTCTGCAACCATTGAAGCCCTACACTTGTACTCGAGCATCATCCCATGTTCTATATATTCCCGGATGACGTCCAACGAGCACAACATAGTACTTGTCTTTACCCATCTGCAATGACATGTGGGGATTAGGAACGACATATATGAAAATCGGATTAGGATTGTGAAATGATGCATAACGATCAGAAGGAATCTAACTATCCCTTACTAATTCTTTACAAGACTTATAAAACTTGTATATACGTACTCTTCCTCTGGTAAATCGTGTGGTCCGTTCCTTCTTTCAAAGCATAATGCAAGCATGTGAGTATATATACCAAAGATGATAACAAACATATATAGGCAGAGACCACATCAGTCAAACATGGTATACAATATGCATATATAGCAGTACATTAACATCCCAAAATTATCCAAACCAAAAAAAAAATAATAATAAATAAAGAAAAAAAATTTCACAACAATATAAGTTATTACAGTACCAGATAAAGAAAAAACCATAAGAAACGCAGTGACCACACCCTGTCAGACAAGTCCAACACCTCCATCACCAAAGTGATCTCGGAGTGTTTTCTTTAACCACTCTATTCGACACTCGGGTCGGAGACTGACAAAGAACGACACAAGTGACTTGTCCTTACTTAGGATCCGACCAACTTTAAGAAATTCAGAGCTGGCCAGGCCTTTCACCTCTTCCAGCACATCAAGAACCTCTCTTGTGTGAATGACCTCTTCGCTAAGCCCAAATTTCATCATTGAGTTGGCTACGGTCTGCGGAGAGGTCCCCAGTACATCACAGGGACGAGGAGGGCGCGATCGTTTTCGTGTTCCTATCCCTCCTCGATTACCATCGGAATCAGGAGTGCGAGTGGGAGTACTGCGGGAGTCATGATGTCCCATCACTGGACTGTCCGATGGTAATGGAATAGTCCCTGTGGAGTCTGTTACATAATCCTCTGATAGGTCAATAGTATCATCCATATCATCCTCTCTCCATACTTCATTAAGATCTCGCTGAAGACGAGAAGATGATGCTGATGCAGCCATACTCCTACTGCCTTGCACATAGCGTTCGGTGGCCCGGTCGGATCCACAAATTACTGCAAGGTCATCCATCCTTTCGATGCGTTTCCCACGGAGTCGTTCGGCACATGGGTGAGACTGCCATATGAATAAGTTAGTTGTAATTAAGGGCTAAAACTACATAGAAATGTATGATGGAATTTTAAAAACTAGTAAAACTTACCCTAAGATACTCCTCCCAGACTTCATCTGGAGCCGTAACCACCATCCTCTCATTGTCCCAACCAAACCCACTCGTCGCCAACATGTCTTTCACTGCATTATACTCTCTTTTATAATATCTCAACCAATTTAACACGTTTTGCCACTGGACGGCTACGTTGGTATGCTTCGTAACTTCTTCAGCCACAATTTGGTACGCCTCCCGCTTGAAACCATTATCAGCTTTATGCCCTAATGCGACTTGTTCGATAAATGTGTCAAACATAATCTGATCCATAGCGGTAGTCCATTTGATTTTCGCGGCTCGGGATAGAGGCTCCGCTAGGGATTTCACCATCTTCCCACGCAGAGAACTTCAAGTGGGAACTGGCGGTGTTCTTATGGGTGATTGGGTCGGTGTCGATGTAACATTAAAGGAGTCTGCCATTTCACTTGAATACGGAGTGTGTATGATATTTTAGGAATGTCAATCATAATCGTGAAAACAACATCTATTAACATGTACGCAAAAAAGGGATAAATTCATTGATCATTATCAGTAACCAACAAATCACTTAATCTGTATTTGGGTAATTATATTTCTAAAAATTAAAAGTTAAGTAAACTTGAAATATACTATCATCTAACTAATCTCATGTAAATGAAATAGGAAGTATCGACTCCTACTATTGTGTTGAGCATCTGCCCACATTATGGCTGCAATGTCATCGCGTACTCAATTCCAAGCATCTTTTTCACAATGAGTTACTCTAATGGACCATTGACGCTCATCATTAGTTGATACCTCTACAAGTGTCGGGATAGCCACCCCATCGGCTGCAGATATACCAACGAAATCGTTGTCCAGTCGAAACTCATTTTCAGTTTGTATATAATTGTGTAGGATACAACATGCTACCACAATCTCACACCACAATCTGGACTTGTGTTTGAAATTTATACTGCATAGCGCTCTTCAATATGGGAAATCTGCCTTTCAAAACACCAAAACAACGCTCAATTGCATTGCGCAATTGTGAATGTCGATAATTAAATAGCTCCTTCATGTTCGCAGGCACTCTCCCAGTCCGATACTCCTGTAAGTGATATCGAACGCCACGGTATGGAGCCATGAAACCAGGTGAATGAGCATATCCAGCGTCAACAACGTAATATTTTCCTACACATTCGAATCATAGTTCTATTAAGTGAAAATCCGGATGCAATCATAGTTATAAATTAGACTGACACTGTTTTAATATATAAGCAGTACCGTTTGGGACAATCAATGGATCATCTGATCGAGTCATTGCGTTGTGTAGCACCCTTGCATCCGAAGCAGAACCCTCCCAACCAGCCAATACATATGTAAATTTCATATCAAAAGAACACGCTGCCAGGACATTTTGGGAGATGACCCCTTTACGATTACGAAAACTCGCCTGATCAACCGCTAGAACATGTGCGGGAATGTGTATTCCATCAATTGCACCAACGCAATCCTAAATCATACGAACCAATTATCATGAAAAGACCGCCCGTCGGATTAAAGTGAAAATTACGGACTTATAAAAGAGACCTACTGGAAAATTACCTGAAAGTAAGCAGACCAATTTAGATTTGTTTGGATCTCCAACGGCGTCTCTGTTCCAACTGGTTTAACTAAATCAGGGTATAGTGATATACGGTGAAAGTGCCGACTGACAGTCTCTCCTGATCGAATAAATCTGTGACCTAAAACTCGGTTGCGAACATTGTGCCCCAAGGTGTGTAGGAAAATAACTACTTGTTCTTCAAGACTAACATTACAAGTATCACGGAGTCTTGTATTTTCGTGTATCAGCATACATAGTTCAAAAAATGAATCTCGATTCATCCTAAGTTGATCTAGACAATCTCCATCGCTAGCCCGAATAATAGAATTGATGAACTTCGCTCGCTCATCATCCCCATGAGGCGCCGGTTGTTTGAACATGTAGCAGCGACAATATTCCCCAACAACCTGTACACAAGCTGACACCGCTTGAGACACAATTACCCTCTTCATCTCATCCTCATCTAAAGAATCCATGGAGTTCTCAAATTGTTATCAGGCAATATATATGGTTGATGCCTATATTTTGCAGGGAGAATTCCAATATGTTTGGAATGTAGTTGTACGAAGCACAATTCAAAGCAGCCAGCTGCCTATCCTAGATCTTCCCATTTCCAAGAAGATGCCCAGCTTGATGCGATTTAGTATCAAGGTGTCTGTTCCTATATATATGTGTCCGTCCAGACTTAGGTTTGGAGATGAGGAAGCATCTGTTTAAAAATGTTTTCAAGTATCAACAATTAGAAAGCAGGAATGGGAGCATGAGACCAAAGCATGATTTGGAGTGGAAGTCTACAGATTCCAAGATATCAAGCAGATCCCTCAAGCAAGATTCACATAATAACAATCAAAGAGAACAAAACAAAAAAAAACAAAAAAAAACTCCAGACCACTACCTCCACTTCAACTACACCCATTTTACCGTTTATATCCATATCCATATCTTTTCTTCCCTTTCAGTGTGTGATCATTACCTGTCTTATTTATAAAAAAAACTTCAGACCACTCTCCAAATGATCATATCCATAAGGTAATTTCAAACATCTCAATTTTCTTCCCTTTCAATGTGTGATCACTACCTGTTGATTCACACATGGTGTCACATTTGAGAGTCTCTCTCTCTCTCTAGCTGGAAAGGCAGCTTGCATAAAGGAGTTAACGGTCATTCCCATGAGATTTGCATTCCAAAAGCTTCAATAAATCAAGATGTAAAGTTGAGCTAGATCTTCCATGTCGACGAATCCGGAAATCGCAAAGAAGAGAAAGAGGTTATGGGATCCCAGTGATGCATGTTGTCAAGACCCAGAAAGTCTAGATATTCATATGCAGACAATCAACATGGTCTTCTATCAGTTGGACTGTCCAAATAACCAG
Organism: Magnolia changhungtana; assembly: GCA_030180095.1. Classification (NCBI taxonomy): domain Eukaryota; kingdom Viridiplantae; phylum Streptophyta; class Magnoliopsida; order Magnoliales; family Magnoliaceae; genus Magnolia; species Magnolia changhungtana. The sequence continues at coordinate 9,988,625 of JASAUF010000630.1, read as the reverse complement.
ATGAACTAGGAGTACTATAACTTAGGGTGGTTTGAGAGCATCAGAACATTTCTAAAAGAAAAATAGGATCCTGAACTCCAAGGGGTTGTTTGGGGTAGGGATTTGTGAAATCCATGGATTTTAAAATTTTCCTATTTGTTTTTTGTTGGGGATTTACCACGTCCATGGATTTCCCAAATCTATACCTCCATAAATCAAAGGATTTGGGTCAAGTTCAAACCCTTAAAAGAAAAGAAAAGAATTAAAAGAAAAGAAAAAAAAACACTAAAAAGGCTTTGCAAATTTTCAAAGTGGGAAACTAAAAAAGAAGGTAATACTCTGCAATAAATGTTCTACAATGATGTAAATGCTACCAAATTTCTCCATTTGTACTACCAAAAAGAAGCTTCTGCTGTTGTTTGCAGAGGAAGTCTAGCAAAATTGATGCCAGCAAACCATAGTACTATGTAACCTTGTTAAAATGTCTGAGACAAGGTATTGTCATTAACAGAATCTAAGAGCATATTAACTTCAGGCAAGTAGCAAGATATCAAGCAGATCTCTTAAGCAAGATTCACATACAGAGAAGTGGAAACTGCATAGTAAAGAAGTTCCAGAAGCCAAAAGGAGATTGTTCAGATGATACTCTCTTCTTCTCAAAGGTAGACTTGACATTACTATCAAGGGTGATGAGAATGTCAAAAATAACAAATGATCAGCTACTATGGTGTGACAAAAAATTAAGTATCATGTTTAGAGTCAAGGCATCTAACAAAAAAATAACCATCCTAACCATCAAAATGGAGCCTAGGCTGATGTTTAGAGTCAAGGCATCTAACAGAGCCTAGGTTGATGTCTAGAGTTAAGAAACTAGTAGTATGTATGAATGCATATATGATGTATGTATGTATCGGTTGATGTGCGTGATTCAAGGTTGATGTTTAGAGTTAATAAACTAGTAGTATGTATGAATCCTACAATCATGCATAGTGCTCAAACCTCATGTCTATGGAAAGAGAAAGCTCAGCACAATACCAGTACATTAACATCCATTAATAGAATCAGACATGAATAGTAAATGCAATTAATCGGATAGAAATAATTAAAGATAGTTGAAAGGATCATACCAGAGACCCTTATCAAATGCAAGGTTAAAGATCAATGACCTTCTATTCAGTAATACCAGGCTGCGAGTTAGCAGCAAATTTATAAAATAAAATAAAAAAATAAAAAATAAAAAAAAACCCAAAGCATTAGGCATCAAAAGACACTATGTAGTTGAAGGAATCCAACTGTGTATATGTAGTTGGAATCCAATAGTATTGAAGAACTGAAAACGCTACAGGCTATAGATAAATTCATTGATGGACATGGAGGATAATGTAGACTCCATGGACTGAAAAATCTGTGCAATCCCATTTTCATGGTAATTCATGGTTTGAGACATTGATAGTCTAAAACCCCCAAAATCCCAAAGCCATGAACAGCGTCAAAATGAAAATTTCAAAAATTCTGCGCTAACCACGGCAGGATTAACGCAGAATCGGTGTTAACACAGGAAAATCATTGTAGATTACCCAACAGCCCCATTTTTTTGGGGAGTAAATGGATTGAGAAAGCAACACGTCGAAAACCCCCAAAATCCAGTAATATTAGCAGCGAAATTTGAGAAAATCCAATTTATTCAGTGACCAAAGCAAGATTAAAGGAGAAAAATAGTAACTATAACAGTGTATTTATCAGATCCCTGGCTAAAATGGAACATGCACAGTAAAAATCCCTTAACCGGAAGCCATGGCATAAAGCAGACAATAGCCATGAGGGTTTCGAGAGGGAGGAAGAAGTTGTACCTCTACCCTCAGCCCAACCGTCAAACGGAGATGGCAACGATGATGGAGGAACTCATGGCCATCGCAATCCACACAATACCTGGATTTATAGCCTCGTTTGGCCGTGAAAAATCACCTCCCGCCATCACTCCCGCTCTTTCTCCCGCCATCACTCCCACCTTGGCTTCCCAATCCCATGCCGTAGTCCCAACGAACGACTGCATGCGGAGGGACTGGGAAGGGCTCGAGATGCAATCCACCTCCAGAGTCGCCAATCTGAAAGGATTACCTAATCCCACGAAGAATCCAACGCAACTGGTTTTGGTCTTATCCTCTCGCGTATCCAAACGCGTCGTCCATCATACGGAGTTGGATTCAAGTCCGCAATCCATCCTAAGCCGTCCGTTACCATTCTAATCCACCTATCCAAACGGGCCCTAATAGATCTAACCTTGAAAGGATATTGGGTGAGAGGAGAGTAGGAGAGATGAAAAAACTCTATTAACATAGGGAGCGTACTACCATGTTGGTGGAACTTTTATAAGATCTCGTTCATTGAGTATGTTGTTTCTCATTTACCCTATAATTCAAAAATCACGACAACCCACAATTTAGATAGGCAACAAACATAGGAAAATGTTGACCAAAATCCCCACCACTAGTCTTGTATAAGGCCCACCTCATTATCTCTATTTCATCCAATCCATTTATCTAACTTGCCTCATCAGGAAAAAATCACTTCCTAAAAATCGTGCTATTCCAAATCTCATACATGTCATAATCCACATTAATTTATAGAGGCTCTAGGTGTGATTCCAAGTAGTCCATACGACGCTGGCTAGATAAGGCATGCCTAAATTCCATGTAAAACCCTAAATTCATGTTGTATGGCCCACTTAAGTTTATAATATTGTAATATCTTGGAACCTGGCGAGTAATGTCAGATGAATGGATTGTATTGTAAATAAACAACTCCACGTGCCTTGTAAAGAACAAATGATAAATGTACCATTTCCAATTATTTCCTACTTTCTGTTTAATAAACTCAACCTCAGCTTGTGAACCTAATGAGTAGACCAAAACCCAACAAAAATGGTTGGGCCTTTTTTCATATGGTCACTGTTGCTAGCTAACCCACACAACGAACTAGGGTAATATCTTGAGGGAATGTATAGATTCCTTGGGCCTTTGCACTATATGAGTGAGACCCATAATGTCCAGTCCATTGATCTTATGGCCCGCTTTGTACAAGGACCATGGCCCTATTGTTGTATGTTCTCTTAGTCTTTTATTTGTAGGCCACTAGTTTAAGGGTTATGGTCTTTCATTTGGAAGATTTGTTGAGCATTCCCATTCACATTGGTCACACTATACAAATGGTTCAGATCTATGTACCATGTGGCCCACTTGTAGTAACCTCAGGAACATATATTACAATATCCTCATATGATTCGTGTTGTTGTTAGTGGTCTAAACTCATCATATGGTTCAAGCTTCTTTCCATGACCCATCCCAATGGATATGTTAATTTGATCCATCTATTCGTAATATTTGAGGTTGGTTCTCAGTGATCCATATCGTTAATTTTGTAGGACCCTCTTCAGTTCTATACACAATTCAAGCAATCAAGTTCTATTTTACACCGATCCAAATTCATATGATTTGGCCCATTTCTATTGATCCAAACCTTTGACATGGGGCCATTTTGATGGATAAAAAATATTGACATGCTGGGCCATTCAGTAGATCCCAATTGCTCATATGATTCATCTCATTTGGTGATATAAACTCATCATATGATTGAAGCTGCTTTTCATGATCCAAATTCTTCATATGATTGAAGCTGTTTTTCTTGATCCCAACTCATCACATGATTAAGGCCGCTTTTCATGATCCTTGGCAATGGATATGCTAAATTGATCTATGCCCAAAATTTTGTAGGACCCTCTTCAGTTTTACTAGTGATCCAAGTTGTTCATATGATCTGGCCCATTTCTAGTGATCCAAACCATTTAGGGCTTGTTTGATTTTTCAAATTCATTGTAAATGCCTTGTAAATACCAGCTCATTACAATTTCACCCTGTTTGAAAATAGGCAGGTACTTTTGCTTGGGAAAACGGTTCAAAAGGATTAACTTAAATTTATGGGCCCCACCATGATGTATATGACATATCCGCGTCGTCCATCTGCTTTATCATGACATTTTGAGGCACGAGTTGAAAAATCAGGCAGATCTAACATTGAAGTGGCCCACGCCAAAGTAAAAAATGGCCCCAAGAAGTTTTTAACGGCAGGTGTTCGATTCCCTTTTTCCTGTGGTGTGGTCCACTTGAAATTTAAATCTGGCTCATTTTTTGGGTCATGCCCTAAATTCAGTTGGCATAATGGATGGACAGTGTGGATAATCCACATACATCACGGTGGGTCCCATAAATATTTGGCAGTATCCTCCATTTTAGCGTTGAAAAAGGTAAGAGTCAAATCAATCCTTGAAAACAACGCGTGATTACCTATGGAAATAATTATTACCTATTTACAATGCAATTACGTTTACTTTAGAAAATCAAGCAGGCCCTTACATGCATGGGCCATTTCAATGGATCAAAATCTTTAACGTGCTTGGGCAATTTAGTGGATTTGAACTTCTTATATGATTCGGCCCATTCAGTGATCCAAATGCATCATATGATTTGTGATGATGTTGGTAATCTAAACACATCATATGATTGAAACCTTTTTCTATGACCCATCTCAATTGATATGTTAAGTTGAACCATCTATTCGTAATATTTGAGGTTGATTCTCAGTGACCCACTTCGTTAATTTTGTAGGAGTTCTATACACAATTTAAACAATCAAGTTTCTTTTTACAATGATTCAAATTTGTATGATTTGCCCATTTATAGTGATCCAACCTTTGACATGGGTCATTTCGATAGATAAAAAACATTGACATGCTTGGCCCATTAAGTGAATCCAAATTGTTCATATGATTCGGCTCATTCAGTAATCCAAACTCATCACAGGATTGAAGTTACTTTTCATGATCTAAACTTATTATATGATTGAAGCTGCTTTTCATGATCCTTTGCAATGGATATGCTAAATTGATTCATGCCCAAAATTTTGTAGGACCCTCTTTAGCTTTACAAATTATCCAAACTGTTTAAATGATTTGGCCCATTTCTAGTGAACCAAACCTTTGACATGCTTGGGCCATTTCAATGGATCAAAACATTTAACGTGTTGGGCCATTTAGCAGATTTGAACTCTTATATGATTTAGCTCATTCAGCGATCGAAATGCATGATATGATTCGTGCTGCTGTTAGTGATCTAAACTCATCATTTGATTGAAGCCTCTTTCCATGACCTGTTCCAATGGATATGTTAAGTTGAACCATTTATTCGTAATATTTGAGGTTGGTTCTTAGTGATCCACTTTGTTAATTTTATAGGTTCCTCTTCGGTTCTAGACACAATTCAAAGAATCAAGTTTCTTTTTACAATGATCCAAATTCATATGACTTGGCCCATTTATAGTGATCCAAACTTTTGACATGGGCCATTTCAATGGATAAAAAACATCGACATGTTGGACCATTAAGTGGATTCAAATTGTTCATATGATTCGACTCATTCAGCGATCCAAGCTCATCATACAATTGAAGCCGCTTTCAATTATCCAAACTCATCATATGATTGAAGCTGCTTTTCATGATCCATAGCAATGGATATGCTAAGTTGATCCATGCCCTAATTTTTTAGGACCCTCTTCTGCTTTACCAATGATCCAAACTATTTATAAGATATGACCCATTTCTAATGATTCAAACCTTTGACATGCTTAGGCCATTTCGATGGATCAAAACCTTTGACGTGCTTGGGCCAATAAAGCGGATTTGACTTCTTATATCATTTGGCCCCTTAAGCAATCCAAATGCATGATATGATTCATGCTGCTGTTAGTGATCTAAACTCATCACATAATTGAAGTCTCTTTCCATGACTTATACCAATGGATATGTTAAGTCGATCCATCTATTCATAATATTTGAGGTTGGTTCTCAGTGATCCACATCGTTAATTTTGTAGGTCCCTCTTCAGTTCTATACACAATTCAAATAATCAAGTTTCTTTTTACACCGATCCAAATTCATATGATTTGGCCCGTTTCTATTGATCCAAACCTTTGACATGGGCCATTTCGATGGATAACAAACATTGACATGCTTGGGTCATTTAGTAGACCCAAATTGTTCATATAATTTGGCTTATTCGGCCATCCAAACTCATCATATGATTGAAACTGCTTTTCATGATCTAAACTCATCATATGATTGAGGTTGCTTTTCATGATCTATGGAAAATGGATATGCTAAGTTAATCTATGCCCTAAATTTTGTATGACCCTCTTCATCATTACAAATGATTCGAACTGTTCATTTGATTTGGCCCAATTCTAGTGATCTAAACGTTAAACATGCTTGGGTCATTTTAATAGATACAAACCCCTGATTTGCTTGGGACATTTCATCGGATTTGAACTTGTTATATGATTTGGTCCCTTCATTGATCCATATGCATCATATGATTCATGCTGTTGTTAGTAATCTAAACTTATCATATGGTTGAAGCCTCTTTCTACGACCTATCCCAATTGATATGTTAATTTGATCCATTTACTCGTAATATTTGAGGTTGGTTCTCAATGATCCACATTGTTAATTATGTAGGACCCTCTTCAGTTCTATATATAATTTAAACAATTAAGTTTTATTTTACACCAATCCAAATTCATATTATTTGGCCTGGCCCATTTCGATGGATAAAAAATATTAACATGCTTGGGTCATTCCATGGATCCAAATTGTTCATATGATTCAACTCAATTGGCGATCCAAACTCATCATAGGATCGAAGTTGCTTTTCATGATCTAGGCTCATCATATGATTAAACTTGCTTTTCCTGATCCAAACTCATCATATGATTAAAGCTACTTTTCATGATCATTAGCAATGGATATGCTAAGTTGATCCATGCCCAAAATTTTGTAGGATCCTCATCAGCTTTACAAATGATTCAAACTGTTCATATGATTTGACCCATTTCTACTAATCGAAACCCTTGACATTCTTGGGCCATTTTAATAGATCAAAACCTTTAACTTGTTGGGCCATTTAACGATTTGAACTTCTTATATGATTTGGCCCATTCAGCCATCCAAATGCATCATATGATTTGTGTTGCTGTTAGTAATCTAAACTCATCATATGATTGAAGCCTCTTTCCATGACCCATCCTAATGGATATGTTAAATTGAACCATCTATTCATAATATTTGAGGCTAGTTCTCAATGATCCACTTCGTTAATTTTGTAGGATTCTCCTCAGTTCTGTACACAATTCAAAGAATCAAGTTATTATTATTATTATTATTTACAACGATCCAACTTCATATGATTTGGCCCATTTATAGTGATCCAAACCTTTGACATGTGGCATTTCGATTGATTAAAGACATTAACATGCTGTGCCATTAAGTGGATCCAAATTGTTCATATGATTTGGCTCATTCGGTGAACCAAATTCATTATACGATTGAAGCTACTTTTCATGATCCAAACTCATCATATGATTGAAGATGCTTTTCATGATCCATGCTGGAATAAGGAATTTAGATCAATCGACAGTCTAGTTCGATCGACTAATAAAACCTCGCTTGTTGGACAATTTTTTGTAATTTCGATCGATCGATGGTTTAATCGATTGGGATAATTCAAAGAAATCAAATTAACTCTCTAAACACTTTTTGAGTATGTTTGATTGATCGATCGTTAGATCGATGATGCGCACAGTTTTACATAATTGCATGATTTGTTTCCTATATACCATGTGAAATACTATATATATGGGAATTAAACGTGACTAGGGGGTAATGAAGAACTTGTTTTAAGAGAGTGCTAAGGTTTTGAGAATGGTTTTTGAATTTGTACGTTGATTTTCTCTTGTATGCCGTTTTCATAGTCGATTGCTTGCCACTTTGTGCTATGTTTTTTCCCACAAGATTTTTTCTACATAAAATCGTGTGTTCTCAGTGATTGTTTTGTTTGCATTTATCTTTCGTTTGTATGATTTTATTCGGGATTAGCTTTATACAGTTCCCAACCTGGGTGGTTGTTTAACAATGAATGGAGTACTTCCGTGAGCACGCACACCAATTCCCTGAGACCCGAGAGGGAGAGTCTGGCGTAAGCACTGTGGGCCCATCACAATGTCGGTTAGTATTCATTTAGTGTTTTAATTTCTCTAGCTAATTTTAAACATGAGCTCAAAAAATAATATCTAAAATTCATGTGGGCTACAAGCAAAAGGCTGGAATTGTACACAGGCCATGGAAAGTTCCACGGGCACACCCAAAAGTTTTTTACCGGGCATATTTGTGTTTTTTCGTTCTTTCATTCATCTTAGTGGAAATAACCTGGTCAAGGGGTGGGGTGTGGTGGCATATGAACATGATCGTGGGTCTAGAGAAGGTTTCGACGTGGTCGTTTACATCCCTACGGTTGCTTGTGGTGCGGGTTCTGGATCTGCCTCGTTTTTGGGCGTCTCCAGGGACATTTACGTCACTCTGAAATTTTGAAGCAAGTAGCTGTCTCTCTCCAACTCCTGCGTCTGTAGCCTGCACGGACGCCACCCCTCGCAAACCCTATGTCTCCCGTGGCATCTCTCTAGCATCTCTTGATCCCCCCTCCTCTCTCTCTCTCTCTCAGACTATTCCCTTCTCTCCGTGTCGATCGGACACGCTGATTAGGTCCTCGAAGGAGAAGATAGGTAAGGGATCTTTTTTCTGATTTTGGGGTTTTGGACCTTCCGATTTTCTCATCCATCATGGACCCACGCTTCGGACCATTTCCTTTATATGGCTCCACGGTTTAGAGCGTTTGGTTTGAGTTTGGATTTTTTTTTTCTTCTTGATGTTGGGGTTTTTGGACAGTAAGTTTTTTTTTTTGGTTTTCCTCTTCTTTTTCTGATTTCGTTTTTATTACCAGCCGTTTGCTTTAGAGTTACATGGGGCCATGGCTTGTGTCCGGCATGATATAATTTCTGGGTTTGTTAATTATTACTTGTAGTAATAATCCTGTGGAGAAACTACGGATTGAAAGTTCGTCTGTGAACTTCTGCCATTAATTTCACGTGCCCATTGAATCAGACCACCCAATCAACGGACTTGCTTGCTTTGGTGGACTAAAACCAAAAACGCAAACAGATCAATTATACCTACTAATTACTATCCTGTCGGCATTCCGCCAGGAAGTAAACTGATCCAATAATCAGGATCACTAGACTGGTGCATATTTGGTCAGGGGTCTATCTAATGGTCTAGATGGATGGGCACAAGGACTGAATTTCTGTAGAGATGATTTACACTGTATCTTATTAGTTGGCTTGTCACTCTATCGCGAGTCTTTTTATACTCTGGCAAAGTGTGATGGTTCATACATGCAGTCAGCAATTACACATGCCCATTAAACCAATCTGATTTTTGGGTTATGGCTATCTACATTGGGTTCCTCAATGTTAACAGTTTTGTTTGAGTATGTTGGCTATAGCTATGTCCTTTGTCCATTGGGGTTAGCAAGGAGTATGTGGTTATAGTGTGTTTTGATGGTGTAACCATGAGAACATGTCGTGTTATGTTTGTTGGACCATTGTGTTTTCATTGGGGAATTTTTTATGATGATCAACATGGTATATGCCATGGCATGAAATTTCTGCTGGTACAAATGAGTGAGGAAGCGTCGTCACCCAAGCCTATTCAAGGGGCAGGTGAAGGCTGTCTCTCCATGAACAATCTTCTGTGTGGTGGTTGTGATCCCAAAGCGTTGCTTGAGATCAACATCAAGAAGGTGATCAGTGATGGATCCTTTCATGATATTCCGGCTGTTTTGGCAGATTTCAATATTGTTAGTTATTTGGGAGGTTTCGGTTTTAGTAACCCTGTGATCTTATTGCCCTTCCTAGCTAACCATTTTGTCTTCACTAGCTAACCACAAAAAGTTCCTCATGCATTTTTTGTAGCTTTAAGAATACTAGCCAGTATTGAGAAGACCATTGAAGCCATGGTTTGGGATTACAAGCAAGTGCTTAACAAGGATGAGCCTACCTAAACAGAAATAAACTTGCCTTTCCATCCACAAGTTTAGCTCCATTAGAGTAAAAAAGAGCTCGGAAATAAGATACATGAGAAGTACCCAAGAATAGAGGGAGTGCGAAGGTCTAGTAGACAACATTTTCTCTTGAATGCTAATGATAAAGCAAATGGGCAATTTTTGAGATGAAACCATTTTTTTTTAAACCAAAGAAAAGGCCTTTTTGTGAGTATTATGACTTGACATCTGCTGCTCTGATAAGTTGGAATGTCTTGAAGAGCTTTATCTCCTTTGATTGTAGCCTTTATGAATAAAGGATGCCATCCGTAGCTTTCATGGCGTATGTCATCTACATGGAGAAGGGGACAAATGAGCCATCCCTATCTTTCATGAGGTATGTCATCTGCATAGAAAGGGGACAAATGGGATTTGAAAATTTTGGTTAGTAAAGAGGTTGGATTTTATTTGATGAAATGGGGTGCTCAAGATTTTTGTTAAGGAGTCTTCCTAAGGTAAAAGTAGGACGAAGAGATAAGAAGAAATGGGTCTCCTCGTTTAGGGCCATGAGGAAGAGAGAACTACATGGACTTGAATCAGTAAGGACTAAAATTTGAGAAAGGAAACACATTCGGTCACTTTATTTCTGAATAATATTGTTTTCTTCTTTTAAATTCCCACTACCTAGTTTTTTGGACACCTATTAATTTCATTCCCTTTCTTTCATTTCTTAATGTAAACATTCATTACCATTAATCTATGTTGTGTAGTTGAACTCTCCTGGTGTAACCTTGTAATCCTTACATATTGATCGTTTTGTCTTCATAAGTAAGAAATCTATTTGGCTTGTATATGATCCACTTTTGAAAGTTATGAAATGTTCATTTCTCCTTTTGAAGTATGTGTTTGCTAGAGCTAGATTGTATGCCATAATGAAATCAAGATAACATCTCCTATCTCATTTCTTCTCCCAAAATCATATCCTCCACCCACTCGTTCGCATCATCTTTTTGTCACCCCCCTTGTATGACCATTTAAGCTTCTTCCTACAAATATCCTCTCTTTGTTTGAAATTCCTTGCATTAGTCTATGCATATCCTTCCAAAATTTTGTTTTAATTTTTATCCCCTAGCCGTACCTATAGTGCATATGCACTAATAACGTTGATTATCTCCTCCTAACACAAGTTTTATTAATAAAATCCTATACTTATTCTCTTAACACCTACAGCTTTGTCTTTTAAATCTTTATCTACCGTTAGCCTTACTCCATTTTTATTATTGTCCTTTCGTATATATTGAAGTTTATATCTATCAATTTCTCTAGTTTTGTCTCCTTTTTAACTTGGTCTCTTGAGTGCAAGCTATGTTAACTCTCCTTCGTTACGTCGTAGCTACTAAATCCATAGCTATCAATGTTCCCATATTCCATGTGGCATGACGAATCTTATTCTCTTGGACTAGCTTTTTAACCCATGTTCGTCTAGAATGACGTGGAAATTGTCGCCTACTTCTTAGAATAGGCATTGTTGGGGTACGTTGGGGATGCCCTAGCCAACCCTTGTCCATTTCTAATTGTACCCGGGTTTCGATGCAACATCTTGCTTATAGGGAACGCCATAGCATGAGTTTGGAATGTCATGTTGGTCGAATCCATGATGAAAGTTATGGGATAAGTTTGCTGTTGACTGCCAACCTGATGCAACCCCTTTATCCGGGTTGGGCACCGGCAATGATAGCACAAAACTCCCACAGGTGCAATGTAATGGACTATTACATAGGTTGATTACAATTAAGCACTATCTAATAATCTATTACATTTGTTGATTACAATCAACGAGTTGAATAACATCTAATATAATACAAAATTTCTAGGAACCAACTTCATTTTATGTATCATAGCTAATAATTTCTAACATTTATTAACTAATAATATCTTTTTGAGTAATTCATTGTTGTATTGAATATTCGAAAGCATAAAAAAATTAGAATGTAAGTTTTTATAACTTTGCCTACATAAAACCAAGACAACAATGAAAAGAAAGAAGAAGCAACGCATTATAAGTAGTAAATTGTTTACTAAACCATGAATTTGTGGTAGGAGAAATTATAGGTTTATGATGCATGTATCTTGATCAAGGTATCCCGTATTGGTATCAGTTGGCGTAACAGTGCCCTCCGATACCGATATGGATATGGGGGCGTAATGGCGATACGGGGGCGTAATAGCGCAAATTTATTTTTTTTTTGCCAAAAAAATATGAAAAAATATGGATTAAATCCGGAATATTCTAAGCATTCCAAATATTAATTCATTTACAAATTGGAACATGTTTATGGTGGTGTAACGGTCCACTCTTTGGTGAGAAGTTGTATCGGATTGTCTGATGAATTTATGAACCAGATAACCTGAATTTGACTACAAAATTCATATATTTAATTTTCTAACTATCTACTATCAATGATAGATATATTAGAATGAATGTAATATAAAAATATCTTACATTAGGTGTTTGCAATTATTTTTGAGGAATTTCTCGAACATACCCGTGGATGTGATTGTGATTCCTGTCTATGACTTGCCATCCTCAAGTCAAGAATATTAAAAAAAAAAATAGTAGTGTCTGATATACTCGCCTGCAATTTGATTAAGGATTACTTGATTGGTTGTCAGGGGAGCTATTTTAAATACAAGTTCGGCAGTGTCAAGTGTGTGCTTGGCTTTTTGCAATAATACTGTTGTAAGCTGTCTGCTGCAAATACTTACCTTAATACAAATATATACTTACAATCACAAGTCACCACCAAAATGAAAATGTTTTTTTATGGTTGCTCGATCTCTACATCATCATCATCGTCATCGTCATCATCAGGTTGAGGCTGTCCAATAGGTGTAGGTGCTGCATATCCATAATATCCAATGCAAGAAGGAAATACTAGATCAACGAAACCAGAGGATGATTGATCCTAACTAGGCAACGACTTCGACCCCGAGTAAGGATATCCACCGGTACATGTCGAATAGCCATACTGGTGCCCGTACTCAGGCTGTTGAGAATCTTGAGATTGTGAGTGCGTCTGCTGTGATGAGTAACTTGGATTAGATCTGGATATCTATAATCATATGGATATTGATCGGGAGGGCTACTCCATGAATGTGATGGAACAGGCTCAGTATAATCACCATAATCATAATCCAATTGACCATAAAAATATCCATCATAATAACCAGGACTATAAGCCTGCTGATGTTCCGGACCTCCCGGACCCGGTGCACCACTAGATGTACCCTCCTCCTGCTGGCTGTATCGTGACTCGATACACTCATAAGTCCTACCTCGTGTACTACCTCGTCGATGTTCATCGGCATCGCGATCTGTAGACGGCTGTATAGGGCGCTGAGCAACACCAGAAGTGCCAGCACCAGGAGCAGGGGGTCATCACCATCATCCGACACGGTCACGCTACCACTGCTCATACTCTTTTGTCGATCTTGAGCCGTACCCGTACTTGGCATAAACGCTGCCCCTCTTATTAGGTCCAACACATCTGCACGACTCTCTTGTTGCGCTCTGCGTATTTCTGGGTCATCAATTTCCAATTCTTCACTATCCTCTTCAATTTGCTTTTCTCTTGTTTCCAACCAAGGTAGAAGCGGGTCATCCTTATCATAAATATTGTCCACGTTTATTGGACAGTAGTTTGCGTCATCAGCGACTGTAATGCTCCTATGATTTCGTCGCATTCTTAGTTTTATATTGTAGTGCATGAAGACAAGTCTATCTAATGTCCTAGTTTGCAATCTATTCCTATTCTTTGAATGAATAAGCGCAAAACAACTCCAATTCCTTTCGCAGCTAGAGGAAGATGTTGTCTAGCTCAAAACTTTTACTGTAATTTTTTGGAGAGCGTTCGTACTCTCCGAAATTAATCCACCATTCGGCCGGTTGCAACCTAGATACTGCATGCTGTGCAAGAGCATCTCCAAAGCTACCTAGGTGGTTTCCAAATGTATCTAATACATTCAACGCCTTTATTTGCATATCTAAGTTAGGCTCTAATCTCTTTATCACATTCTTTAGCCCGACATAAACTTTATCATCCGTAACAAATGATTGGGCATATTTATACCTAGGATTTAGGTAGTAACCTGCTGCATGAAGATCGTGATGGAGTTGTCTTGTTCATCTCCAGTCGATCATTCTCCAATAAGACTCTCAGCTTCTACAATCTTGTTGAATTGCCAACTTTGCCTTATCCATGACATCGTATAGGAAGCCCATGGTAGGTGCTTCGTCGGTTTCTACAAGACGGAGTACCCTCATTAGTGGCTCCATCACCTTTAGGATCGACTTGACCCTCTTCCAATACTTGTTGTCCCGTATGGTGTTCGCAACTTCAACCGGTGTCCTTGATATCTTCTGCCCATGTTTTGTGTTGAGCCATTCTCGGGAAGCGAACATCTTACTCAACTCTCCCCTATGCTAGAATAAACTCTCTAATGCTATAAAGTTTGTTGCGAATCTAGTCGCCGTAGGTCTCAACAACTCTCATCCTTTCGTGAACTTTCTCATTATTGCAACTACTTGATTATGGTTGTAAATAAACGTCGTCACTTCTCTTGCCCTTTCGACCATTTCCTTAACATTCTTCTTCTTCCCAATATCTTCCAATATAAGATCAATACAATGGGCAACACATGGTGACCAAAAAAGATTCTCTTATTCATCAACATATGTCCTGTAAGCTTATATGGTGCTTCATTATCTGTCACAATCCACACTACATTCTCCTCTCCAATCTCTTCCACAACTTTATCCATTAGTCTAGTAATATAAGTAAAATTTTTTGTTAACTCTGAGGCATCAATTGACTTGTGGTATATAGTTCCTAAGTGGCAGTACACCATGAAGTTGATCATGCTGCATCTGGTTGGGCTAGTCCAACCATCACACATGATCGTACATCCTCTGGCTTGCCATACGGGTTTAAAGGTAGCTACGCATGCTTTCACATCCGCATACTCTGCATCTGTCCATTTCCCCCTAATCTCTTTAGCCGTGTGAGCTCTTATTCCTTCACTTGCTTCACTGCTGCATCAATTACCACCTGCCAATATGGAGAATTGGCCGCGTTAGGGGGTATGTTGGCATGTATAAATAACTTTGCTGCTGCTCTACCTAATTTCTTAACGGAAGTTCTACTCCACATTTGTTTTATCTTCTTTTGTTTAGTTGATTCTTTTCTAAACAGGATTGGATTAATAGAGGGTCTCCTAGGCTCATTTACTTCTTCATCCAAATGTATAGGGGCATCACGTGAAGATGTCTGTCGTCAGCTCTCAAACACACATCGTAACCCACCAAACCTACCCCCCCTACAGAAGCAGTTGCACTCCCACTCCCACTGCCACCCCCTTGTATCACGCACTGACCCATGCGTGCCAAACATGCAGCGACGTTCTTCCTCTTCACGAGCTAGATGCAAGCTCTCTCTCCTAGCTATAGTTAATTTCCTATCTGAATCTTCATCAGAATCAATAATATTTTCATCACGAACACCCATATATTCAGGACCAAATACCTCCTGTCGAGCTACATCCAAAACATCATCTTTCTTCTTTTATACAACAACACGTTTACCCTTCGACTCATCCAGACTAGCTTGCATTAAAAGCACTATCTTTTTCGGTACTCTAATACATCTCGCAACTTGACCCTTTTGATGTGCCAAATGTTGTTTGAGACGGGTAATTCCAATAGTTACTAGTCTATCACAATAGTTGCACTTCATTTGGTGCCCAGTACCACTAACCCTCTCACAATGTTGCCATCCAATATCCTTGTTGGCCAGACACAGACATTTCTTTAGGTTTAGGTAGATACTAGATAATTAGATATAGATTAGATATGAGTATGAGTGTATGACCTATGTCAATAAAGATGATTTTATGTTCTAACTAAACCCTAAGAAGCTCCAAAACCTGTCCAATATAAGCAAATAAAAACATAAAGTCACTAATTTGAAAATAGAAAAAAAATTATAAAATGACACCACAAATCTGTAAAATGCACATTAACATGTTCTACTATAATTAACAAATAACACATCAAATTCTATGATTAAATCAGCAAACCATTCATTAAAAAATGATTTTTCGAATAAAAAAAAAAAGGGTCGAAATTAGTGCGTAAATAGAAAAAATATAAAAAATATAAAATGACACCACAAATCTGTAAAATGCACATTAACGTGTTCTACTATGATTAACACATCATATTCTATGATTTAAACAACAAACCATTCATTAAAAAATGATTTTTCAAATTAAAAAAAAAAGGGCTGAAATTAGTGCGTAAATAGAAAAGGAAAAAGACAAAAATATAAAATGACACCACAAATTTGTAAAATGCACTTTAACATATTCTAATATTATTAACATATCATATTCTATGATTAAAACAACAAACCATTCATTAAAAAGTGATTTTTTAAATTAAACAAAAGGACCGAAATTAGTGCGTAAATAGAAAAAAATATAAAATGACACCACAAATCTGTAAAATGCACATTAACATGTTCTATTATAATTAACACATCATATTCTATGATTAAAACAACAAACCATTCATTAAAAAATGATTTTCGAATAAAAAAAAGGGCCGAAATTAGTGCTTAAATAGAAAAAAATATAAAAATATAAAATGACACTACAAATCTGTAAAATGCACATTAACATGTTCTACTATGATTAACACATCATATTCTATGATTAAAACAACAAACCATTCATTAAAAAATGATTTTTCGAATTTAAAAAAAAAAGGGCCAAAATTAGTGCATAAATAGAAAAAATTATAAAATGACACCACAAATCTATAAAATGCACATTAACATGTTCTACTATGATCAACACATCATATTCTATGATTAAAACAACAAACCATTCATTAAAAAATGATTTTTTGAATTTTTTTAAAAAAGGGCCAAAATTAGTGCGTAACTAGAAAAAAATATAAAAAATATAAAATGACACCACAAATCTGTAAAATGCACATTAACATGTTCTACTATGATTAACACATCATATTCTATGATTAAAACAACAAAACATTCAATAAAAAGTATAAATACTTATTTTTGACGAATTTCTGAAAAATGGCCCACGGAGCTTCGATTCAAGAAAATCCTTAATATAATGTGTTTTTATCTCAAATACCAAGCCAAGATTGGTCCAAAATAGTAATAGAAGGATTTAGTAAGAGTTTGGAAGAAAGTGGTTTCAAAAAAACTTTAAAAATAGAGCTTAAAAAGAGAAAAAAAAATATGGCCGTTATTTGACCATTACGGCCTAGCCGTTCTGGGGCGATGCGAATTTATTCTGTCCAAATAACGGCCGTTAGGGTCGCCCGTTATGCCCCCGTATCGCGTAGCAATGCGGCCAGATTCTGCTATTATGTATCGGCCATTACGGCTGAAACGTAACGGATACGGGACACCTTGATCTTGATGCATTCGATCATGTGTAAATGGGGTCCATTATTCAGTTTATTGATGCTATTGAATGAGGCAACCCATTGTGGATGAGGAAAGCGCAAAGTATTTTTCTGATTAATCCAGACCATGGTTGTAGCTTTTCTGTAAGTGGTCATTTGTGAGCTATTGATAAAAGGGTTGGGATAGTTAAGGCTATGATACCTTTGAAGCATTCATATCCACAGGGGAGCTCATTGGGTTAATGGTTTGGATCACCCAACAATGAGACTTGCATGGACTGACAAATCAGGAAACAGTTCATTAGATTAATGATTTGGGTCACCGAGCCATGAGGCTCACTAGCACATAATTGTGAATGGGAAACTGTTCATGAGCCGATGCATATGACCCTATAGCTTATCTTTTGGTCATCAATCACCATAATTGTCTACTTTATCTCTTCGGTATCTAACACAAGGCATATTACCGTTAGAAACAGTTGTATAAGATTTAAAAAGATTTTGTGCATGATTTTATGATGAGAAACACTTTTTTAATAAAAATAACAAGGTCACTTGGATGTTGGGTGTGTAGGTATGTGTTATTGTAATGAGCACGCGGTATGCTACTCTCTCCAGTACATGGTATGCTAGGGGTAGGATCTTGTATTGCTCCAGTCATCATGATCATGATCACCATCTAAGCTTTATACCAATTAATTGGGGTTGGCCACATGAATCCCGTTGTGCCATTTCACTCTATCAAGGGCTATACCTTTAGTTAGACTATAGGTCATCAAGTTTTTTCTTATTACTTCCTGCCACATCCTTTTGGGCTTTCCTCTTGCCCTTTGAGAGCCTTCCACGTGTTCCAACTCACTCCTAACTGTCGCAGTTCTTAGTTGCTTTGTACAAGACCAAACCATCTACCTCTACCTCATCTTGTTACCTATTAGTGCCATTCCTAGGTTCCCTTAAATGCATTCATTTCTAATTTTATACTTCCTCGCCCAACATTCTATCACATAAAGCATGGCTAGTCTTATAGTTGAGAAGAATCATGGTGGTGAGATAGTGGCACCAATCGAAAGAATAAAAAAGACAAAGGAAAAAGGGCTGAAACAGATAGAAATGGCGATGAGACAAGCAAGGAAGGTGACGA
Source organism: Magnolia changhungtana (assembly GCA_030180095.1). Classification (NCBI taxonomy): domain Eukaryota; kingdom Viridiplantae; phylum Streptophyta; class Magnoliopsida; order Magnoliales; family Magnoliaceae; genus Magnolia; species Magnolia changhungtana. Next base: position 9,970,030 of record JASAUF010000630.1, on the reverse strand, counting down.
GGAAGGAAACTCGACACCGGATGGGGAAGAGGGAACCTCCTAGACAACAATCTCCTGGCAAAAATCGAGCAGAGCTTTGAGGGCGGCGATATCCGATTTCCGACTCTGTTCATTGAAGGCTTTCCGAAGGGTTGGGCTCCCATAATCTTCTCTAGGGTGTTCGGGAGAGCAGGGGCTATTATGGAAGTTGTTGTCCCTAGGGATAGGGTTTTGGGGGGTTTACGGGGCTTCACGTTCGTGAGAATGGGGTTTGAAGAGGAACTTGCCTACGTAGTGTATATGCTCCATGGGGAGGGCTTCGGTGGAAGGAAGCTTTGGGTCTAGAGAGCCAAATGTGGTCCAAACGGTAGGAGCAGAGAAGGGAAGCCTAATGCTGGGAATCAAACCATTTAAAACTCAACACCACATGGTCCTAGGGGGTAGTTAAAGACAACTTGCAGCGGAAGGTCCTGGTGGAAGAGGGCTCCCTTTCCTTCAGAGATGCGGTAGTCGGTAAGAAGTTGACAGTAGATAAAGTAGGGGAGACCGGAGTAAACCATGACTTTGATGGAAACGGCAAAGGGATAGTGGGCAGTCACAAAGAATTTAGGAGGAGAGGTGGTGATTCGTACGAAGGAAGAGGCTATCGGGAAGTCTTGGGAATGGCTTCGGTTCTCAGTGGCTATTGTTATGAAAGAAAACACTACCATTCCTCTTATCCGAGAGTTGCTAGACGAATATTGTCGTTTGAAGTAGGAGATGTACATGATATGTGCACGAGAAGGAGAGAGAGAGAGGATGAAGTAGGAGATGTACATGATCAAACCTAGGTTGGAACGAGGTCTGTGTGTCACTGAACCCATTGGTTAATAGAGCTAGTTATCATGGCGGGTGCGCTTCACAGAGGTCCAGTCATCCATGTTTACAAACGGGAGGATTTTTCCATTTTTGGGATGGAATAAGCATGGTTTCTGATATGGGGTGTGCCTTTAGAGTGCTGGTTTTGGGACTTCTTCCTGGTAGCAGTTGGCTGCTTGGGGGAAATTTCAGCTATCGACCCTACAATGGAGCTTAGTGAGGAGTTGGGTGTCGTTAGGGTGCAGCCATGCAAGTGAGAAGGAAGAAAGGACCGAAGATCCCCAAGTTGTTCTTTGTGATTGTCGGGAACAAAGGGATCGTTCTATTAGTGTAGAAGGAAGAGGCAATCAATTGTGTATTGTGTTGGGGAGACTATTGGAGGAGGGAAGGCAGAGGGGAGGCGGGCGGCCATGATCGCCAAAGCTCGGAGGGTGTGGGAGCACGGAAGGAAGATACATGAGGAGCATTGGACACGGGGAGCCCCACCTGTTTGTTTTTGATTGGGTTAGAGGAGGTCGGTGGAATCAAGACCCTCCTGCGAGTGATGGATGGCCCTTTGGTAGTTGCGGGAGTACCTGTAGAGCAATACTCTCGCATGCCTTCTCTTATCCAGTATGGTTTGGGTCTAGATCTGATGCCGAACCTATCGCATGGTATACTCACTGCGGTCAGGGAGAGCAGTAGAAACACGTGTCTAGATCATCCGAGTTCGGGAGTCGATCCCGATCCGACCCTTTGGCAAGCTTCCCATCCAGTGGTAGAAGAGACCGCCACAGTCACATGGCACGATCTTGTTGATTCCTACCTGTAGCTTTGGGTGCCGAACCAAGAGTTCGAGTTAGGTGGTGGTGCTGCTTCCATGTGTCTAGAGGAGAGCCTCTCTCGTGTGATGATTTGCCAGCTAGGAGATATGTATGGCTATTTGTAAGACGTCGGCACGTGTGCCCTCACTTAAACACCCGCCACATGTGTATCTCTCTTTTACATATGAAATCGGATCCCCTTTTCCTCCTAGAGGACTTTAGGAGTTCAAGGCGACTTGAGCGAGTGTGAATAGCTGTAGGTAGCCAGAGACGAGGATATTGCAGAATTTCAAGATGAGTCTTCTTCTGAGTTAGAGACACAAGGTGGGAGTGACATCGATGCGGAGGTTGCAATGGTGCCTTTTGGGGACGAGACAGGATGACGGAGAAAGTTCGTTGGTTGAGGCAGTGGTTTTAGAAGTAGAGAAGGAAGGGGCAGATATCATGTCGATTGAAGATCCGTATGAAGGCAACCTTATGGAATAAGCTATGTTAGTCACCTCGTTATGTGTGGAGAAGATAACTGAAGGCCCATGAGTGATGTGCCTAGATGCCGTGGAGACTAAAGTGTTGGAGTACGAAATCTATGGGAGGTAATTCTAGATTTCTGTAGATCAATTCCTATGGACTAAGGATGTTCTAGAGAGGGTAGGGGGACTTGTGGGGATGACTTACGGGGTCCAAGACAAGGACGTTTCGAGTTTTATCATCATGTGCAAAATACGGCATTTCAGAGACATCGGGATACCCACTTCTGCAAGCCCAAGAAATCTCCTAAAGGCTGGAGAGAACTTCTCAACTTGGAATGCTCCATTAATTATGACGCTTTCTCCACAATAAGTGTAGGTAAAAGGGGTAGATCGGGCAATGGATGTGTTCAATGATAATTATATCATGGAACATCCGGGGTCTGGGGAGTTTGGCGAAGAGAGCTTAGGTCAAGAAAATGTGCAAAAAGTCCAAGGCGGATATCATTTCTGTGCAAGAATCAAAGCTCCAACCCTTCAACAGAGGTACATTAGACTCTTTTTAGGGTGTTAAAAACTTGGATTTTGTTGTTCGCAATGTGGTGGGATCTGCAAGGGGTATGTGTATGTCTTGAAGATCCGTTATCCGGAGTTCAGTTAATTCTCGTGTTGGGGAATTTTCTGTTTCGGTAGTGCTACGGGAGATCACTTTCGGATTTCAGTGGGTCTTTTCTGCAGTATACAGGCCAACTATATATAACTAATGTGATTCCTTTTGGAGGAGCTTGATGTGGTTATATAGAAATGGGATATCCCTTGGTGCATTGGGGGGGATTTTAACATGGTTTGTTTCTCCTATGAGAGATCACGAGGCATGAAGATTTCTAAAGTATGTTGACTTTAGAAAATGCTGACTTTTTCTGAGTAGTTGGGTCAACATTCTCTTGCGGACCTGCCTCTAAAGGTAACGAGGTTTACTTGTTCTAATGTGCAAGAGAATGCTGTTATGTTGAGAATTGATAGATTTCTGGTTTCTTTGGACTAGATTGAGAAATACCCATTAGTATTGCAACGGTGCTTTCCTAAGGTGACCTCTGACCATTGGCCAATTGCGCTTGTAGTGGATGATGATAATCGGGCCCCATGTCCATTCGGATTTGAAAATGCTTGGACAAGAGTGGAAGGCTTTTACCAGCTAATCTCTGATTGGTGAGCTTCGTTTGATATTCAAGGACATGCCAAGTTCAAACTTAGCAGTAAGCTAAGACTTCTTAAGGACATGCTCAGATGTTCAGATGTTGGTAGGAGAAGGTTATGGGTGCCAGGGAAGGGTTTGACAAGATGGCTGAAGAAATCCACAAGCTAGACTTCTTGGAAGAAAGCAAAACTTTATCTAAGGAAGAAAGGTTGAAACGGGTTGATCTCTCTCTTAGATATGCTACTCAGGCCAAAGAAGAAGAAATCAAGTGGTGTCAAAGACCGAGAGCTATTTGGTTAGAAGGAAGGCGACAAGAATACGCGCAGTGTTCGTGTTATCGATGGAAAATCAATATTATCGTCAATAATTTTGGTATCGCTGAACTCACGATACTGAAAACCCATAATTTTGTTTGTCTTCCAAATATCGGCGATATGTCGTTGATAATGTCGGTGAGAACGAAAATATCGACAATCCGACCATAATATTCGAGCTATGGATCTACGTATATAGTTTTAAATTCAAAAAAAAAAAGAAAAAAAAAAGAAAAGAAAGATCTTAGATTAGATTGAGAGAACCACATAGAGATGTATTACGGAGGGAGAATCGAACGAGGTGATTCAAATACTTATAGAGGGAGAATCGAATCGAGAGATTTCTGCGACTGCGGATGAAAGCTTGCGTTGAGTTAGGACTTGAAAAGAGGGACCCCTCCATCAAAAACCTTATCTTTTTTACTTTACTTTTTTCTTTTTCTAAAATGTATGTTTTACACTGTTAAAAAGCATAGGTCACCACTATTTTATATCGAAACAAAACAAACAGTGTATATATCTTTTAAGTTAATTTTATAGTGTGAGTTTTACACCACTTAATAAAATTGATTCACCACCATTTTACAGAAAAAAATTACCATTGAAAGAAAACTTTTAAAAAAAGTACTTAGGCTGACCAAGATGGTGTGGCCCTTGCTATGGGCCCACCTTGATTATGTATTCTATATCCACGTCGCCCATCCGTTTTTCTAGAACATTTTAGGGCATGAGCCCAAAAATGCAGAAGATCCAAATCTTAGGTGGACCATACAACAATGGTGATCGAATGCCATACCATTAGAAACTTCCTAGGGCCCACCTTAATGATTCCATGATGTTTAGTCACATAAACATGGATGAAGGGAAAAAACAAATATCGGCACGATCCAAAACTTTTGTGGCTCGTTAATGGTCAATCACCATTGTTTCATAGGTCCACTTGAGAATTGAATCTGCTTCATTTTTAAGCTCATGCGGTAAAAGGTTCTTGCAAAATGGATATATAGAATACATATATCAAGGTGGGCGCCACAGTAAGGGCCACACCATCTTGGGTGGATAGATGGGATGGATGTTTGGATGATTGGATTGGATGGATGGATGGGTGGGATGGGACGGTTGGATGGATGTTTGGATGATTGGATGGGATGGTTAGTTGGATGGGATGGTTGGATGGTTGGTTGGATGGGATGATTAGATGGTTGGTTGGATGGATAAATGTGATGGATGGATGGATGTTTGGGTGATTTGATGGGATGGATGGGATGATTGGATGAATAGATGGATGATTGGTGTGATGGTTTGATGGTTGAATGGATATATGGGATTGGTGGATGTTTGAATGATTGGATGGATAGATGGGATAGATGGATGGATGTTTGGATGATTTGATGGGATGAATTGATGGTTAGATGGAAAAATGGGTTGGATGGATGAATGTTTGGATGATTAGATGAGATGGATGTTTAGATGATTTGATGTGATGGATGGATGGGATGGTTGGATGGATGAATGTTTGGATGGTTAGATAGATGTGATGGTTGGATGTTTGGATGGATAGATGGGATGGTTGGATTGTTGGATGGATGGATCAATAGATGGAAGATTGGATGGGATGGTTGGATTGTTGGATGCATGGCTGGCTGGATGGATGGATGGGTGGTTGAATGGATGGTTGGTTGGTAGGTTGAATGGGATGAATAGATGGATGGGTGGTTGGATAGTTGGATGGATGGATGGATGATTGGATGGTTAGACCATCATGCATATGTATTGTATTTATAAATTATATGCTTAATTATGCATGGATGTAAAAATGTATGAATGTACTATGCTTGTTTGTTTGCTTGTTAATTGGTTTAATGAGACTTCATAAGATGCCTAAATATTCATATTTGCATATTTATGAATAAAAAATTGTAAAAAGAATGCATATATAATAAAATTTCTTTTTTATAAATTATATGCTTAATTATGCATGGTTGTAAAAATGTATGAATGTACTATGCTTGTTTGTTTGCTTGTTAATTGGTTTAATGAGGTTTTAGTGATTGTTGTGTTACTATTGGACTGATTTCTTAGAATAGCACATGCTGTTAAGCCCTTATTAAAAGAAATTTTATTATATATGCATTCTTTTTACAATTTTTTATTCATAAATATGCAAATATGAATATTTAGGCATCTTACGAAGTCTCATTAAAAAATTCCACAGTTTTTCCCATGTTTACTAGCATTTCCAGTTATCGGCGATATTATTGACAATAACGATATTATATCTTCATCTCCGGCCAGCGAAACTTGTAGTGATACCGATAACTCAAACACTAGACCCGTACCAAGACTAATTGAGTTTGGGTATCCATTACGTACCCATCAGGTCTTTGGATCTAGTTTTGAGTTGGGTTTAGGGAAAATAAGAGCACATGGTTCAACCGGCCCAATGGATGGATTTGCTCGCATACACATGTTCCACTTTGATATGAGATCTCTTACATGCTGGCTTAGGTACCTCTTTTGCTGCTAAAATAATTATTTAATAAATTATACTAATAAAACAAAGTAGACCCAACATAAATCCGACCTTACCAGACTTTAACTGTGTCCATGACATGGACCTAACCCAAACTTAAGTAGACTCACAGTTTTTAATTGTGTTCAAATGGTGAGACCTGAACCCGGCCTGATTTCTTAGTGGTCCAAAAGATGATTTGAATTAAAAGTTTTTTTTTGGAAGTTAATCAAAAGATAAGATTGCTAAGTCCAATGATACTAAATGATACTATAGATGTTGAAAATGCCACTTGAGAGATGATTGTGCAAATTCCACGTATGTAAAGCCCGGACACTTAAATCTAAGCATATGTACCTATTTAAAAAATGGGTTTGGCATCCATATCAGGTGGTTCAGTTATCGGCGACCCACAAGTTGACTGACATGATGGTTAGAATAGTGTGTTTTTTGGGATTGATGCATGGATGATGCTGCCTACCACTTGGACAATTAGATTGACTTACTATGGAGAGTTATAACGACAAAAGCAGTGGCCTTCTGTGATGATCGTGTGACTTGCACTCATCTCAGTTTCTCCAGCTCATGTTAGGATGTAATCCCAAAAATGAGGCAGATCCAAACAGTAGGTGGGCCAAACCACTGGAAATCATGGGGATTGGGCTCTTGGGATAGCAAAAGTTTTGGATCAGGTTGATATTGGTGTCTTCCCTTCGACATGGTGGGAAACTGGGAATCACCTTGTGAACGGGTCAGATGGCGCGATGTACATCATGGTGAGCCCAGTAATGTTTCAATTGTGGGCGTTCAATCCTTCTTGTGGTGCAGCCCACATGAGTTTTGGATCTGCCTCACTTTTCGGATGTGTGTGGTGTGTAAATGGGTAAGTTACATGCTATAAGATCTCATTTCTTGCTAGAATCATCAATATTAAATTACATCTCAGTGGGCTTGAATAATTAGGAAGGTTTCAATAGGTGGGCATCAAGAACTCAACTGTTGTCTGTGATGTGGATATATATACCATAGGAGGGTTACATGCGAGCAAACAGGGAGTTGGCATAGGTGGGCCCATGATAATTAGTTTTCAAAATTCACTTCGGTGCGTGATGGAAATTTAGCTCCAGGCTTAAAAGCAGGCGTATTTGTGATTCTGGTGGGCAACATGCAGGGAAACAATGAAACAAGTTTGAAGGCAAAATTGATGACTGTTTGGCTGTTAATTGAGCTTGATTTAGTCATCAATTTTGCCTTCAAACTTGTTTCATTTTCTCTGTTGTAAATCTTCTGGGGTATGAAAACTGTATAACTGAATGGTATGTTTGAATGTCCTAATCTTCTCAAGCATGGATGTTTTTCAGCCCAAATTCAAACTGCAAAAATGTTTAAAGCCAGGCTTGAAACGATCCGGAGACCAATTTTGTGCGGAAAAGACAGAAGCAGAACTCTGCAACTCCCAAACTCAGTTGCCTGAAAGAATGAAATTACAAACAAACTCCAATGAGAGTTGTGATTCTTGGTCATTTGGTGACCTGGAAAAGTACCCTGCTGGAAATGGAATCCTTAAGTAGGGTGAATTCTTGTGTTTGGAGACCTGGAAAATGTAAGAAACAAATTCTATTTAGAACCCAATTCTAGCAAATTCCCGAATTTGTGGTGAGAGGTTAGGGAATTCTGATGTAGGACAGCCTAATCTAACCTTAAATGAGCATGCTATTTGAGAGGGGCAGATTCATGCAATCTTAAAAACAAATAAATATCAGCTTGATATATACATCATAAACACAAGAAGGAAATAAGGGCAACATAGCATTGATTAGGACCATCCATCACAAATACGAAGTATTGAATCTTAAAATCTGAATTTAATTGGATCCGGCGAAAGATAGAACTTTCGTCTTACAATGGGTCTGTCTAACGATCCAAGTGGATTTTCTAATCCAGAAAAATAGAAATTTCCTGGATTGGAAATCTGGAAAATTCAGAGAAAAAAAAAATGGTGGTTCTTTAAATATAGATTTGGATGATGGGTTTTATGTGGGGATGAAAAGGGAATGAAAATCTTTAGAGATTAGGAGAAAAAGAAGAGAATGAGGTTAAAGAAAAGAATGCCTTGAGAAAAGAGAGAAGGAGAGAGAAGTGGGGGATGAGAAATCGTTTACCTGGGTCTCACGCCCTCTTCCAATCACTGGAAGTCGAAGACGAGATCGTCAGAAGCAAAAAGCTCTTTTTTCTTTTTCATAAAACATCACATAACATGCTATGGGTTTAGGGCAACCCTTATAAAATCGTAATTACATGAAATTACCAAAATACCCCTACTTAAAAAAAGTTAAAAAAAAAAGAAATTCGCACAAAATTGTGCACAAACTGTCTCAAAACTTAATTAACTCAAATGTTCATAAACTAAATGTAAATTTAAGATGCCCGATGGGCCCCGATGATAGTGCCGTGAAGGTAGTGTAATGAAGGTGAGCTGTGACGATCCAACGGTCCGATCACACCATCTTCGTGATCCAATGGTCCAAATGTCTCCTCTAAGCAACTTACACATGTCATGAACACGTGTAAGGTCTTTAACCTCTAGAGACCCGACCCGTATCCGTCATCTAACCACATTGACACGGGTAATGCACGCCTCCTACATTGATATACTTTGAATGGCTTGGTGTCCGCATCAACTCCCCTCGACTAAGAAAATCTCGACTCCGGCGAGATAAAACTTTTGTGCTTTTCTAACAAATCTGGATCTAGTCGCTACAACTCTGCTTCCGTCAACCATGTACAGTCGGATGATGGTCTGTTCTTCCACTTCACTAAGTACCTCTGAAATCCACCGTCTCGAGTGGAAACAATTTGCTCATCCACAATTCTTTCAATTTCTTCTCTTATCTCAGGTATAGTAGGCATAGGTGGTGTAGGTTGGGAATAAAATTCAGAAATTGGCCAATGGTTTGGAATAAAATTAGGGTCTATGGGATGGCTTGAACAAGGCATTAGATCCTCCACATTGAATGTTGAACTAATCCTCATGCGAGGTGGAAGATCTATCACATACGCATTGGACCCAATCTTTTTCAGAATCTTAAATGGTCCAGCACTGCATGCTTGTAACTTCTTAACGGTACCTTGTGGGAACCGTTCTAGCCTCATCCTAACCATTACATAATCACCCTCATTAAATTCTCGAATTCGACGATGTAAGTCAGCTGAAATTTTGTATTGTTCATTACTAGCATTTATCTGCCTCCTAATCTCTGCATGCAACTCATGAATGTGATGAGAAAATACATCGGCTAACTCTGAGGTCCTCTGAGTGACTGACATAGGTAACAAATCTATGGGTAATCTAGGTTTATAACCACTAACAATCTCGAATGGACTCATATACCCGTAGACCTATTAACTGAACTGCTATATGCAAACTTGGCGACTGGCAGGATTAAGTCCCAAGTTTTAATGTGTTCACCCACCAAACATCGTAGTAGATTTCCGAGACTTCGATTCACAACCTCAGTTTGACCATCAGTTTGAGGATGATAGGTAGACGAGAACTGGAGTCTCGTACCCATCATATGCCATAATGTCTTCCAAAAATAACTAGTAAACCGGACATCCCTGTCAGATACTATGGTCTTAGGTAAACCATGTAAGCGAACCACCCCTTCAAAGAAAATCTTGGCTATGTTGGACGCATCTGAGGTTTTAGAACAAGGGAGGAAGTGGGCCATTTTTTAGAAACGGTCCACGACCACAAAAATGGAATCGTGCTTTTTAATTGTCTTGGGAAGTCCAAGCATGAAATCCATACTGATGTCTTGCCATGGTGCGTGTGGCACTGGCAATGGCGTGTACAATCCAGTATTCTGCTTCTTCTGTTTTGCCAGTTGACATGTTCGACATTGCCCTAAAATTTTGGCTATGTCTCGCTTAAGACTTGGCCAATAAAATCGATCCTCCACTAGGGCGATGGTCTTATCTCGACCAAAATGGCCAGCAATACCTCCAGCATGAAGCTCCTAAACAAGGAAATCCCTGAGGGAAGTGCGGGGAATACAAAGTCGGTCTCCTTTGAAAAGGAAACCATCTTTTAGCATGAACTCACCCGAACTATGCTGGACACCTAAGAGTGACAGATATGTTCCCCCAAAATCTGGACACATGGGATACTCGTCTTTCAATTGCTCAAACCCGACAACTTCTACACTCAAGGAGTTGAGCAATGTCACTCTCCTACTAAGGGCATCGGCTGGTTTGTTCTCGATCTCTGCTTTATGTTTCAGGACAAATGAATATTCCTGAAGAAACGCTGCCCACTTGGCATGCCTTGGGTTAAGCTTCTTTTGGGAATTCAAATACCTCAAAGCCTCGTGATCAGAAAACAAGACAAATTCTTGCGGTAGAAGATAATGACGCCAATGACGTAGCGATTGCACTACCGCATAAAATTCTTTGTCATAGGTGGAATACTTTTGTTTTGCCTCATTCAGTTTCTCACTGAAATAGGCAACTGGATGACCCTCTTGGCTTAGTACTCCTCCTATACCTACGCCTGAAGCATCACACGCTACTTCGAAGACTTTAGAAAAATCTGGAAGACGCATGACGGGAGCCTCTATCATCTTGCCCTTAATATCTTTGAATGCCTTAGCTGCGGCCTTAGACCATATGAACTCTCCCTTCTTAATGTAATCAGTAATGGGAGCCATAATAGTGCTAAACCCTCGAATGAACCGACGATAAAATGTGGCTAAGCCATGAAAGCTTCTCACTTCATGTATGTTCCGCGGTTCAGGCCAGTCAACTATGGCCTTGACTTTTTCTGGATCTGCTCGCATCCCTACAGACGACACTATGAACCCTAAGAAGACAACTCTATCAGACAAGAACGAACATTTCTTAAGGTTCGCACATAACCTCTCCGCCCTCAGGACACTACAGACCTGTCTCAAGTGGCCGAGATGCAGCTCTTTAGTAGTACTATATATGAGTATGTCATCAAAATATACCACCAAGAACTTCCTCATAAAGGGTCTCAAAACCTGGGTCATCACACGCATAAAAGTACTGGGTGCATTAGTCAAGCCAAAGGGCATGACCAACCACTCGTACAACCCATCCTTCGTCTTGAAGGCTGTCTTCCACTCATCTCCAGGGCATATGTGTAGCTGGTGATATCCGCTCTTGAGATCTATCTTGGAAAAAGTGGTGGATCTAGCCATCATGTCTAACATATCATCAAGCCTCGGTATCGGAAACCGATACTTGATCGTGATCTTATTAATGGCCCTACTGTCCACACACATCTGCCATGTACCATCTTTCTTAGGCGTTAATAGCGCTGGTACGGCACACGGACTCATACTCTCACGGATGAAACCTTTTTGCAGGAGCTCATTTACCTGTCTATGCAACTCTGCATGTTCTGCAGGATTCGTCCTGTAATGAGGAAGGTTCGGTAAAGAAGACCCCGGGACGAAATCAATGGCATGTTGGATGTCCCGCATAGGTGGAAGCTCATTCGGTAAATCCTCGGGGAATACATCACTGTTCTCTTTAAGAACCGAAGTCACCTCAGGGGATAACTCTACATGAACCTCGGGTGTAACTTCCCTAGCCATTAGGGCGTACACCGTCGAATCATCCTCTGTCTCTTTCTCAAACTCTTTTGCATTTATGATATGTAGAGACTTCGGAATAGATTTCCTCACATCCTTCCTTGACTCACTCGTTTTCACATCCATAGCCTTGTCTGTGTGGCTCTTGGGTGGCAACGGATTAATCTTGATTTTCTTGCCCTCATGCGTGAATGTACACACATTCGAGCGGCCAAAAATCATGACATCTCTATCGTATAACCACGGCCTCCCTAAAATGATGTGACCTACATCCATAGGTAAAACATCAAATCACAACATGTCTTTATATGAACCGATTTGGATGGGGACTAAACACTGCTAGGACACAGGCATAGAAGACGTGTCAACCCAAGAAACCTTGTAGGGTTAAGGGTGAGGGATGGGCTTCAAACCCAAACGAGTGACTGTGCTAGTTGAGACCACGTTGGTGCAACTACCACTATCCACAATGACTTTGCAGTTTTTGTCACTGCTCTTGATAAACGTGTAGAAAATTGTGCTTCTGCGCCAATCATCACTCTCTTTGGCCTGCGCTAAAGCACATCTAACTACAGCTAGTGGTGCCGTCTCTGGTTCTTCTTCTTCATAATCACTAGCACCTATCTCTGGATCATATTCCTCAACTTCATAATCACCCATGTCATCCGCATTTTCATTTGACTCGTCTATGACTAAGGCTTTCCCGCGAGTCTTTGCCGTGCACTGGTATGCGAAATTACCTGTACCTCCGCACTCATAACATCTCACATGACTACCACTGCCAGGACTGGCACCAAGGACACTTTTTCCCTTATCATCCTTAGGCTTAGGCGGTGCACTAGCCTGCGCCCTAGGCTGACTTCCAATGTTAGGTTTGGTTCCCTGAAAACCAGATCTAATAGTAGAGTCTCGGGACTGAAAGCGCCTCATGACAGAAGACTTTATGTAAAGCTCTAACTCCTGTACAACTTGGTCAGCCTGATCCAAGTCACTCATTGCATGGGTCATAAGCTCACGCTGCAGATCCATGCGAAGAGCCGAAGACCCACCTTGAAACGCGCCAGCGTCACTAAGGGATCCTCCTGAATATCACACCGCATCATATACTCCTCAAATTTTGCGATGTAATCTGCAACCGACATAGATCCTTGGAGTAATGCTTGCCATTGATCTAGGAGCTTTTGACGGTAAGAGAGAGGAAGATATTTTTCCTTTAATAACTCCATCTCTACCCAATGCGCGACTGGGACACCTCCTGATCTCTCGATTCTACGCTCCATATTTGTCCAAAATAATTTAGCTTGACCCACAAGTTTCATCTTTGTAAACTGCACTTGTCGGTTCTCAGACATCTCATACCATTCGAAATAATGGTCCATGTCCGCTAACCAATCAAGGAATGCTTTTGGGTTAAGACGCCCATCAAAACTAGGAGCATATACTTTAATACTCTTTAAGACCCTCTCATCGACATCATAACGGTCTTGATACTCGACAGCGGGTTGCGGATTTCGCGCCCCTCCACGTCCTACCCCTCGGCCACGTGCTCCACGACCTCTACCACGATTTCCTACCCGTTCCTCAACTACTCCCCTTACGTGAGACTGTTCATCTCCTCCAATGTTGGAGATTTCTCTTAGGGATGCTTCTATCTGATCCATACGGGTATTCGTGTTCCTAGATTGTGCCTCAATGACGGCCAAACGTTGGTTGATCGTGTTCATCATCTCAGTCAACTGTTCCATATTGAAAATCGGGTGTAGACCAAATCCTCTACCAGTCCGAGTGGGCATACACAATAAGACTCAACTTAGGTTTCCTAAAATATGACTCTAAGAGACTGTTTTGACACAAGACTATGGACACCGATGATCCTAACCTTTAGAATGATGCAATGGAAAAATTCAGATTTAGACTCTTTTTTTTTTTTTTTTTTATTTTTTATAATGCAAATCTAAAAATTTCAGATTTAGACTCCATATGCGATGCATGAAACCCTAGAAAAAAATAAAATGAAATAAAATAAAAATCTAGACTCTTGATAACTCGATCTAAGACGACCCAATGCAAGAAGTAATCTTTGATACCAAAATTGATGTAGGACAGCCTAATCTAACCTTAAATGAGCATGCTATTTGAGAGGGGCAGATTCATGCAATCTTAAAAACAAATAAATATCAGCTTGATATATACATCATAAACACAAGAAGGAAATAAGGGCAACATAGCATTGATTAGGACCATCCATCACAAACACTAAGTATTGAATCTTAAAATCTGAATTTAATTGGATCCGGCGAGAGATAGAACTTTCGTCTTACAATGGGTCCGTCTAACGATCCAAGTGGATTTTCTAATCCAGAAAAATAGAAATTTCCTGGATTGGAAATCTGGAAAATTCAGAGAAAAAAAAAATGGTTGTTCTTTAAATATAGATTTGGATGATGGGTTTTATGTGGGGATGAAAAGGGAATGAAAATCTTTAGAGATTAGGAGAAAAAGAAGAGAATGAGGTTAAAGAAAAGAATACCTTGAGAAAAGAGAGAAGGAGAAAGAAGTAGGGGATGAGAAATCGTTTACCTGGGCCTCACGCCCTCTTCCAATCATTGGAAGTCGAAGACGAGATCGTCAAAGCAAAAAGCTCTTTTTTTTTTTGCATAAAACATCACATAACATGCTATGGGTTTAGGGCAACCCTTATAAAATCGTAATTACATGAAATTACCAAAATACCCCTACTTAAAAAAAGTTAAAAAAAAAAAAGAAATTCGCACAAAATTGTGCACAAACTGTCTCAAAACTTAATTAACTCAAATGTTCATAAACTAAATGTAAATTTAAGATGCCCGATGGGCCCCGATGATAGTGCCGTGAAGGTAGTGTAATGAAGGTGGGCCGTGACGATCCAACGGTCCGATCACACCATCCTCGCGATCCAATGGTCCAAATGTCTCCTCTAAGCAACTTACACATGTCATGAACACATGTGTAAGGTCTTCAACCTCTAGAGACCCGACCCGTATCCGTCATCTAACCACATTGACACGGGTAATGCACGCCTCCTACGTTGATATACTTTGAATGGCTTGGTGTCCGCATCAAATTCCCACTCAATGGTAATATTTTTTTAAATATGTTTTATAAATTAGACCTTGCAAGGGAATGAATTCCAACTACCCAGACATAGCTTCTGGTTTGCACAGAATTACATTACCAACTGCTGGCAGAATCAGTTTCTTGGAGAATTTGTTTGCTGGAAATATTTTTTTATTTATATTTTTGATTGGAACCTGTATTTGTTTTTAATATTTAAAACCTAAAGAATGTTGCACAGCACAATTAAAAATGAATATTAAACAAAAATTGTATTACTTTACAATAAAAATATATAATATTTAGGTATAAGATAGAGAAAGGACCCAACATTTTTTTTACGACAACATGTGAAAGAAAGAAACACAAGCATATGAAATTTTACATTAATGCATCACCACAAATGAAATGAAGAAGGGGAAAAAGAAGAAGAATCATATAGGAAACGAAGGGAAAGAAAGAAACACAAGATTTTTCAAAAAGATAGAACCAGGAAGAAGAAAACAAGAAAGCTGAAAAGCCACCTGGCTGCCTATCAGCACTAGCAACAGTAGGGGGCATCCCAGAGCTTGTTGTTCTAGCAGCAGGGCCCTTAAAGAAGAGAAAGGAAATAACCATGGAAACTAGACACCATGAGAACCCAAAGCAAAGAGAAACAATGGTTCTTAGATAAAATGAACAGACAAAAAAGAATCCAAGATTCAAAACAAAAAAAAAAAACCTGAAACAAACAGCCAGCACCAAAAGAAGTGAGATTTGTCCAGTAGAACTTAGAAGTTTGAGAGCATCTTATCTAGAAGATCAAAAGAAAGCTGCGTTATAAGAATTCGAGTTGGCATATTCAACCATTGCTTGTCCACAAAAATCTTAAGGACATCCTTGCTGATACCTTATAGGCACACAGATCTGATTTGATGTCGATTGTCTCTTTGATCTAGGAAGCATATACATGAGGGCAACCATTTTTTGAGCAGTACTCTTTCAAATGCTCTGTAGCCTCTGTCAAACCATGAACTAGAACCTGCAACAGAAGGCCATGTAATGCAGTACTTCGAATGTTGCACGTCACAAATGCCAAGCAGAGAACTGGGGAATCTGCTAGAAACAAAGGCATGATTCAACATTGTAAAGGAGAAATCAAATAACTGGTTATTGTCAGCCCACCCATGATTTTTTTAAAGAGCCCAATGATGTGTCTGATATGATAATGTTGACAGGATCTGTCAACAGAAAGCATTTGAGCCCAAATCAAACCCAAGGTAGAAGTTAAGAAACTTGGGCATTGGAGTACAGCACAATGCTCGTCTCCTCATTGCCCTTGTAAAGGGCATTTTGACCAAAATGTCCTTTAAATTAAAGGAAGAATATGGAGACAAGGAAGGCATGACTTTAACTAGAGAACTAAGGTCTTATTACAATACACATATAGTAAAATACTAAATAAAGGAATTCAGAAAGCATATTAATAGATTACATAGTAGAAAAGAGTTCAAAATCATCACTGAAAATATAGAGAAACCAAAATTTGAAATTTTATGCGAGAGAACTCTCTACATACCTTTCAAGAAGAAGCATTCAATCTGATATAAAATGAACCACCAATCCGCTAGGAAGATGGCTTCTGATGGTTGCCACCTTAGGTCAATCCAAAAAGCCCCATGCTAGATGATGATGGGGTCCTCTTCTCACTCTCCAAACTCTCCCATTGAAAAAGCAACAAAAACTCAGCTGATAGCTATTGATAACTGCACAACATATCATTCAAAGACAAGGAAAACCACATCACAATCACTCAATCACATACCTGTTTCAGCAGAAATTCATTTTCTAAAGAGAAAAATGAGAGGATTATCTTTCTCTGTATTCTCTGTTTTTTTTTTTTTTTCCTGTTTGGTTTTCATATAAAGAGAGAAAAGGAAACACAAATTCAGTTATATTCTATTGGGAAGCTGTTATAAGGTAGGTGAAATGTTGTGAGATTCTAATGTTTTCCTAGATTGATTCTGAGATTCTAATGTTTTCCTAGATTGATTCTGAGATTCTAATGTTTTCCTAGATTGATCCCTAGCAGTTGGTGTGAGCGAAGGTGCGAAAAGACCAAGCGGAGCCCAAAGAGCAGAAAGAAAGAAAGAAACAGAAAGGCGGGGGAGGAGGAGGAGGAGAGGCATCTGCTATCAGCTCTGCTCGTTGAAAGGGGAAAAAGGTCATGCCGGAACTCCAGATTTCCCCTCCCGATCCAGCAGGGAGTACAGGGAAGGAGCAGCAAGCGGCTGGAGTCGGAATCCTGCTTCAGATCATGATGCTGGTTTTGTCTTTCGTTCTCGGCCATGTCCTTAGGCGCCATAAGTTCTACTATCTCCCTGAAGCCAGCGCTTCTCTTTTGATTGGTACCTGCCCGCCTCCCCCTCTCTCTTTCTTCTTCTTCTTATATGAATAGTAATATTTCCCCTAAAATCGAATCAAAGTGCACATTTGATAAATACAATGAAAGATTCTTTGCGAAGCTAAAGGAGTTGGGAAAATGAGGGAGGAATTAATTTCAACATCTTGAAGTATCGAGTGGTTTCTCTTTGTTGGAATCATTGATGCCGATCCACCCCCGAGTAGGTCATTCAACATCATCCCTGAATTATTGTTAACAGATTCAGCCCTCAGACTCAGATTACATACTCAACTCCCAGGAACGAGGTTGAGTGAGATCCAACACCGGAGGGTTTCCCATCCCTCCAGCCATTGCTTCTTTTGATTCCAAGAACACACAATCTGATCGTCGGATGATGAAATAACCATAATTTTTGGGTTATGGTGCATCTAAACTACGATACATAATTTGGACAATTTAATTTGAATTACTTGTACACCATGTGTGCAATTTTAAAGTAATTTCTATGCTTGTGTATCATCGATCACACTCTGTCTCAGCATCAAAGTTTTCTCATTTAGAACCTCAACTTCCATTTTGGTTTAGCACCAAACAAAAATGGTGCTGATACTTGACTCTTTGATCATAATGATGTCATAGTTGTATGGCAATCTACACAGTCTAAATCACTAACCCAACTGTTGGTCAATATTCCCAAAACATACACGGCAAACATTATTTTAATAATCTGATTTGTCCAGTCAAATTTATGCCCCTGACCATTCTACTTTTACAATCCATTTAATAACCATTAATTGGTTGGTTAGGAATACTTGATCAATGTGATTTTAGAGATATGCTCATTCCACGATGTGCTTAACATTTTTGGATGTTCTAAATAGTTGAACATCAGTTCCACATGTGAGGAGGATAGGAACTGTTTGATATTTTTTATTTGAATGGATTAAACTCTGATTACTTTGTCCTCGTCTTGATGCAGTTTCCCAATAAAGTTGTTTTCTTAAAAAAAAAAAAAACCCTCTGATTACTTGTTTGTTGAAACAGGAGTGTGGGATATCTTTAACTTTTAACCGTCCGATAAACGTCCTCTAATATGATAGTCAGATTGAAAACTCCATTTTCCCAATGTTTCCCTCAAACAATGGCACATTCCCTGATAATACAAAATTTCCCTTGCAATACAGATGTTTATGTATCCCAAGGGTGTCATACATGCATCAATACCGATATTGTGAACACGGACTGACAAATTCTACCAAGTTTACTAATGTCATAGTGACTCATCTGAATAAGAAAAACTGAGTTGCGTCATGTCACAACTGAAGGGGGGACAATGAACGACCACAAACTCGACTAGCTTTTAGGATAAGACACTCGCCGGAATGATTGACATTGAGATCTCTCTCACTTGAGCATGTTTGAGATGCTCTACTCTCTATGCTTTATTTTTGTAAAAATTGTCTCACTTTTTACGAAGCTCAAATGAAATGT
The DNA here is from genome assembly GCA_030180095.1 of Magnolia changhungtana. Lineage (NCBI taxonomy): Eukaryota > Viridiplantae > Streptophyta > Magnoliopsida > Magnoliales > Magnoliaceae > Magnolia > Magnolia changhungtana. Next base: position 9,951,314 of record JASAUF010000630.1, on the reverse strand, counting down.
AAATTCTAAACATGAATTATGGATTTTGTAAGTAATACAGTTTTTTAATATTCATATGTGCGTTTGTGTGTTATATCATATATGAGGGCGAGTCTCATGTTCGTAACGAAGCAGGTTTTCCTATTGTACACTGAGTTTGTACATGTGCTGTCTATGGTTGGTTTATCCTCACCATTGATCTGATGGTCCTCATGGATTGACCCAGCCCAAAAAATCTCCTCAATATGCCAACTTTAACCTTACCATCGTTGGCATGCTAATACATATTAAAAATGAAATGCACCTACAAGCTGCATTCAGTGGAGGAAAGACCCAAGATTTGATGGCTTGGATCTTCTACTTTAATTAGGTTTTTGGGTGTGATACATCCATGATGAGGGCCATAAGATTAATGGCTTGTATAAACCAAAGAAGGCCCTACATGTACAAACACGGTGCATTGCAGGGAAGTTTTCTGTTCAATACAAACTGGAAACTTGGCCTCATTGTTTTGTAATGATAAAATAAATTTATTATGACATGTGACTCGCCCAGTTCATTGCCTTGACCTGTCTAACTTTGCCAATGTTGCTTGCTGTACAATAAATTTTTGGGCTCATTGGTTTGCAGTTGAGTCATTTTGGTTGCTTCTTTCAAGCCATCTTTTATGAAGGTTCTTGGAGTTGCATATCATGACTTGTTATTTTGAGAAAGAAATGGTGGTAGATGCATTTTCAGGTTAGCTTCCTAAGGGCCTGTTTGGGAGTGTGGATTTGGAACCCCCTAGATTTGAAATCCTCCTATTGTGTTTGACACCCTGGATTCAGAATCCTTTGTAATCCAAAAGTAGCTATGCATAGTATATTTACTGGGGGTTTGAATTTAATTATTAAATCAACTTTAATATCTCTAATTAGTGTACGTATGTAATGCTTAACGCAATGGTTGTAATAAGCTTGTTGAAATATACACTTTGCCCGAAAATGATGAAACTCCAAGTTTCGGATGGGCCACAAGCACAAGATCACATCCAAGTCACTAACCAACAATTAACCGTTGATTTAATGGACATTGTTTGGACGGTGCAGATCATCATATTAAAGTAATTATAGTGATGCAATTGATAATCCGATTATTTTGGGATATCATCTGTGGGCCATGTGCCCAATAGATTAATAGCCTACTGACACACATGCTACACATGCAACTCTTGGAAGGATTTTAGATGTAATCCAAGCTTTCACCTTGGATTTGAAACCCCCAGTTACTTTATGGTGCCAAACATACCAAGGGATTTGAAATCCCCTCAAATCCTCCCAAATCCATGGTGCCAAACGACGACTCAGTGTATAGAGGTTGCTGGTTAGCATGTATGTCTCGGGTTTCTTGGGTTATTTTTTCACGGTATCTTTCCATACTTCCCCTTTTCTTTTTTATTGGTCTCTTTTGGGGGTTATGGATCCCTGATCTCCTTTTCGCTAATCAAGGTGTTTGGACTTTTTTGAAGACCTGTTCATTCAGCCTATGAATTGGTGCTCTGGATACTTTTTCACTGTTTTCAATTAAATGCATGATGCATGACAATTAACCACTTGCTCTAAAAGCTCAAACTGATAGAGTATACCAAATTAATCCCTTCATCTTATAGCCCAGGCCCCACATCTCATGGGTTAGGACCTCGGCTGAACCCCCCTCATGGGCCCAAAATCTTTTGGGTATCGCCTCACACATGCCGCCCACCCCGAGTGTGTTCCTGCATTCCACAGGCTACCCTACTCGAGCTAGGTGTGAAATGCGCATTAATCACCCCTGGTGAGGAGTCTCGAACACAAGACCTCCCTCATGGGCCCCGCCCACCCTGAGTGTGCCCCTGCATCCCACAGGCGACCCCACTCGAGCCCGGTGTGAAAATGCCCCTGCATTAATGCATATAAATGCATCAAGCATGGTTCGTCTCACATCAGATTTTGAGTTAAGCAGTATTTCTAATTTTCTACACAGCTTTCTTAGCTTTTCTTGCTTCCTTGCCTACTGCTCGATAACACTAGGGATTTCATTGCACAATCTGGATTGAGCCTTTATGGAAAGAAATCATGACTATTCTTGGGAAAGAATTACAAAATTCTAATGGTTGCTGTATTGTTGTTTTGGTTTCTGTTTTGTTTTCTATTGGCCTCCTGGCCTTCTAATAAATTTTCATTAATCTTCAAATAAATAAATAATATTTAATGGTTTACCTGCCAGGTTTGATTGTGGGCGGGCTGGCTAATATATCAAATACTGAAACAAACATTAGGTTTGTATTTGTTTAATTGCTTCTTGTATTTTTGTTTTATTTTCTTGAGCATCCAACAATCAATAGTCATTGTTTCCATAAGATTATAATGTTTCTTGTTTTGCAGGACCTGGTTCAACTTCCATGAGGAATTTTTCTTCCTGTTCCTGTTGCCACCAATTATATTATATCCAAACTGTGATACTTTTGGGCCATTGTTACTTCTTGAGTTAAGAATTTAAATTTTGCTCTACATGATCACAATCATCTTTATCTTTCAAAAAAAAAGAAAAAAAGAAAAAAAGAAAAAAAAAAGTCTTTATTCTCCAAATGCAAAGTTAAAAATAATTTCGTTTGATATCTTATATGAAACTTTTTATAGATTGTTTCTCTTGACATATACCTACTCAGTCAGGTTTCAGCTTATCGCCTGTAAGTCTAGCCTTTTGTTTTGAATTTTAGAGATTTATAAGCTGTTCACAAATATCTATTATTTTCAATGCTCTTTCTACCTGTTATTGCAGAAACCATTCTTTTCAAATTTTGGAGCCATTGTTACATTTGCTATTCTGGGAACTTTTATTGCTTCAATAGTTACAGGTGTTTTAGTGTAAGTATGTCTCCTCTTTCATAACCCTCATTATGCTGCAAAGTTCTTCACCTCTCCAAATTTCTTTTGTCAAGTTGACTTTTGATGGCATCATGCTGTTATAGCTACCTTGGTGGAGTGATGTTTCTCATGTACCGGCTGCCATTTGTTGAATGTTTGATGTTTGGTGCTCTGATATCCGCAACTGATCCTGTCACTGTGTTATCCATATTCCAGGTGTGTGGATGCATTCTTTCTCTGCCTTTGCGTTACTTAGGCACCATTTGGTAAAACTTAATTTCAGCACTTATCACTGAAAAATGAAATTTTCAGTGATTTTGGGAATTCAAACTGTTTGGTAAAGAAAAAAAAAGCACTTAATGTTAATAAACACTTGCAATTCGTCTTTTTTTTTTTTTAGCGATCGTCCCTCCACGTATCACTTATCACTGAATGCGGTAAGTGATTTTCTTTTAAAATTTTGGATGACGGTTGACGAAAATATCCCTGACAACATTTTGAAAAGACAATAATACCCATCCGGCCTTTTAAAACCTATTGTGTTGATGTGATAGTTCTGCGGGCCCCACCATAATGTATTTGTTATATCCGCACTGCCCATCCATTTTGCCATGTTATTTTAGGGGATGAGCCCGAAAATGAGGCAGATCCAAAGCATAAGTAGACCACTCCATAGAAAGCAATGGGGACAATGATGATGGCCACTGTGATGTTTGTTTGCCATCCAACCTGCTCATTGCACATACCTGGATGAAGGGAAAACACAAATATCAGCTGGATCCAAAACTTCCGTGGGCCTCTGGAAGTTTTTATTGGTGGGTGTTCAATCATCATTGTTTCTTATGGTGTGGTCCATCCGAGATTTGGATCTGCTTCATTTTTGTGACCATGCCCTAGAATGATCTGGAAAAATTGATGGACGACTTGGATATATGACACATACATCGACGTGGGCCCCATGGTTAAGGCAACACCCATTAACGTATTACCCTGTAACACCTAATTAGCTCCCTTTCAAAGCCGATTGCGTAGTGTAAACATGTCACCTAGGTCGGTATTGTGTTGACATGGCAATTTTCTGCGGTCCCACCATCATATATCCACCTCGTCCATCCATTTTGCCAAGTCATTTTAGGGCATGAGCAAAAAAATGACTAAAAAAAATGAGGCAGATCTAAAGTTCAAGTGGACCACACCACATAAAGCAATGGGGACAATGATGCCCAACGTTGAAACTTTGCTAGGGTCCATCGTGATGTTTATTTGCCATCCAACCTGTTCATAAGGTCAAACGGACTTGGATGAAGGGAAAGCACAAACATTAGCTTGATCCAAAACTTTTGTGGGCCCCAAGAAGATTTCAATGGTAGGCATTCGATCTCCACTGTTTTTTGTGGTGTGGTCCACTTGAGCTTTGGATCTGCCTCACTTTTGCACTCATGACCTAAAATGATCTGAGAAAATGGGTATAACACATACATCATGATGGGGCCTGCAAGCCTAGGTGCCGTGTTTGCTCTATGCAATCCGCTTTGAAAGGGAGCGGTTTAGGTGTTAAGGGTAACAATAACATGTTAGTGGGTGTTGCCTTGATCGTGGGGTCCACCTAGATGTATGTGCCGTATGTATATCCAAGCCATTCATCAGTTTTTCTATATCATTCTAGGGCATGGTCCAAAAAAAAAAGCAAATCCAAATCTCAGGTAGACCACACCATAGGAAAAATGGTGATTGAACGCCCACCATTAAAAACTTCTCGAGGGCCACAAGTTTTGGATCAAGCTGATATTTGTGTTTTCCCTTCACCCAGGTTTATGTGACCTAGTCAATAGGTTTATCGTAGGGTACGTGTTTGACAAAATTCCTATACCCATAATAGAGCATGTAGGTCGCATATAGCTTGCTGAATTTTCTGCTTGGGTATTTTCAAAGTCTTATCTTGTTGAAAATTTCTGATTTAGTGGCTTTAAGATGCCTAGTTGTTGAATTTTTAGTTTGTCTTATTTGAATCATTTTAAGGCTCTTCATAGGGTTTAAGGTACCAAGGGTCATCAAGTAGAGAAGGATTTGGTGAGGATAATGTGAAGAAGGGATGAAAATATTGAGAGAGAAGAAGAAGAAGAAGAAGAGTTTGGGAGAGTTGATGTGTTAGGCTTGCTTGCCCTAACACATACTTTTTTATTATGATAAAGCATATAATACACTGTAGGAGAATAGGGAAGTGTGCACATGCACATACACAAAAAGAGCCCACTCACCACACACACTACACAATACAATACACTAGCATTCTCTGTACTCCCCCTTAAGTTGGAGCATAGATGTTGATCATGCCCAACTTGTCACGAACACGATGAAGAGCATCTCGACTCAAGGATTTTGTAAGAACATTAGTAAGTTGATCCCCAGATCGAACAAAAGGAGTGACAATTTCCTTGGAAGTAATTTTCTCTCGAATAAAGTGACAGTCGACTTCAATATGCTTGGTTCGCTCGTGGAAAACTGGGTTACGAGCAATATGGATGGCCGCTTGATTGTCACAGTGAAGAGGAATAGGATCCGAAGGAGGATAGCCAAGTTCTTCAAGAAGATTGCGAAGCCACACGAGTTCACACGTCGCATGAGCCATAGCACGATATTCTGCTTCAGCCGAGGACCGGGCAACAACTGGCTGCTTTTTGCTCTTCCAGGTTATAAGATTACCACCTAGGAAGGTACAGAAGCCGGATGTAGAGCGGCGATCAAAAGTACTACCTGCACAATCAGCATCGGAATAACCAGAAAGATGAAGATGACCATGCAACTGAAAGCGGAGGCCAAGACCCGGGGCTGATTTTAAATACCGAAGTATGCGGTAGACAGCCGTGAGATGAGAAGTGCGGGGAGCTTGCATGAATTGGCTAACAACCCCCACCGCAAAAGAGAGATCTGGGCGAGTAATAGTCAGGTAAATAAGCCGGCCTACAAGTCGTCGATACATCTCGGGATCAGTAAGAAGAGAACCATCATCTGGTCGAAGCTTCTGTGAAGTATCCATGGGAGTGGTAGCAGGCTTGCACCCTAACATGCCGGTCTCCATGAGCAGATCAAGTGCATATTTCCGTTGTGACAAGACCAATTTGGATGACGAGCGAGCAACTTCAATTCCGAGGAAGTAGCGAAGAGGACCAAGATCCTTGATCTCAAACTTGGTCTTCAAAAATTCTTTGATCTCCCTCATTCCAGTAGAATCACTACCAGACAAAACAATATCATCCACATAGACAATGAGAACCATGATGCCCGTCGATCGACGACATATAAAGAGAGAATGATCGACATGACTACGAACAAAGCCAAACTCCAAGAGAGCCTGACTAAATTTTTCGAACCATGCACGTGGAGATTGTTTGAGTCCATAATGAGCATTCTTCAACCGACATACAAGTGTAGGGTTGTGAGAAGTAACAAAGCCAGGAGGTTGATGCATGTAAACTTCCTCTGCAAGGTCCTCATGGAGAAATGCATTCTTAACATCAAGCTGAAACAAGGGCCATAATAAATTAACGGCCAAGGAGAGCACAACGGGAATGGAATTAAGCTTAGCCACCGGAGAGAATGTCTCGAAGTAATCCACACCATGAGTCTGTGTGTAACCTTTAGCAACAAGACGGGCTTTATAGCGATCAATTGAGCCATCTGGAAGAAACTTGATTGTATAAACCCATCGACAGCCAACAGGTTTATGGCCTACAGGAAATGGCACAAGATCCCAAGTATGATTCTTCTCAAGAGTAGACATTTCTTCCATCATCGCCTTTGTCCAATCAGGACTCTGAAGAGCATGTGAGAGAGATCTAGGAATAGTCTGTGATGAAAGGGAAGCTGCAAACGACTGAAAAGACGGTGAAAGATGATCATACGAAACGAAATTTACTAATGGGGTGTTGAGTACAAGATCGTGACCCTTTGCGCAAGGCAATGGGAAGGTCTAAACTCGAGTTAGAAGACTCACCTGAACCAACATCCAAAGTGAGCGGAAGGGTGGATGGCTGAGCTTGTGAAGATTTATCTCGACGATGATACACCCGCAGAGGCTTAGGCTTACCCATATCACCAACAGGATGTTGAATAGAGGGGAGAGGAGTTTTCCCATGATCACTAGTGGAAAGAGGATAAGAGTCATACTCCCCGCTGACTCGCAAGAGGATCAGAAAGGGAACGGCAGGAGAGGAGAAAAAAGAAAGATCCTCAAAGAAAGTGACATCAGCAGAGGCATATTTCTTGCGAGTCAATGGGTTAAAGCATTTATATCCTTTCTGACTCCAAGTATACCCTATAAAGACACATTTAATCGCCCTTGGACTAAGTTTATCATTACTCCCATCCAAAATTTGAACAAAGCATGTACAACTAAAAACTTTAGATGGTAGAGGAAATGGATTATCATGAGGATACAATAGAGTAAACGAAGATTTGTAAGATAGAATACGTGATGGTATACGTTTAATAAGAAAAGTAGCAGTTAAAAGAGCATCACTCCAAAAATGTTTGGGTAGATGCATACCAAGCAGAAGAGTACGAGCAACTTCAAGAAGATGACGATTCTTTCGTTCTGCAATACCATTTTGTTGTGGAGTGCGAGTACATGACGTCCTAGACAAAATACCACGTTCCTGCAAGAAGGACAGAAAGGCAGTAGACATGTATTCTCCCCCATTATCAGAATGGAGGGATTTGATGGACAATGAAATTGAGTACGCACTTCATGATAAAACACTTTAAACGCATCAAACACTTCACTTTTAGATTTCAAAAGATAAATCCAAGTCATGCGGGAATAATCATCAATAAAGGTAACAAAATATTTAAATCCAAAAGTCGAGGTAACCGGAGCCGGTCCCCAAACATCCGAGTGAACCAAAAGAAAAGGTTGAGATTTCCTCCCAGAAGAGCTAAGAGGAAACGTAGCACGATGATGTTTAGACAATTCACAAATATCACAACATAATGGTTTAGTGACAGATAAGGAGGGAAACAAAAGTCTCAATCTAGCAATGGATGGGTGGCCTAAGCGGCAATGCCACCGAGTCATGGACTCTCGATCTAGAGAAAGGGTACTAGAAGCGGCAACAGGTGTATCATCGAGAAGATAAATGCCTCTTCGCTCATGCCCCCCACCAATCACTCTCTTCGTTTGTAGGTCCTGAAACAAACAATAAGAAGGAAAGAAGGTGATGGAACAATTGAGTGATTTAGTAAGAAAGCTAACAGACAATAAGTTTAATGGAAAATGAAGCACATGTAATACGGAGGACAGACAAGGAAGAAGAGAGAGGGATGGAACCAATCCCAGAGATGGGAGATTGGGTTCCATCTACGACTGTGACATACTGAGTGGTAGATGAAGGAGAATAAGAAGAAAATGATTGCAACTTACCAGTCATATGAGAGGAAGCTCCAGAGTCAATGACCTAGGAGGTAGGAGAGGATGACGCAAGAAGGGCGGTACCTGACTGGGCCGAAGCTGCATGAGAAGGCTCAGGAAGATCCCAAATGTGAAGCCGCATAAGGGCATCATATACCACCCGAGAAATGATAAGAGACTCCCCTGAAGTAGTCTGCTCAGTTGTTGGGATGGAAGACTGTATCTCAGAAGTAACAGTGGAAGCAACAAAAGCAGCAACATACGTAGGACGACCATGTAGCTGCCAACAATAATCAACAGTGTGATTAGTTCCTCCGCAATGTGAACAAATGCGGGAACCATCACGTCCACGTCCATGTCCACCACGATCACGAAGACTACGGGCGCCACGACCGGGATCTCCCTTGCGGCCTCTACCACGACTAGCAAAACCAGGAGTGCGCCCTGAGCTCAAGGATGGTACCTGAAGACCAAGGGAGGACTAATCGCCAGCAAGATGCGCCGAACGCTCGGGTGGCACAAATGAATGAGAAGGAAGAGTAGAGGCCATAGCACGCTGACACATGGCATAAACTGTCGTCAATGGGGGAAGAGGATCCTGCATAACAACCTGATCGCTAACGTGCAGATAATCAGAACTCAACCCAGCGAGCAACTGCATGATACGAGTATTATCCCGTTGCTTATGAGCAATGTCATGATCCTCTTTACATTTGGAAGGAAGAGGCTAATACATATCCAACTCATCCCACATACCCCAAAGCGTCGAGTAGTAGTCTTTTAAGGATCTGGAGTTTTGTTGAAATCGACCAATTTCTTGAATAAGCTGGAATACCCGTGAAAAATTTTGAGATTCCGAGAACATATCATGAAGCGAATCCCAAATGCCTTTAGCCGAGGATAAAAACATCACTGAGTGGCTAATCAAGGAATCCATGCTATTCAACAACCATGCAATAACTTAATAATTCTCCTTTGTCCAAGACTTGTAAGTAACATCTGTAGAACTTGGGGGATCATCCAAAATATACGACAACTTGTCACGGGTTCCTAAAAATACTTTTACAAATTGTGCCCATTGAAGATAGTTGTCACCATTCAACCTAATGGAGGTAATCAACAAGGGGTTGTGTTCAAGAGACCCTATGCCAAGAGATGAGGGTCCTTTGTCAGCCATAGTAGAGTCCAAGAGAAAGAAAACTATGCCAAGAACCCCCTATGCCAAGAAGGACTGATTCAAACAACTCTATCTCCCTCAATTCTTCAAGATAACAAGAGATAAACTTCAAACAATCATCAATCATCCAAAAAACCATGAAACACAGTCAAAAGAGGTCTGTCCGAGTGAAAAACTGCCCAGCCGCACGCCCCATTTGAGGTTAAAAGCCTCTCAAACATTGATCTTGAGTAAAAAATCCACCATGGATAGCTTAGGAGGAAGATTTCGGTCCATCTCAAGCAAAGAAACCAAAGAAAAACTTACCGATTTGACGTAGATCAAAGAAAAACGAAATCTGGAACCGATTTTTGAATTTCTCTATTTCACCCAAAAAACCATGAAAAGAGGTCTAATAAATTCTGGAAAAATTATGATAAATCTTCTAAAATCAAGATCTATCAAACCCCTAAACTTTCAGCTCAAACGGAGGCCATACGTCTGTACAACGCTGACGTCAGCCGTACGGCTGCTGACGTCAGTAAGGTGACATGTCGCCTCTCAACCTGTTAGATGCGGAATGCCTGGATCTTTGCTCTGATACCAAGTAGAGAAGGATTTGGTGAGGATAATGTGAAGAAGGGATGAGAATATTGGGAGAGAAGAAGAAGAAGAAGAAGAGTTTGGGAGAGTTGATGTGTTAGGCTTGTTTGCCCTAACACATACTATTTTATTATGATAAAGCATATAATACATTGCAGGAGAATAGGGAAGTGTGCACATGCACATACACAAAAAGAGCCCACTCACCACACACACTACACAATACAATACACTAGCATTCTCTATACATCATACATCAAATATATGTGCATCATCATATAGTACACATTCAGCTAGGTTGTCTCTCATTAGGATTGTTTTGTGTATGCAAACGCAAACAGGTAGTGGTTTTGGTCTATTCCCCACCATGAACCTGGACTAGATTGCCGAGGCTCTTGAAAAGATTAACTGCCGTTTGACAACTATTGAGACGCACAATAAGACCACTGCCGTGCAATTGACTCCCAGCAATCAACGTATCATGTGGCCAGAGGCTGCTTCTCACGGTACTCCCGTCATAGGGGAAGACCATCAGTCTCAAGTAGGAGAGCCAGTGGATGAGGGCCCAGTTGAACAGGGTCCAGTCCCAATAGAGCCCATCAGGGGTCATAATAGGAACTTTAGTCAAGGTTTAGGTCACGTAGGACTGCGCGCCCACGTACCTTGTAGAGAATCGTGGGATCATTACGACCCTAAGGAAAGGGTTACGAAGAGTGTCAAAGTCGATGCTCCCAGTTTTGATGGTCGCTTGAACACGAAACATTTCCTTGACTGACCAGCTGACATGGACTACTTTGAGTGACATGATATGTTAGATTGCAATCAATCAATGTTTGCTAAGATGAAGTTGATGGGTCAAGCCAAGTTGTTCTGAACCAATACAGAATGGAAGGCAAAGCGGCATGGAGATGGACCGATTAGATCATGGGCTGAGATGAAAGAACTAAAAAAAAATAAAATACGTCCCGCTTTCCTACCGTGATCACATTTTGGACCAGTGGCAGTCCTTAAGGCAATGGTCGATGTCTGTATCAGATTACATCGAGAGATTCAAGTAATACATGATGCGATGTGATGTCGATGAGTCCTCTGTTGTGACACTTGTCTTGTTTTAGGATGGGCCTGCGCCCTAAGATTAGGCGTGAGCTCATCCCTCATGATGTTGGTACACTAGAGGAGGCCTACCTTATGGTAAAGGAGCTTGAACGATACCTAGTGCAACTGACCATGAAGCGGTTTGGGTCTCGTGATTTCAGTGGCATGGTTGCTCCTCAGTGAGCCAAACCTAACCTTGGGAGCCAGACCAGTGCCCCAACCGGTGCTGCCACCTATAACAGAGATGTTAAAGGTAAGGGTCTAGTCAACACTAGTTCGAAGGGAAGTGAGCACATGCATTGTTTCCGTTGCAATGGTTATGGTCACCTCGCAAAGGAATGCCCAAACAAAGAAAGAGGTAAAGCTCTTATGATCGATGATGCAAATGAGGATGACAAGGACAATTGCGACGTAGAGGAACATGAGCTTGATATTGGTGCTAATGATGAGGAGTTTGATGATCAGGAGATCCACACTCTTGTAGTAGTCCCAAGCTAAAGAAAATGATGATTGACACAAGAACTCAATCTTTTACTCTTATACCAAATGTGGAGAAAAGAATTGTAAAGTGATCGTGGACAACGGCGGCTGTGCTAACGTGGTCTCTACCGTCAACGTGAGTCGACTGGGCTTGAAAGTCAAGTCTCACCCTCAGCCCTACAGAGTGTCATGGGTTGATGAGTGCTCCATTCCGGTCTCACAATAATGTTGTATCCCCATCTAGTTTGGGTCGTATAAGGATTTGTTGTGGTGCGATGTGGTTCTCATGGATGTTGGCCACATCATCTTGGGTAGGCCCTAGTTATTTGACTTGGATGTTATAATATTTGGTCACTCGAATATTTGTATATTTACGTTTGAGGGAAAGAAAATTATATTGAGTCATCTTCCACCCAAGAGCATACCGGGAAAGAAGGAGATCACCAAGAAGGGTGATCCTAGAACTTCAAGGAAGTCCAAACCTAAGTCTCTTCATATCATTAATGCAAAAGAATTTTAAATAGAGACTGGGGAGGATTCAAAGGTGTATGCCCTCGTGACTAGAGAGGCTACCCCCCAGGTCTGGGTAGAGTGATGTCTTTCTTGACGACATCTTGGATGAGCTTCCACCTATAATGGACATCCAACATGCCATTGATCTAGTCCCCGGGTCGACTCTCCCAAACCCTCCTCAACATAGAACGAACCCCACAGAGCATGCAAAACTCAAGAAGCAAATTGATGAGCTTATTATGAAAGGGTTCATTCAAGAGAGCATGTGTTCATTTGAGATAGTATTTGGGTACAAGCCTAAAACGCCTATAGATCTCATACCCATGTCCGTTTCACATAGGCCATCTAAGTTCGTAGAGGCATTTGCATGTCATATTCATGATTTGCATAGTTAGATCAAGAAGCACATTAATGCTAGTAATCAACATTATAAAATCTTTGAAGATTCACATCGTAGGTTTAAGGAGTTTCAGGTGGGTGACTACGTCATGGTCCGCATTAGGCCCGAATGATTTCCATAGGGAATCGTGAGGAAATTGCATGCTTGCAGTGTAGGTCCATATGAAAATTTGACAAGAGTGGTCCCTAATGCGTATGTGGTCGATCTTCCATCTGACATACATGGGCATTAGTGCAACATTCAATATTGAGGACCTTGCGCCTTGTAACTAAGGGTGTACACGAACCGAGCTAGCTCGGTTAGCTTGCTCGACTCGACTGGAAAAAGCTCGATTTGACTCGGTTCGAAGCTGAGTTCGAGCCGAGTCGAGCTGATTTTTTGAGCTCGAAAATGAGTTCGAGCTGGCCCCAGCTCGACTCGACTCGGATCGAACCCAGCTCGAATCGAACTCGGATTGAACCAGTTCGGTGACTCGGTTACTTTGATATTGATGTTGCTCACCAAGTGTTTGATGAAATGACTTAACGAAGTGTGGTTGGTGGCAAGGAAGGTATGTATATGAAACAAATACCCTTTTTTTTTTTCTTGATTTTTATGTTGCTTAGAAGGTGTTTGATAAAATACCTATAAAACCATTGCTGCTGTTTCACATACGGTGAGATTTTGAAGGTGCAGTCCAGGTGTTTGTTGCACAGGCGAACTCGGCTCGATCTTGGCTCGAACTGGCCCGAGCTGCTAACCGAACCGAGCCGAGCTGGCCAGTCAGGCTCGAGGACCGAGCCAAGCCGAGTTTGGTCTGAGGTCAGCTAGTGGCCGAGCTAAGGCCAGCTTGACTCGGTTCGACTCGATGTACACCCCTACTTGTAACGGACCCACACATCCATCTTCTAGCCCTCCTACAAACCTTTCTCCTATTTCAGATGATGGTGCTCCTGACCCCATCCCTAGCCCATGGCCTTTACTTGACTTTACTTACCATCCATTGCCTTCTCTTCTATCATTACCTAATCAGAAAGAAGAGATCGAGGATGTTCTGGACCATGAAGCGGTCTCTACCCACCATGGAAGATATCATAAATATCCCGTGAAGTGGAAGAATAGGCTGGAGTTAGACAACACGTGGATTATAGAGGCAGAGTTCCAGTGCATTGATTCCGACCTCGAGCGTTATCACAACTTTATTTCGCCAGTGACGAATTCTTCTCAACTGGGGAGAATTGATGAGGACATTAGATGGCCTACTCGGGTGTACCAGAGATGGAGACAACCACCCATATCAGCGCAACTTTCTTTGTGAATGGGAGACGAGTTCCAGATGGGGCCTTTTAGGACATTTTGAAGACCCCACATGCATTGGATGTGCGTCAAGAAGACCCCGCTTTGGGATGATGCATGTGGGCTGCTTAGGAAACCATTTTAGCCATATGATTTTTATTTCGTGCCGATCCTACCGTTAGATCTTGTTAATCAATCCGTCAGGTTGCTAGATCTTTATGATCCGGGCCCCTTGGACTCTGATCTTGCTTCCCTTATAAGTGTTTTACTTTTCTTATTTTGGATTATGGGCCATTTCACTTCAGTGAATGGCATGGTTGTAATTATTTAGAATTTTTATTTATAAAAGCGGGGGGGGGGGGGGGGGAGAAACCATCCCTTACAATTGAGTTGTGGAAGGGTAGAAGCTTATTTGGAGGTGGATTCCCCAAGGTACATCCATCCTCTTTCTCTTCTTTAAAATGTATTCTTCTTCTTCACTTGTCTTCCTCTTTCCCCTTCCATTACAACCTTTTAAACCCATTAAAACCCCACTCAATCCTCTATCTCTTTCTTATCCTTTACTTAGACACGTGTGGCTCCCGTTTGGGGTTTCCCCTCTTTAATTTTCCTTCAAAACTTCATAATCCCTAGATCCTTTGATTTTCTAAAAACCCCATTCCTAAATCTCCATCCATGAATAGAAAACCCTAATGAAAATTTGAATTTTTGTGAAACTTTTCCAAACCAGAATTTTGCTTGCATATTTGTCTATCCACGTGGTTGTTGCACTACCTACGTTAGATTGGAAGTCCCTACTTCCAAGTGGGCCACTCTTGAATTATTTTTTATTTTCGTGCAACCTTCGTGTTATAAATCTTAATTTTCAAATATATTATGTGGTTATGTTTGATTTTACATTTTGATTGTTGAAATTAATGTGTAAATTGATCTCCCATCTTGCATCCTAGGATAGTTTCCATCATCTTACATCAGGGGCCCACAGAGCTTTTCTTGCATTAACTATTACTGAGGTGAGTACCTGCGGTGTCATTACCCAATCCAGGTCCGTGTAGAACATAACACCTAAGGTCATTACCATATTGACGTGGCAAAGTTCTGTGGGTCCCACCATGATGTATGTGTTATATCCACACTCCATCCACTTTTTTTTTTTTTTTTAGATCATTTTAGGGCATGGGCTAAAAAAATGAGGCCGTTCCAAAGCTCAAGTAGACCACACCACATAAAACTATGGGGATCGCATGCCTACCGTTAAAAACTTCTTGGGGGCCATAGAAGTTTTGGATCAATCTTATATTTGCGTTTTCCCTTCATCTCTTATGAATAGGTTTTATGGCAAATAAACATCATGGTGGGCCCTACGAAGGTTTCAACGGTGGGCGTCATTGTCGCCATTGCTTTCTGTGGTGTGGTCTACCTAAGATTTGGATCTGCTTTAATTTTAGGCACATGCCCTAAAATGGATGGACAATGTGGATACACAACACATTAATTAAGGTGGGCCCCACGGTCAGGGCCACACCCACCTGGCTAGAATGTTTCGTTGAAGACTATTTTGATAGTTTGTCATAGTGTTTAAAATGGTGGCGACTTGTCTAGCACACACGTTGCCTTGTATAGATGTATGCTTATCCAGACAGTCCAAGCCGTGGGTCCCATTGTAAGTGGATCGTAGCCTTGTAATCAAGGTCATCTAGGGGTCTAACAATTCAAATTTTGGCTGTCAAATGGATGCAAGGTATCCCGTATCGGTATCGGTTGGCGTAACGGTGCCCTCCGATACGGATACGGATACGGGGGTGTAACGGCGATACGGGGGCGTAACGGCCCATAACGGTGCAATTTTATTTTTATTTTTTTGTCAAAAAAAAAATATATATAAAAAAATGGATTAAATCCGGAATATTCTAAACATTTCAAATATGCATTCATTTATAAATTAGAACATGTTTATGGTGGTGTAACGGTCCACTCTTTGGTGAGAAGTTGTATCGGACTGTCTAATGAATTTATGAACCAGATAATCTGAATTTGACTACAAAATTCATATATTTAATTTTCTAAATATCTAATTTATATACTTAACAATTTGATATCATTTCTCCCAATAGTTCTTTAAAAAAATGAAATTAAATTCGGGTAGATGACGTTGCCAATTTGGGGCTGACTTGGATGGGACCAATCCATGCCCCAAATCAGCCTCAAATTCATGCAATTTATTAGCATTAACCCACTTATGAATTGGTGGACATTTATTGGATAGTGAATTATGGAAAAAAATCAAAAGACCCTATTTTAAAAAATAAGCGCCCACAAATTAACAATTAAAACAATTTGATTTTGGCATTGTGAGTTAGCAACTACAGTCCATAATTTAATTGGTAAATTTTAAGTTAATACATGTCTTGTGTACAATTTTTTAAGGGCCCGAATTAGGCGGGACTCGGATCGTGAAGTGTAGCACACGAGTGTCAAAGTTTTTTGGGCCCCACCCGTGATGAATGTGTTATATCCACACCGTCCATCCATTTTGCCAAATAATTTTAGGGCATGAGCCCAAAAATGAGGCAGATCCAAAGCTCAGGTGGACCGCACCATAAGAAACAATAATAATTAAATGTCCACCATTAAAAATTTATTGGGGCTACAAAAGTTTTAGATCAAGTTGACATGTGTGTTTTCCTTTCATCCACGTTAGTGTGACCCAATTAACAGGTTGGAAAATAAACATTACAATGGACCCTAAGAAATTTTGAAAATTTTAATGGTGAGCATTCTATAACTACTGTTTCCTATGGTGTGGTCCACCTAAGATTTGGATCTTACTATTTTTTTGGATTATGACCTAAAATGATGTGGCAAAATGGATGGACGGCATGGATAAAATACATACATCATGGTGGGGCCCATGCGCCACGTGGAGCGATAACAGCGTGCCGCGTAACTTGTATGCAACCCGATTTCTTTGGAAGCGGATTGGCTGGTGTACCTCACACCAACTATATAGCTGCTGTATTGACGTCAGCATGTCCTGTGGCTCTGATCATGAGGTATGTGTTATATTGAAACTGTCCATTCATTTGACGAGCTTGTCTTAAGGCTTGACACGAAAAATAATACAGATCTAATTATCAAGTGGACCACACTGCAAAAAGCAGTGGGGGATTGAACGTCTACCATTGAAACCCTTTTTGGGATAACAGAAGTTTTGGATCAATATTAAATTTGTTTTTCCTCTTCATTCAGGTCTTTTTGACCTTATGAACAGATTGGATGGAAAATAAACGTTATGGTGGGCCCTACGAATTGTTTAACGGTGAAAATCATTATCTCCGTTGCTATTTTTGGTGTGGTCCAGATGATCTTTGGATATGATTCATTTTTTGGGTAATGCTCTGAAATGATCTCTAAAAATAGATGAACGGTGTAGATATAATAAATACATCACTGTGGAGCCCAAGTAACTTTGATCTCCTTTGAACCGTTCGTGCAACTCGGAGCTCGAGGAGTGTCAGCGCTCGTCTTAGCACGACACATACTTACAGCAGCTATATAGCTGGTGTGTGGTACACCAGCCAATCCGCTTCCGATTTCTTTTTCCGATACCAGAGAGGGAAATCGAAAAGAAAAAGAGGGAGAGAGAGAGAGAGAGAGAGAGAGAGAGAGAGAGAAGAAGAAGAAGAAGAAGAAGGCTCGGAAGGAGAAGAAGCATAAGAAAAGAAAGAAAAAAAAAAGGTATATATATATATCCTATTTTCTTTAGGCCCATAACAGCCATTACGGGTCCGTAACGGCCTTAATGGTCACAGAAATTTTGGGGGGGGGGGGGGGGGCATATCGACCCTGTGTCGCGTAATGGTGTCGGCCGTTACCATTACATATCGGCCGATACGGCCGTATCGTAACAGATACGGGACACCCTGAATGGATGGCTGAAAACAATTTGGTTAGGGCACAATATCAATGTGCTAATTCTGATGGATTGAAATCATCAAATCAGTATGATCTTTGAGTTATTTCTCCATTTAAAATGGAGTCCATCAATGGTGTGGCCTGTCTCACCAATGCACTTTGACCAGTGAACTAAAGGCCACACATGTAGAGACTGAAAATCCGAACATACAGTGCATATCCTTGGGACAAGTATCATCTACTCGCCTACTTATACAATCAATTCATGTTATTGCATGTGGCAAACATAAAAGATCCAGACCATTCATCTACTTGGCTTTATTTGGTGGGGAAAATATTAAAATTTTATTGGATTGGGTAAAGGTGTGCCAAATTTGGAGGCATGGCAATAACAGGTTTTGTCTCGTACTCTATAAAAGATAGAAATTGGGACAATAGGGGCATGTATGACAAATTACCAGTTTTCAGACATTTGTAGTTTGTGTTTACAAAACAAGTTTTTGTGAAAAAAATGCTTATTGTCAGATATCAGGACTTTTTTTTTTTCTAGCTAAATTACGAAATGGGTTTTTCAGTGCTTAATAAGTACTGAAATTCAACACTTCTAAGTTTTTAGTACTTAATTAATTTTCAGACCTTATTTCTTCAGTTTACCAAATGACACCTTAGTTTCTTTCTTTCACCTGTTCTATAATATTTGGATACTTGATACTCTATTATTGTTTTAGATTCCGAAAAAGAAAGAAACCTTATTTTGCTTAATTAAAAAACACAAACATTTCTACTCTCAAATTCTTTGAAGCAAAATATTCTTTGAAAGGCTGCATCCCAAGGGTTTTTGTCATTTAGTGAAGGTTGGGGTCTTTGTTTTGGTTATCTCAAGGTCAGTGGGTGCGGGTTGCATTCACTATAACATTTGGATACTAAATATGCCTTGTTATCTTTTGGCCAATCCAAAAAAAGTTCATCTTAGTTTACGAAAAATCTTCCTTAGAAGATTGCTTATTGGTCTTTCAAACAAGAAAAAAGAAAAGAAAGAAAGAAAGAAAGAAAGAAAGGAAAAAAGAAAGAAAGAAGAAAAGAGGATTGCCAATTGACTTCTTCTTCTTCTTCTTCTTCTTCTTCTTCTTTTTTTGTTGTCATTTAGAGAAGGTTGAGAGCCGTGTTCTGCTTTTCTTTAGGTGGCCGAGTATGGGGGTTTTATAAAGTACCTTTGTTGTTCAAGGGGCATATGAATATCACGTGGATTTAGCTTTAATGTGAGCCATTTCAATTTCAAAAATTTCAGTTCTGCCTGGAACTTTGGATGTTTCATTCAGTTGATTTTTCAAGTCTAAAATGTGTCAGCATTTGCATCTCAGATGCAAAGACCAATGGGCCACTACTTTATGGTTCTGTTACTTGTAAGGATAATTAAATTATGGAAGGATATCATAAAAAGTAAGTGTAGTATGTCTGTTCGTATGTGTAAATACTAAACACGTATCCATTTTGTTGGGTACAGATGGTGCTTCTTACTCGTAAATGCCCTTTTTGAACTATTGCAAATAAGCAAAGAAGACATTGTTGCCATATATTGACAAATGAAAATGGAAAAGAGCCTTCTTTTATGTAAATTCAGCCTTTTGTTTTAGAAATCACGACATGGAAAAAAATATGGTTGGTCCTTCATGAATTTTGATGGGCAGACTTGGGTGTGGTTGTCAAAGCCCATGACAGGCCTGGGCTAGCTTTGACCCTCGTAAATTATGGGGCTTGAGAGTGCTGTACAACTTCTTGCAACCTATATAGTCATCACACAACCTCATTTTGCATTTTGTGGACTAATTAGGATGCCAATGTACCAAACTTGGGCTGGGTGAGGGTCAAACTTTGCCTGATCTGGAAATACAAGGGTTAATGACAATTTGGCATTTTCTGAAAATTTCTCTTTGCTGGGTTAAACAATAATCTATTAAGGTTTTGATTGGAAACTAGCATATCTTTCTAAAATTTGCCTCTTACCTCTTCTTCGTGGTTTTCTTTGGAGGAAAGGTTTTATTTATTAGTTTTGTGAAATTTGTCATTTGACATGGCATTGTGCTTTCTACGTGCAGGAACTTGGTACAGATATGAACCTTTATGCGTTGGTGTTTGGAGAATCTGTTCTAAATGATGCAGTATGTGTTTGTATCTCCGATCTTGGAAGTCTTCAATTTTCCCATTTAGTTCATTATGTCGTTATCCTCTAACACTATTTCTTGCTTCATTTTCCAATAATTCTTTGTTGGGATGCTGAAGATGGCAATTTCATTGTATAGGTAAGCTTCAAGAGCTTGCACTTGCTCTTAAAAAAGTATTTTGAAAGCAGTTTCTTGTTTCTTGTTTTAGTTCTTAGTTCTTACTAAAGAAAGTCATTTTTACTTCAGGACAATGTCATCAGTAAACAGTCATGTTTCGTCCAATAAAAATTTCTTTATGGTCATCGTGAGGTTTCTTGAGACCTTTGTTGGCTCAATGTCTTCAGGTCAGTATCAATTTTTGCTCTGTTTAACTGTAAGCACAATGTCATATTCTTCTGTTGCAAACTTGCAATAGCTTAGATTCTGTCCTAGATTGAAATGATATATGGTTGTGCTTGTCTGTCAAAACTTTTCAATACATTGTCCCTCAAGGCCTAGTTTCATTGGAATTCCTCTTGAAGTTTTTTTTTTCCTGGTCTAATCTACCATTTTTTTTATTTTTTTTATTTTTTTTAAATACTATAAAAGGCTTCTATCTAATGCATCATTAGTTTCTATTTACCATCCTGTATGGCTATTGAGGCAATTGAACTGCCAATCTGATCCGTGTAATTAAATATGCACCAATCATTGTTCATGTTCTTCCAACATTTCTTTACAAGTCCATCCCTATCAGATCAAGTGGGGTTGTATCTTTTTCTCTAGATGGCTGACATCTCTCTGTACAGGTGTTGGCGTTGGATTTACTTCAGCTCTAATATCCTTCTTAGTTTTTGAAAAAAATATATTCTTTGATGATTTTTATTTTTTTGTTAAATTTATTTATTGTTGGCATTAACCAAGCTATACTGATATCTGTTACTGCTTTGATACATTGTCATTTTCTACATCCATTGATGTGGTTTTAGTGGATGTCCTGTTTGCTTGGTCATTTCGTGTGAATAGCATGTAGTCCTCTCTGATAGCCAGATGTTAGGTTGCTCATTGATCACATCTGACCTGAGTGGAAATTGTATGTTTATAAGAGAAGGGAGGTTTTAACATCAGAAGGATGGACTATTTCAATTTGTTCAGCTTAACTAATGGGCGTTGAGAGTACTGGAGGAGACTGATGAGGGTTTTTGGTCAGTCTGGTTTTCAGAAATTATTTCTTCGAAGCCTAGGTCTAGAGGCAGAGATGTGTTTTTGTTAAATCAAGTTTCAAAATATCGTCTGAATGCATCGTGATAATGTATAAATTATTATGATGCATTCCCAATAGATTACATTACATTACATCTAATATTACGAATCTTTGTATGATATTTAAACTTTCTGGGGAGGAAAATCTCCAACGACACATTCTACAGCTATGTGTTTGTGTCCGAATGTCTCAGACATTTGTATCATTGCTGGTTTAATTTATCACAATATGGTATGATTCATTCTGATATTTTGGACCTTATTTAAAACTTCCTCCTGTTTTATGTGTCAGAATATGGGATCCTCAGTGTAGAGGAGCTTAATACCCATATTTACCTTACTGTCTTAGCATTGTGAAAATACAGTGAATGCTACTCCTAGGAGTTTGTTTCCAATATAGTCTGGGCTTTGATTGTAATCCATTGTTGTTAATTCCTGGCCTTTCATGTTATTCTTCTGCAATGTTCTAAATTCGCTGATTGACTTGGAAATTGGCTGTGCCAAATCTTTTTTAGGTGGGCCCCATGTTATTCTCTCTCTCTCTCTCTCTCTCTCTCTCTCTCTCTCTCTCTCTCTCTCTCTCTCTCTCTCTCTCTCTCTCCAAACCCTAGAAGATGCTTAGGAACGTCTAAAACAACTCCTTAAATATATAGGAGGCTTGCACTTTCTCACCGACTTTGGAAATTCGCAAAAATTACACACTTTCGTGCACCTTCGATAGGAGTCTTCTATAGGATCAAGACCTATCGAATGTCTCTTGACGGGATTGAAGGAGCGCTCGATGAGATCAAAGAATGCATCCAAACTTCCAGTAACTAACTTTTTAATTCCCAGAGTTTCTCAATGTGATTGAACTCCAAACGAGTCCTATCGAAGGTCTGTCGATGGGATCGAAGATCCTATCGATGGAATTGACAAATGCTGATTTTCTTCAATTCTACTTATATGCATTCGGTCTTCGATTTCCACCTCCTGATACTTATTTCCTTGGATCTTTGAGTCTTTTAATCATCAACTTTAATGCTCTAATCTTCAATTCTTCATTGCCTTTGAGCTTGATCTCTTTTTGAGCTTAAAATTGCCACTTTATGCATGTATTTGAATTAGACTTCGAAATCTCCTGCAAGATGAAAACATATTCAATTAAGCCACTTTAACACTAATTTGCATGGGAAAGTATTGTGAAATATGGCATAATTATGCAATATTTAAGCCTCAACACACCCCCCAACCAATATTTTGCTAGTCCCAAGCAAAACATGCAAAAGATTTTCAAATCCAAAATAAAAAATTTCTTGTAAAAGAGTAAATTCATACGATTCTAAAAATAATCTGAATAATAGCATTCCAAGGTACACAGTTCTAAAATTTGAAATGAACCTAGATTCTAGTGTATTTAGCAAACAACCTAATTGAGTTCAAATCATTAATCACTCAACAGAAAAGTCCCAAACATTGAGTTTCATGGTGCATGGTGAAAACTCGACTTAACATTAATAATTACATAGAATGGTCAGATCAACCAAAGTCTAAACCAAAACTTGCCTTGTTGTTCAATAAGGATTTTCCAAATTTTCAGTATTTTTCATCGACGGCTTTCATAATATTTCACCTTTTTTTTTTTTCTTATTCTATTTTTTTTTTTTTTTTTTTTTTTTGTTTCCAATTAAATAGGTAGCCCTTTTCGATGCTCACTTTTTTTAATTGGATCTTTTTAAAACTTCCTCTTTTTTTTTTTTCCAATCCTTTTTCACTTGAACATGATGGATAAGTTCCCCAGGCTCGGTTCCTAGCACTCTTGATAATCATCTAATTAACACTACAGTGTCAGACTCAGACCCTAGAGGTGTAAGGTAGATGTGAATTGTGAAATTTCATGACTCAATCAATGTTTACAATTTTCCAACTAAAAAATAATAGAATGAACTGAACTTAAAAATCTACCAAAGAACTGGATCTACGCATAAAAAATTCTCTACCAAAGAACTGGATCTACGCATAAAAAATTCTCATCACTAAGTGCCTCATCATTCCAATCATTCAAATTACAATTCATACAAATTCACAGAAATTAAACTTTTTTTTTTTCTCTCAAAAATTTAGCCCAAAATATTAACAATTATGCACAATTGAAGAATTTTCCAAAGGAAACCCCACCCTCCCAATCTAAACAATTCATTGTCCTCAATGTTAAAACGATATGCAATAAAACAACATGAGAACAATTCAATTGTAACAATTAGATGGTAGAGAGTGCTTGAGAGACAATGAAAGTACACGCAAGTGTGAACTTTTCTTAGTCGGTGTGAACATAAAACATCTTATCTAAGCTAACTAGGTAAACTAATCCTCGAAAGCAAACTATTCTTAAGAAAACAATAAACCAACTCTAAATGGATCTCCATCAGACTGGGAGATCAATCCTGAGACAATTTCTTCATGTGAAGGCAAGTATCTTAGCAAATTCCTTGGTAAACTTTTTAACATGATTATCTAGAGGAATGCTGTACAATAGGCATGGGTGTCTCTGCACAATATAAAATACAAAAACCATGCTGCAAAAATTGAGCATCGATGTCCTTCTCAGAAAAATGTGCACCACTTGTATGACAAAAGGAGATGGTATTAGGTTGTTCAAAGAAAAAGTCTCTTAATTATTGAGTCTGGGAGTTTTATTTTTTTCCCAAAAACGGATATTCCCAGGCATGATGCACTTCGGTTTTAAAGAACCAAAGTGATGGAGAGATTTCAAACAGTTGTTCTACATCTTTCATTAGTGTCGCCTCCATAAAATCTGAATTCTCCAATGCTTCCACAATAGATAGTGTCAACTTAGAATCAGTGGAGGGGATTTTCGGGCACTGGAGTGGACTCACGCAAGGCATTCACTATGTCAATAATCATGTGATCATCAAAATATGCAACGTGTGCCAAGCAAACCTCTAGAGGTTCGGGAAATTTAGTCAGAAGGGGCTCTTCTTCCATAATCGTATCAATTAAATAGGTAGCCCTTTTCGATGCTCACTATTTTTTTAACCAATTGTAATGTTGTCTTGGTGGGTTTCAATTCACAAACTCCCAGTTGCTCATATGCTGAGTATGGTATCAGATTAATACTTGCCCCAAGATCTAGAAGTGCTTTTTCAACCCGGAAGTTACCTATTATATAAGAGATCGTAGGGCTTTCCGGATGCTTATATTTTGGGGGAGTGTTTTGCTTTATGATTGCACTCGCCTGTTCTGTCAAAATACGCTTGATTACACATAGATCTTTTAGGAATTTGTCATAAGATGAGATTTGTTTAATTGCATCCAACAAGGGAATGTTGATCTTGATTTGTTGGAAAACCTTTAGAATGTCATGATTTTCACTTGGTCATTTTGATGAGACGAGACGAGGTTGAAACGGGGCCACATGGTTCGATTCATGCTTTGACTTTTCGTCATGTGGAGCATTGCTAAATTCACCATCATCCTTATAACTTTCGGATTCGTCAGGTTTCTCAACGTTCTAAGGAATGTCCTTGTTGATCTCTTTACCACTTCTAAGAGTGGTGACGGATTTAACATGTTCCACATGTTGGGCTGAAGAATTAGGATCCCTTACCTCAAATTGTCCTTTGGGGTTAGGCTGAGGTTGGGTTGGAAAAGTACATTTCTCCCTACCACTTAGGTGCATCTCAATTATTCCAATCGACGTTTTTAGCTTAGTTATAGCCTGCATGGTGTTATTATTGAATTACATTTGCAAGTTCCATGGCCTCAACCTTTCGAGTGAGACTTGCCAACCTTGCATTAACATCGTCCTCCTCTTTCAGCACATGTATTCATCTCTCTCAGCACCAACTTGGGATTACTAGCTTAGTTAGATGTGTCCCATGATTGGGCATTTTCGGCTAGCATCTCAAAATAATCCCAAGCCTCTTCGGGATCCTTACTCATAAATTTGCCATTGCACATCATCTCGATGAATTGGCTCATGTTTGAGCTTAGTCCATCATAGAAAAAGCTAATCACCTGCCAAATCTCGTAGCCATGATATGGACAAGCAAGAAGTAAGTCTATGAACCATTCCCAACTATTTCGACAATAAACAAGTGTCGGGGATTGGAATATCTGCATTTGATAATAACAAAGGAAAATTGAAGAACAAACTTCATCACTTATTTTATTAATTCTGGATTCTTATTACATCCTTTGCTTTGCCCTTGATTCTAAGACAAAGTACATTTAATCAATGTAACAGAGAAACAGTCTAATGATGATTTCAGCAACATCTTTGCTTGTATGGCATCTGTCGCAATGACAAAAGAGTTGTGCGGGTTCAAAACCCTTGTTCCGCGTCGATGTACGTAGAATACATGCATAAGAGATCAATTCGCCGGAGATTCTAGGTCTCGCAGGAAGACTAATCTCACGGGATATTCTAGATCTCACGGGAAGATTGATCTTGCGGGCGATCTCACGGTCGCGCAACAAGATTTTGCACTAATCCTTGCATCTCCCCTCGTACCACGCCAGAGGATACCTGAATGTCGTGGCACTGAATTCTCGGAGACTCTCTCGAAGATCCCTTTGATCTCTCTAAAGTTTCTTACTTGTGAATGAATGAAATGAGAAGGGGAGGGGGTATTTATAGGCCTTCACGCATGTGAATTGCAAATCCGCACAACAGAGTGCTGTTGCGTGGTCGCGCAACATGCTATCTGTCCGGTCTAGGCAGCTTGCCCCCTAGTTAGAAATCTGGCAGCTTTCCTTGTGTTGTGTGGTCACGCAACACATCTCTGTTGCGCGGTTGCACAACAGAGCAATCTCATGTAGACTATTATCATTTTCCGCACAACAGCTTCAGATCTGCACAACAGCTTCAGGTCCGCAAAACAGCTTTAAATCCGCACAACAGCTTTAGAACTGCACAACAACTTTAGAACCGCACAACAACTTCAGATCCGCACAATAGCTACAGAACCACACAACAGCTTCAGAACCCCATAACAACTTCAAATTTTATTTTTATTTTTTTCTTTTGTGCCATAACAGATACCCCCTCGATCCTCATTGATTGCTTTAGAGATGGAATCAAAGTTGGATCGACTTTTTGTTGTGCGGTAGCTTGAGCAATGGATGAAAGAAAGAAATTATTCATTGGCTCCCCCAGGGTTCTGTCCTTCATACCTGGCCTTTGAGAATGTGGTGACAACACCAATGTTTCCTATCCAATCTTTATCCACTTCTAAGAGTATGAGGGTGGATCAGAATATAGAAACGACACCTGCCCCCAGTCGAGTGTCTAGAATTTTCTCTAGAGGAACCTATCCCCCAAGTAAAGCCTGCCGACACTTTGGAGTGCTGGATTGCGTATGGCATTCTTTTAGAGGAACCGAGGAGACTAGGAGAGCAAACTATTGAAGCTACAACTCCGGTTCTATAGAAAAGGATAACAGCCTCTGCGGAAGTGAGAGCACATACGGGCAGATAGTAAATATTGACGAGGAGGATGACATCGCAAACGAAGTTGCTATGATTAGTCAAGAGGCCTCACTGTATGTATTTACACCAACTGGCCAAGCAAACGCTCCATTCCCCTCTTCCTTGCTAGATGCTGAGGGAAATGAAACTTTTTTATGTTGATGGTGTAGGCAGTAGCGGTGACGCTGCTTTATTAGGATAAATCTTTGTTCCCACCACACAACGTGGAGATTGATAAGGACATGACAGTCTTTCCAACAACCTTTGAAAGTAAATATCAACGTAGAACGTTTTTCGATGAACGAGACCACAATTGCATTTTTCCATAGACTCAAGTGCGACTGCTTGTGCAATTCACTTTTCATCGCGACTTGCCGCTGTGACAGCTCTGGTGACTCCAGCTTTAAGCATCATGGTCAGAGAACCGTCTTTTAATGTTGCTTTTGCCGTGGTGGTCCCTGCGACAACTCCTTTGAGCACCGTGGTCGGGGAATAGTCTTTTAATGCTGCTCCTGCCGTGGCGGTCCTTGAGCTACCAAATGTCCCTTAATCAGGAATGCCCTCTCAGCCATAGCCTGTATATTCCAGGACCTTGAGCAATAGTCTTTCTCGCCAAGTTAGCCAAGATTAGTGTTTCAGGGCTTCACAATTTTTCGATCCAATTCCGTGATGTGTTGATAATTTCATAATGTATTGACAACTTCAAAATAATTGTAATATATTGACAATTTTGAAATAATCGTAATGTATTGACAATTCTGAAATAATTGTAAATCAATACACATTTCAGTTGCACGTTTCTCTCTAACTTGAGATATGTAATATGACAATAAATTAGTCATTATGTTTTTTGCTTGTTAGCATGCTTTGTGTTGCATTCTCTGTCTTAGAGATCAATTAGCAGAGTTAAAGCGTCGTAAGTAGTTAGTGGGAACATAATTTAGGCTCGTAAGTAGTTGGAGCATCACAGTTTAAGCTCTGGGTAATTGGAGCATCACAATATAAGCTCTTGAGTAGTTGGAGCATCACAGTTTACACGTAAGTTGTTGGAGTCTCACAGTTTATACTCGTAAGTTATTGGAGTCTCACAGTTTTTGCTCGTAAGTTATTGGAGTCTCACAATTTATATTCATAAGTTATTGGAGTCTCACAATTTATACTCGTAAGTTATTGGAGTATATAATATTTAGAAATCCGGGAATAATTGGCGATACTCTTGCATATAATCGGCGATAGTTTAGAAATAATTAGCGCTCGATAATCTCGCAGATAATCGGCAATAGTACAAAAATAATTGGCGCTCGATAATCTCGCAGATAATCAGCGATAGTTCGGAAATAATTGGCACTCGATAATCTCGTAGATAATCTGCGATAGTTCGGAAATAATTGGCGCTTGATAATCTTGCAGATAATCGGTGATAGTCCGGAAATAATTGGTGCCCAATAATCTTGCAGATAATCGGCAATAGTTCGGAAATAATTGGCACTCGATAATGTTGCAGATAATCGACAACAGTCCGGAAATAATTGACGCTTGATAATCTTGCAGATAATCGGCAATAGTCCGGAAATAATTGGCGACCGCCTTTTCAGGGCATATATGTAAATTTTGAAGACCTTTTGGAGGGCGCAATAATAATTCGGCTGCGGTAATAATTCTGGCCCAGGCATCGACATATACATGATTTTTGAAGACCTTATGGAGGTCACAGTGATAATTTGGCTGCGATAATAATTCTGGCCCAAGCGTCGACATATGTAATAATTCAGTCACGTTAATAATTCTGGCCTAGGTGTCGACATGTAATAATTCTTCATCTGTGATAATAATTCTGGCCCAGGCGTTGTTTTGCAAGATTATCATCGTCAATTATTGTCTCAGAAGATCGACAATTCCCCCCTTGGGATCAAGGGATCAACAATCCTATCTCATTGTTTGGAGGAATATGTTTAAAGGAATATTTGGAGATAATTTCTTTCTTAAACTTTTTTATTTTTATTTTTATTTATTTTTATTAATCATTCTCCATCCTTGCTTCATCAGAGAAGGAAGGTTCATAAAGATACATGACTGGATTTTGCATTGTTACAGGACTATTCGTCTCATTGTGTTGGTACATGGCCGTATTGCCCCAATTTCGATTAGGTAGAATTTTCCTCGATAATCTTCGCAATCGAAATTTCCGTCATTGTTTTCTTCAAGGGATGAAAAGGACCATCTCATTTTGGGTTAAATCTGCTGCTGATCTTGTGCATATGCTTAATGGGCCGTGGAAGCATTAGCACCCTCTCCTCTCTTGAAGGATCAGCATTTGGCATTGCAGAATAGTCATACTTCACACAACTTTCTTCATGAACCATACATTATTTTTCCTTCAGCTCCTTGCCCTCACAACTGCTCTCAACCTCTAATTAAGAATTTCCGAAGAGAATACGATAGCCAGCAGTTCTAGTATGGGGCCAAGAGATATCATTTCTATACCACTGATACTTTTAATAGAAATTGCATTCATTAATGCTTTCTTCCTTTCATCATATTCTTCCATAACGATTTCATCTTTATCAATCATCTTTTGTAATATATTTCTAACAACATAACAACTTTCAGTCTGATGCCCCAACTTTCAGTCTGATCTTTTAATAGAAATTGCATTCATTAATGCTTTCTTCCTTTCATCATATTCTTCCATAACGATTTCATCTTTATCAATCATCTTTTGTAATATATTTCTAACAACATAACAACTTTCAGTCTGATGCCCCAACATACGATGATAATGACAGTAATCCTTTTCTTTTGTCTTCCCAATTTCTCTAGGGCATTTTGGTGGAGGTATCTTGATCTTTCCTGTAGCCAATAATTGGTTCATCATGGGAAGTATGTCCTCCTTTGTAAATGCATACCTCTTATGGTCTTTATACTATCTGGACCTTTTATCTATCGCTCCAACTGTATAACTATTCCTACTTTCTTCACTGTTGTTTCTTTTACTTCGGGAATCTTCCTTTTTCTCTTCATTGCCAGCGGTATAGGCTGACGTTCCATTAAAGCTATGGTGCAATGGCTTCGTACGAAAAGCTAACACTTTCTTAACAATCATTTCAAAAGTATGGGCCTTTGTAGCGACATCACGAAAAGTTCATATATCGGCACTTATTAGGCCAAACACCACGTCTGGTTTCATCATGTCCTGCATCATATTTCTTCTTCCATAGCCAATCTCCATGATGGATTTGCAAAGGCCACATAAATTCTTTTAGGAACAAGAATTGAATCTAGGGAGGCAAGAAAAGACTCACATCATGAGGGTAAACACTGAAACGAGACATTTTTCAATAGAGTGGGTAGAACAACCGCGTGTTCCTTTTCAGAGAGCAATACGAAGGTCAATTTCAGATGAAGAGGTAGTACAGTTGGTGTGGTATGGAGTTTTATGAGTGGGTGTGAGCCGTGTCCTAAAATGAATGCCACATGTATTTAGACTCAATAGACATTGTTGCCCCAAAATTTGAGCTTGAATAGACGCAAACTCAGCATCAAAGCCTGCTAGAAACTCAAATATACACATGGTTTTGGCCAACTTCTTTGGGGCCTCTCCGCATCCTTGGTGTAAAAAAAACATTCACTTTCTCTGAGTATTCTAGTTCTTGCACAAATTTTCAACTTTGTGTAATATTCAATCACATTTCTTTCCCCTTGCTGTAAGGATGCAGCATCCTGATATAGTTGGTAGGTATGAGCCATATTGTTCTGATCAGAGTAGTGCTCATGAAATGTATCCCAAATTTCTTTTGCAGTGATAGCAGAATGTAGTCCTTAACTTATTTCTTCTTCCATGGAATTCAGAAGCTAGGAAATGATGGAAGGTTGTTGGAATGCCATTCCTTGTGATCGGGGTTCACTTTCAGAAGATTCATCCATAGTACCATCAATATATCTCCTCCAACAAATGTCTTAATGCCCTGGATCATTGCAAGGATTTTCTTCCTTAAGCTTAATGGTTGTGATTTGGAGACTAGGGTTCTCTGAAATAGTAATTTCATGAAGCTTAATGGTTGTGATTTGGAGACTAGGGTTCTCTGAAATAGTAATTTCATGAACCTTGCAATTCCTAGTGCCTCTTAAAAGAGTGAACAACACCATTTGATGAAGAGGCCGCCATAACAGCACCCTTTTACTAAATGCTCCAAAAAAGAGGGAAAGGAAATGAAAAGAAAAACAGCAACCAGAGCCAGCTTTAGTGCAATCCAACCACTCTGGAGAGATCCACACGTATCAACAATTGAAAGGGAGGTCAAACAGTCTGGGCTCTACTAGTAAGAATGGTTGTCTGGACATAAAAACCTCCAAAGGCAACCAGGGGGCCAATAAGGTTTCATATTCCATGGGATATGAAGAATCAACGGTCAAGAATGAAACTTGACCGTTTTCCAAAAAATAGATTTTTTTTTTTTTTTTTGGTTGTAATTCTGAGCTTATGGAAGCACAAATCAGTTCCAATACATGGGTAAATCATCATAAATCCTCCTTTGTTCCAAGTAGTAGGGCCCCACTTTTCATCCATGACCACACGGTTTTCAGGAATCTGGGCAACTCAAGAGGATCTATCCTCTCATACCATAATGAGGGAGAAAAAACATGTAGCTAAGGGAGAATGAGGCCTCCGATACCATAATGAGGGAGAAAAAGCGTGTAGCTAAGGGAAAATAAGGCTAATAATGAGAGGGATTTTGACTATTGGAGAACAGTCTTCATTGCATTGAGAAGGGGAGAACGTTCCCTTATAATACACAATACATCTCAGAATGTTAAAATACAGTGGTTGTATAATTGTAATACTTATCTTTGAATATGTTACTCCTAGACTCCTAGGGAATGCTAATTTACATATTTTACCAAAATTCAGTAACGGACACCGAAGGAGACAATTATCATGGAATAAGAGGGATTTTTACTATTGGAGAACAGTCTTCATTGCATTGAGAAGGGAATAACGTTCCCTTGTAATACACAATACATCTCAGAATGTTAAAATACAGTGGTTGTATAATTGTAATACTTATCTTTGAATATGTCACTCGTAGACTCCTAGTGAATGCTAATTTACATAATTTACCAAAATTCAGTAAGGGACACCGAAGGAGACACTTATCATGGTACTCCTTTCCTCACCAATAGCTATTCACATAGTCATCATTCCAAATGCAAAATAATAAATGCCAGTAGTGTTATTCCTATGCAAATAGTGCTATTACATGCACCAAATGGGGCCAAAATAATTTTATCAGTGGGGTTTTTTCACATGGGAATCATATGGGTTTTTCCTTATAATTTCTTCTGCAGGGTAAAACCAAGTCTTTCCCAATTTATTGTGCATTCTTGATGTTATTCCCTCAACGGATGTGACAAATGATGAACTTCTCTTTCTTTTGGCCACCTGAACAGAGCTGAGATGTCTTAGGGATTCCTGAAAGTTCTTCAAACTTGTAAGATCTAGAGGAGAAAGGCTACTTCCTGGTTTGCTATGTAATTTTCTAAAGACTGCAGTGAAGCCAATGGGTGATGAGAAATACGATTTAGGACTGCAGATGCCTAGGAACAAAATCCTCTGACAACCCAAGAATCTCACATAATCGATGTTTCTTTAAGGTTAATTGAGATATTATGGATAGAAGATCTGGTTTAAAAACTCGGCGACATAACTCAAGAATCAGTCAAGTCAACTCGAGAATCTGAGTCGACTTGAGAATCGCTGATTCAACTCGGACTGGAGCCGATTTCATATATGACTCAGGTCTATACGAGAATCAGTAAGTTCCTTCTAAATTTTCCTTGTTTTTCATTGACTTGGATTGGAGCTGATTTCATATATGACTCAGGCCTGTAGAACAAATTTACTTTCTCGTATGCAACTTTTAAAGACTAATTTGTTTTCCTTTTCACTTTCTGTTAATATTTAGTTAAATCTAGTCAAAATTTACAAGAGTAAACCGGGTCACCAGGTTGAGTCTTTCGGGGTTTTGATTCATTTGTTGATTGAGCATGGTCCGGGTTCCCGGTTCTCAAACAATGGATAACAGAAAAGTTGTGAATCCTAGATTGGATGAAAGTGACCTCTCTCATGATTGTATATTTTCTCTTTGGGGTTACAATTTTAGCTTATTTTCCTGTTAAAACATTTTGAACGCCTTAACCACGGAGTACCTCTTCAAGTATGCAGGACTGGATATCGACAAGTATGTCTCTCTCTCTCTCTCTCTCTCTCTCTCTCTCTCTCTCTCTCTCTCTCTCTCTCTCTCTCTCCTCTCTGTGCACGCTAATCTGCAACCACTAAAGAATGATTCTAACATGATTTTTCATTTGTTTCTGTTATCCAGTCTTCAGAACTTGGAGTGTTGTTTGTTTGTACTGTTTCCATATTTCTCGTAAGCAATCATATTCATATGCACTGATTATGTGTTCTGCTTCCCTTTTAGTTGCTATTAAGCCACTATTTCATTTAATGTAATCCTGTTTGTCTCTAGGTACATGCTAGCAGAAGGCCTTGGCCTTTCTGGTATTGTTTCAATATTGTTTACAGGAATTGTAAGTAATTCGTGACATTCTTGACACTTGATAGTTATCGTGGAAAGATCTATCTTGATCTTAAGAGGCGTCAAGGCACCATCTCATTTCCTTCTTTTTCAGGTTATGAAGCACTATACCTTCTCAAATTTGTCAGAAAATTCTCAACGATTTGCTGCAGCTTTTTTCCATTTGATATCATCATTGGCAGAAACCTTTGTGTAAGAGAATGCACAGTTTATGGGTAGCTTAATTATATCTTTGGCGTGAAATATTTTTGTCAAAAATACTGGTCTGTTTTGACTTGGTGGGTTTATCCTGCAGATTTATATACATGGGCTTTGATATTGCTATGGAACAACATAGCTGGTCACATGTTGGATTCATCTTTTTCTCAATTGTATCCTCATAACTGAAACGATTTATCACTCTTGTCTATAGTTTTGTAATGTTGCTTTTCACTAGATCCTTAACTCTGCACCTTCATGACTGTCCCAGCTGTTTATAGTAGTTGCAAGGTATGTATTACTGCTTTCAACTTGAAACTGACTTGTATATAATTTTCTTTTTATAACTTTCTGAGATGCATATAATTTTAGAAGCAATCCAGGTCTTTATCTCTGTACTACTCAAATTCAGTTGCTTTCCTATTAGCTGGATGTCAACTCTGTTTCATGCTCTATTAATCCGGTCTCTGTTCATTGAACTTGTTCCTTTTTCAAAGAATGTATTAACCGATTTTTTATTTTATTGTATTTTTTTTTACTCTTTTCTTTTTGAAAGGTGAGAATATGAGCAGATCTCACACATTAGCTAGCACTAATGTTTTATCAATACCAAAAAAAAAGATGGATTGTTAACTAGATATGTCATTTCTATTTCTTTTCTAATTGCACCTTATTCAATCTATGTGATCGTTGGTTGGATTTTTTATCTGAGGCCAAAGAGCCTTTCCAAACTATGCTAAATTATCCAAACTGCTGTTTGCTTCTCTATGTATGCAATTAAATAGGTTCTATGGTTCCCAGCAATTTTCTAACTTTCCTCTTTGATGTCTGCCATTCTACATTGGGAAGAAACACCCTACTAAAATGTAATTCAAGTACCCCAGTAGGTGGTAAACGCCACCTATCAACCTTCCATCAAGCCAGCTGCTTCACTTGAGAGCTGAACTTCTGAGACCAATCTCAGATCACAATCTGATTGTAACGCCCCCTTTTCAGTGGCATTAGAAAAGGATCCATCAGCTAATCTTATGCCACTAGAGATAGGGAATTATGAAATGGAACACTCTTACCTGTCATATGATCAAAGGATCCCCTGTCTACGATCTAGGATGTGGAAGGATGAGACTGAGAAGAGCATGATTTGCAATTGTAGTGTCCTTCGCTGCTTCATAGACATCGAAATGAGAAGAACTGAACAATCCTTTTAGGGCAGTTGGCTATTGTGGTATCTCACTTATAGCATCGTCTCTTGGGTTTGGCATCGAATTTCAAAAATTAGGAGGAATCACTTGTAATGCCCTGAAAATTGATTCCCGTGTAAAGTGCACGGGATTCGAGTTCCATGGTGTTAAGCAATATACTCAAGGCATAATCCCTTGTACTTTCCATTCATCACATGCATTCACATTCACAAAGGTGCCCATTCACGATAATGAAACAAACCACACTTTAGTTCTTATTCTATTTAAACGTAGAAGTTCAACTAATCGTTAAATGCTTACTTAGGTGGGAGCTTATTACAAAAATTTATATTCGTAGCATGAAACATAAATAAAATTAAACTAAAATTTAAACGTCAGTGCCATTATCCTCATCATTCGAAATAATCCTCCATAGGGAGATCATCATTTGTATATTCACCCTGTACGTCACCTGCATCATTTGTATGGTTGGAGAGGGTCAATGCCCTACTCATAGTGATGTACGTCACCTGCATCATTTGTATGGTTGGAGAGGGTCAATGCCCTACTCATAGTGATGTTTGTACTTCAAGATTAACAACAATTCAAGTAATTCATCATAGAGACAACATAAGGGTTTTGATACACCTCGTATTTCACCATTATGAGTGGTATTAGTATACGAAACAAATCTACATGAACGTATGCTTAGTATAGTGTGAGGCTCATCACACATAGTGACCACCACATTGAGGAATGAAAATTATAAAATTCGGCTCGCTTTGCATCCCATAACTACGGAGATTTGTTGACATGTCCAACACTACTGTGGATTCACGTAACACCTCGAAACAACACAACTCATGGATTAAAAGAATTACGTGATACGATTTGTTCATGGGGCGACTATTTGCGACACCCAATCCCAGAAACTGATGTAACACGTGCTCGCGGATTACATACATCAATGTATGCACCACTAGCCAAATCCAATGATTTACACGTCAACTAAGAGAGTCTCTACTCAGAGTGCATTACATCCATGATACATATATATATATATATATATATATATATATATATATATATATATATATATATATATATATATATATATATAGACACACACACAAGTCACTAGTTTTGAGTCCTCCAACACAACTTGTGCCAACGAAGAAACAGATGAATCAAGATTAAAATCATTCCTTAAATATAATTATCACGTGAATAAACAATTCATAATAGTCTATCATTTAATTTCATAGAAATCACAGTAAAAATCTTATTGTGCAAAAATAAGAGAAACAATGTATGCATCAACGTAAATTGGTGAAAGCTTAAAGAAATCCCTTACCTCTAATGGTTAGATCTCTCTCTAGTTTTGTTAGATTTTCATAGATGCAGTTTAGATTCAGTTTCTACCATAGATAACAAAACTTATATGGTTAGGGTTTAGTCTAGGGTTTATTTCATGAGTTGGGGTTTACATCATCTCGCAATCTAAAAAGAAACGTAGATGGACAACTCACCTCCTTCAGCGCCTAACCTCAGCCCAATAAACGCTTCGGCAAGTCTCTTTTCTAAGTCAACTCGGTTGGACTCTCTGGTTGATCAATCTTTTGGTGTGGCTAACTGGAATCGATCCAAACCAGGCTCAACTCGTTGTTGGACTCAGTAGTTCCACTAAGTGAACTCGGCTAGCAAAACTCTCTCTCTCGTTCTTCTATCTCTCTTTTCCCGCTCTCGATTATTCTTTCAAGTGTTCGCATGCATCCGGTTCTCCCAAATAGGGATTTTATAGGGTTTCTCAAATCCCATAAGGTTTGTGCGTGAGGGCCGTGTTGAGTGGTAGTTGTGTTATACAATGCGTGAAGACAAAGTTGCGCATGGGAACCTTTGGATCTGATTTAGTGAGTTCTCCCATGACTAATCTTGCCTTGGTTTTAGGGGTTTGTTAACGCTTGAGTGGCCCACCTACTGGCTGGTTTCGATCTTGAATCGATGACAGAAAAAGAAGTGATGGCCAACGTTTCTTGGTGGGGAAGACGGTGGCTCCCAATGGTGGTTTTGAATTTGTTGCTTCTTTCTTTAATCTAACGATTTTAGATGCTTTAGATGGGCCCTGGAAAGTTTTCGGACGTGGTGTATTAAAGCTCTAACGTCAATTTGTAGGCGGGTTTTCTATATGAGGAAAGGTGGTCGGTAATAGTGGGATTCACCCTTAGGGTTATCTCTTCATGAGGCTTCTCTTAGATGGTGTGGATTGATCCATGGGTGCTTGTGGGCCCTAGAAATCGAAGATATGAAGCCGTTTGGGTGGTGGGTTTTTGTTTGCAAAGTCGTGACTGCCGCAATGCTTGCGGTTTCTGCTGTTGCGTGCACTGATTATCTTGCCGTGAAACATGTTTGTTTCTGTTTCTTTTGATTTTTTATGCACGAAGGATTGTAAATTGATGGCTAGGATTGATTTGGATGGTCTGGATTAGATTTGACCTTTAAGTTTCTAAAATCTGTTTATAACAATCATGATAGGAACCAATGTTTTAAATATCGACGATATGGGCCGATATATCCCACGATATATCTTGTATCCCACCTGTGCGATACGAAATGCACAAGTAGTGGGATATATCCCACATGTTCGATCCAGTGAGCATTTTTTATTTTCGATCCTTTTTTTTTTGTAAATCATGTTAAATCAGTTTCAATTTGTTACAAATCCATGATTTCTCATATTTTGCATGAAAAATCATGGATTGTGAGCTTCGATTTTGAGATTTGGAGGAGAAGGACCGAGTTGCAAAAAATTGAAAAAAAAAAAATCAAAATCAAAACCGAACATGTAACCTAATTTAGTGATTCTTCTTTTGCTTTTGAATGTATTGCTTGTGTTTCCACACGGCTTCTTACAATTATAAATTACATTAATAGACTTTGAATATACTTGCATCAATTCAATTAGACAATGCATAGATTAGAACCCCATACAAAGAAAGCCTATCATGTGCACTTGTTTTTTGTATTGTTTTGATTTGTAAATGTGTATTGATGTCTTTTTTTAACAACCACTAAAATTTCATTGAAAAAATCGACCAATTTCCAATGTTTCCCCATGTTTCTAACAAAAGCAATACATTACGTGATATAACCGATATATTCCATGTGATAACCGATACATATCCGTATCCCAAGGGTGCGATACGTAACGCGATACCGATATTTCGAACATTGTTAGGAACTTGCAGCGTGCGTGCGTTTTCTCGTTGTGTTGTGTTTTTGCAAACCGCTGCCTTTTGCATATTCTTGCATGAACAATTTTAGATGGCCATAATTTTGCTCATATCAATTATGTAGATCACATGGAGAAATCCTCTCTAGAAATGTAACTAGATTGGGGTTTTCGGAAAAAGAAAGGAAGAATTTTGGAGAGGGAAGGAAACTAATGGTTTCCAGTTTCGGTTTTGCTTGCAACATGTGCTTCCCCTTGCACATGCAGATCACGAATGGTTTGGACGGCTAAGCTAGAGGAAGAATCCTCTCTTGGATCGAATAGGAAGATCCCAATTCAAATAGCAACCCAAAAGAGAAATGGAAACAAAAGTTGTTGTTTTTGAAACACCTTCGTGTGGTCTTTGACATTGTTCACACCTCGTTTATTTCTAGGGATCATGTGGGGTCCAATGTGATGAGTTGTTGAGAAAGCCACTCAATTCATTAGTTTTGTAAGGTCATGTTGGGCCATGGGCCGAAATATGGAGCAAATCCGAGTCTTGGGTGGGCCACACGCGCAAAAAGTGTATGAATGATACTCATTGTTAAAACCTCCCTATAACACACACTCAACCGTCAACAGATGTAGATGCTATGTATATGGCATCGTCTATTTACAATTCTACCCTTTTCTATTGTAGGGACTTTTGTCGTCTGTAGCTCTTAATTGTACCATCCAAATGAGATGAAACTTCACCACTAATCATTAAAAATTTTTTACGCTCTTCCTAACGCCCAAGTTTGGGCCTTGATTAGTTACAGATGACCAAGATACCTTTTTAATGGACTATAGCACTTTGAGGTTTAATACAACATTTATACAGATCTAATAGAAAAGTTAGCCGACAATCTTGGCATGTAACCTACGTTCTTCCAACCGAGCAGTTTTTTCTGACATTTGGATGGCCTGTTTGGCAGATGGTCATATAACATGCTAGAAATAAGAAAACTTGATGATTAGTACTTTGACCATGTATGTAGGTGAATGTATAGCCAGTTTCATAAATGGATCAACAAAAATGGTTCTTTTTATCATGAAAACATCTCGTAGTGTGTTTAAACAAGAAAAGAAAAAAAATGTTCTATATAATAATCCAGACTTTTCTAGACCCAAGTATGGGAAATCTGGGTTATTACATCACCCCTCAACAACAACAATGTGAAGACCTGTGGATGTAGACCTCATCGATATTCTTGGATATGTCGCCTTTCTACACAATGAGTACATTTAGCTTGTCTATTTCAGGTTCAGCAGAAGACATCCATACACAGGCTGATCCTCCCCACAATCACGTGCCATATAAGTTCTAGAATTTGTAACTAGGGATACTTCTGATGAACAGGCACCACATTTTGACCGACTATTGTTGGTCTTCCACTCACTTCTCCTTGAATATAATTATGCTCAGATTCTAACAAAGGCAATGACTCCTAGCTGAGAACTTGCACTCTTCGCAGCTCGAAGTTAGGGTGAAGTCTAGTTAAGGACCCAAAGATCCTAAATTCTTATGTTTGGTCCTTTATTTCTTCATAAGAGGAGAGAATATTTTTATTACGTTCCTTGCTCCTCCAATAACATGTTAAATTTGGAAAGAAACATTGAGAGAACTTAAGATCCTCCCACACTTAGTCTCTTATTTATTAGATTTGGGAGATAAGAACAGATGCATGGAGATAACGATAGTTACAAAAAGTAAGTATAAGCATATGGTGCTCTGCATGAGCATTGAAGACATCGTATGCTGTGATATTTCTCATATTAACAAAATTCGTTATTGTTTCCAAAAAAAAAAATTGTTTGACATGGAAAGCATCTTTGCACATCGTACAGTGGTTGCCAGTTCTAACAGGTGGTGCCCATGGTTCACTAATCCAAACCATTGGTCTGTTGAATCCCACCAGGATCGAGCATTTTTGCATGTAGCCCCCCTTTTGTTATATTGTAGATAACCCCTACCTATGCATATTTGTAAAAGCCCCCATCCCTTTTCCCATATATGTGCAAAGCAAACTGACCCTTAAGTTACTTTTTCTGGCAAAGAAAGCAATGCCATTAAGTATTTTTCCAATAAAGACGATATTGCCCTATTCAAAACAAAAACCCCATCTCTACTTCATCCAAAGGATCTTTGTTTTCTCCATTTCTTCTGTTGATTCTCCTTGCACATTATAATGGATTTTCTAAACCCCAATTTTATCCAAAACACCACCTAAAAAAGTGAAAACATAACCATTGAAAAACCTTCTGTTTTCAACAGAGAGGGTTGCTGCGGAGAGGCACATCTGGTGCATTTTTTGTCCAACTACACCATTGCCTTGTACAGGCACTTCTCCTCCTCTGCCTCCTATGGCACTCCTCTGCCTGCCAGGCCCACCACTTGAACCAACAGATGTGGTCGGTCTGTAGGGCCAGCATGATCTCCTCTAGCTTCTTTGGGTCAGGCCTTAATGTCGGCGAACTTAGCGTAGGTGTTGTTGACAGACTCATGATTGGGGCAGGGGTCGAGGGTCTGGAAGGCAGTGGGTTTCGGCAACATAGAGATGGTGTGGGTCATGAAGTGAGGATGTGTCTTAGATGACACATCTCCTTCGAAGTGAGAAAATAAAAATGCCCTCTGCACATCGGCTTGGTCTAGAAAGCTAGAAAGATGAAATGAAATGAAAAGGAAAGGAAACGATAGGTTTCATTTTCTACTGCCTTGCCACAACTCTTTTTCAACTTCCAAAAATTCTTGGTTGAGTTACTTTGAGGGAGATGCGGATTGGGGCAGCTCAATGTTGACGATCTCTGATGATGATGGTGATGAATTGTTGGTGGATCTTGGCTAGATGATAGTTATATGGGGGTTGATTCGGGACATGATGTAGCTAGGATTTCTTTTCTTTAGCACAAAACTGTCATTTCACATTGCTAAATAACCACAATTAGCAAAAAGTGATGGAATTGGTGTTTTTATCTAATGATGTAAGAGGAATAGGGCTTTTTACAATTACGTGCTGGTGAGAGTGTTGTTTGCTTGTTCGCACTATAACAAAAAAAGGAGGGAGCAATCTGCAAAAAAATAAAGATAAAAACATTAAAAAATTCACGAGTTGGGAGATCCAGCTACCAATATTAGGACCATGTTGTCCTAGCAACGATATTCTCGAGGCATGGACTCATGGCATTACACAACAAACTAATGGTCTAGATTCCTGAACTGCAGGCTCCACTTGTCTACTGAAAGCTCATCTACACTGTGGAAAGACGTGGGCCACATTCTATAATTCCTCACTATGCACATCCCACCTCGAGTGCCATATAATTCCTCTGGGTAAATGGAAATTCTATGGAATTGAGTAACTAAAAGAAAACATTATTGATAGAAAAGATGATCACAAAACAGAATATACATTCACACAAAAGAATTGCACAATTCTCTCTCGTGGACAGTTTAGTGGGCTCTTTTTCAGTTTCAGTGGTGTTCTTAGAGCAGGCTTCAAGATTCAAGTGGTTATACCTATCTGTCTATGGGCCGTGTGTTCCAGACTGAAGGGAATTGCTGTGCAAAAGAGTTGAAGAAAGTCGTATCAAAATTCACAATACTATGGTGTGCTGGGGGAGACTTTGATGTTATTAGATTTGCACAAGAGAAGTCGAATGGCCAGAGGATCACTTAAAGCATGTAGGGATTTCAAGATTGGGTTTCAGCTAATGAAATGATATATGTTCAAATGAGTGTGGCTAAATATACTTGGACAAATGGCAGAGATCAAGCAGTTTTGTCCAGATTGGATAGATTCCTCTTGTCCACCGAATGGGTTGATATGTACCCTTTGGTTTCATCACGCATCCTACCTAGAACAATTTCTGGCCATCGTTCAATCTTGCTGGAGGTACAAGAGGAGAGTTGGGGTCCAAAATCATTCCAATTCAAGCTCATGTGGTTGGAAATAGATGGGTTCTTTGATCTGGTTTAAAACTGGTGGCAGAACTTTCAAATAGAAGGTCCGATTGGGTACCGGTTATTGCAAAAACTCAAGTTACTGAAAGCCAAACTAAATCAGTGGAATAAGGAATTCCTAAACAATAGGAATGAGGTTGTGGAAGGACTACTTAGTGAAATTCATGAACTAGACATTAAGGAAGAAGGGGGAGACTTAACCGAGGAAGAGAAATAGAGACGTTACTCAAAGCACTTGAAAGAAGAAGAAATCAAATGGTGTCGAGATCGAGGGCATTGTGGTTAAAGGAAGGCGACAAGAATACATGCTTTTTTCATAGCATAGCTACCACAAGAGTGCGAAACAATCAGATAAGCAGTTTATTGGTTGAAGGACATAGGGTTGAAGAGAAGAACCAAGTATATTCAGCCATTGTGCAATTTTATTCAAGCCTACTATCAAAAGAAGAGGGGCGAAGACCTATGTTATATCATCTCTCATTCGATAGTTTGTCGACTTTGGAAAGGGAGTCTCTCGAAATGCCGGTAACGGAATAGGAAATCAAAAGGGTCGTTGACTCCTTGGGCAA
The DNA here is from genome assembly GCA_030180095.1 of Magnolia changhungtana. NCBI lineage: Eukaryota > Viridiplantae > Streptophyta > Magnoliopsida > Magnoliales > Magnoliaceae > Magnolia > Magnolia changhungtana. The sequence continues at coordinate 9,908,975 of JASAUF010000630.1, read as the reverse complement.
AGACAAGGCCCCGGGGCCTGATGGATTTCCTTTAGCTTTCTATCAAACTTTTTGGAACGTGGTAAATAAAGACATGGTGGAGTTTGTGGAGGAATTTTGGACGTCAGGGCAATTATCAAAAGGGATGGGGGCTACTTTCATAGCCTTGATATCGAAAAAGGATGGGGCCAAATCACTAAAAGACTTTAGACCAATTAGTCTTATTGGTAGCCCATACAAAATCTTGGTGAAGGTTCTAGCATCTAGGTTCAAGGTGTTGTTATTTTCAGTTATTTCAAAGAATCAAGGAGCCTTTGTTGCAAATAGACAGATTCTAGATAGTGCTCTTCCAGCCCACGAATGCATGGATTCAAGATACAAAGTAGGGAAAAAGCCGTGGGGTGTAAACTAGATATTGAGAAGGCCTATGACCATGTCGACTGGGGGATTTTCAATACACGTTGAGAAGAATTGGGTGTGGAAACAAATGGATTACTTGGTTGTGAGAATGTTACTCTTCCGCATCTTTATTGGTTTTGGTGAACGACTCCCCAAAAGGTTTCTTTAAAGCATTTAAAGGGATAAGGCGAGGGGATCCTCTCTCCCCATTTTTATTTGTGGTAGTTGTGAAGGTTCTAAGCAGAATGTTGGCAAAAGGACAGGAAGCGGGACTCATCCATGGTTTTAAAGGAGTGCATGAAGGAAGCCATATATCACACTTGCAATTTGTGGATGACACAATCCTATTTTGTGAAGCGGAAATATCAAAGGTGGATAACCAAGGAAAATTTAGGTTGCTTTCAGGAAGTTTCAGGATTGAAGATAAATGTAAGGAAACGTGAGATGCTTGGAATCATGATTTCTAAAGAAGAGCTTTTATTGTATGCAACTACGTTTGGTTGTGTAGTTAGATCGTTCCCCTCTTACCTATTTGGGTCTTCCATTGTGTATAGGCAAAATGGATAAACACTTCTAGAACAAGTTATGAGGACATCAGAGGACCTACTCGAGTGTACCAGAGACAGAGACGACCACCCACATTAGCGCAACTTTCTTTGTGGATGGGAGACGAGTTCCAGATGGGGCCCGCCGAGCCATTTTGAAGACCCCATATGCATTGGACGTGCTTCAGGAAGACCCCCACTTTGGGATGATGCATGTGGGCTACTTAGGAAATCATTTTAGTCATACGATTTATATTTCGTGTCGATCCGACCATTGGATCTTGTCGATCAGGCCATTGGGCCACTAGATCTTTTAGATATGGGCTCCTTGGACTATGATATTGCTTTCTTTATGTTTTTTGTTATTTTTAGGAGTTATTTGTTGGTTGAGATTGATAATAAATGTTTTAGTTTTCTTATTTTAGATGATGGGCCACTTCACTTGAGTGTGTGGCATAGTTGTAATTATGTTGGATTTTAATTCCGAATTTTTAATTATACAAGCACATGGGGGGTGGAGTTCCAATGCTACTAGTGTTATTGAAAAGGAAAAAAAAAAAAAAAAGCTCTCTTGTGTGAAGGAATTTTCCTCCTCATTTTTTAGGGTTATTTTTAGAAAAAAAAAAAAAAAACCCTTCCAATTAAATTGTGGAATGGTAGAAGCTTGTTTGGTAGTGGATTCCAAGGTACATCATTCCTCTTCCTCTTCTTCGAAAGGTATTTTTCGTTTTACATCATCTCTCTTCTTCGAAAGGTATTCTTCTTCTTCTCTCGTCTTCGTCTTTTCCCTTCCATTAAAACCTTCTAAACCCTAGATCTATAATTTCCTATTATTCCCAATTTCTAAAAACCTTAATTTCAAAATCCCAAATTCCCATGATTCATAATTTTCCAAATTTCAGATTTTCCCCTTCCTAACCTTAATCATAAAACCTACTAGTCATTCCCTTGAGTGTGGAACATGCCAATGCTAAATTGGAAGTTTTATCCTTCCATCGACCCTAGTTTTAATTGATTTATGTGATTTCTTAGCATGCGGGCATGTGATTTAGATTAAATCAAATTTTATTTCTAATTGTTTACTCTTAATTACTTGGTGGATTAGCATCTTTTGTTAATTGAATTACTTTATGGACTCTTTCACAAACTCCATATTACATGCTAGCATTAAATCATGTGTCCTGCATCAAATTTGGTATCAGAGACTATAGGTTTGGCATAAGATTTTTGTGTTGCATCTACGGTTAGTCGAGCATTCATTGCATATAGGATCATATTGCTGAATTTTCAGCTAGCGTTTCCCCTTATACCATTGTTGAAATTTCAGCATAGTAATCTCAGGTTGTCACTTTACTGAATTTTCAGTTTGGCATCCTCGGATTACCATCCTGCTAAAATTTCAACATAATATTTAAGGATAGTGGCTTGCTGAATTTTCTGGTTAGTCTGTCTAATTTGATCTCTAAGTTCGTTTTGTGTTTGTCATAACATTACCCTAAGATCTAGTTTTTCCCTTAAAGAGTTACCTTGTGTATGCCCACTCGTTCTGGACGTGACTTTGGTCTACATCCCACTATGAATCTAGAACAGATTGTCGATGCCCTTAACTCTATTAGCAATCGTCTGACAGTTATTGAAGCGCACAATAAAACAACCACGACTCAATTGAACATGACCAATGCGCGTATCAATCGGCTTGAAGCCTCCCCTTTGGGTGAACCCTGACATTGGGGTAGATGTCCAATCACAAGTCGGGGATCAAATTGAGATTGTGTCACTTGCAATTATTAGCTGCGCCTTAAGCCAAATTGTAGAAAGTGATGATTGACGCAGAAATTTAATTTTCCACACTTATGCCAAGTGTGGTGGCAAAAATTGCAAGGTGATAATTGATAGTGGCAGTTGCATCAATGTGGTCTCTGCTAGCACCGTGGGCCGCTTATGTATGCTAGTCGTTCCTCACCCTCAGCCCTATTGAGTCTCATGGGTTGACGCATCTTCAATTTTGGTTTTTCAGTGGTCTCATTCCCATCCAGTTTTGTTCCTATGTGGACACATGGTGTGATGTTTTGCCTATGAATATAGGCCACATCATTTTGGGTAGGCCTTGGTTGTATGATAGGGACGCAACACTGTTCGGTTGCTCGAATACGTGTTCGTTTCTATATGAAGGTAAAAGGATTGTCTTGAAGCCTCTCCTGCCTAAAAGCACCTCAGAAAAGTAGGACGTTAAAAAACGTGGTCCTGAAGGTGTGACAAAACTCCAGCTTGAGTCTCTTCCTACAGTTAATGCCAAAGTTTGAAAGAGAGACTAAAACTTATTTGATGTTGTAAGCTTACGTGGCAAGTGAGGTCACACCTAAGGTTATTATAGAGATGTCACCTGAGGTTACACCCGAGGTTAGTGTAGAGTTACCATTTGAGGTGAGTCTAGTATTGGAGGAGTCCAGTGTTGTTATTTTAGAGGACATACCGGATGAGCTTATTCTCGTGTAAGACATTCACACATTGACTTTACCAAACCTTCATCATGATCAAATGAGTCCAGGGGAGGACGCGGATTTGGAAAGACAAGTAGATGAGTCTAGGGCCCCTATAGATTGCATACCCATGTCTATGTTCCATAGTCCTTCATAGTTTGTATATGCATCTACACAACATATGCATGACTTGCATGTGGAGATTAGAAAAAGAATCAATATAAGTAATGAAACATACAAAATGATTGCTGACTCAGAGCATAGGTTTAAAGAGTTTGTTATGGGTGATGAAGTCATGATTAAAATGTCCAAAAAGGTTTCCACAGAGAACCATAAAAAAATTACAAGACCGTATCGCTGGACCATATAAAATCTTGAAAAGATTGGGTTCGAATGCTTGATAGATCTTCCACCTAACATGGGTATCAATTCCACATTTAATGTGGAAGATCTTGTACCGTTTCATGGACATTCCCCTAACCATCACCTGAACTTTGATGATGATACCCATGACCTGTCCCAAAACCCATGGCCATTACCTGACCCCTCTTCTCAACCTTTACCATCCATACCTATGAGAAGAGAGGAGATGGAGGATATCTTAGATGAAGTAACGGCTTCCACACAACATGGCGGTTGCCAAGAGTACCTTGTCAAGTGGAAGGGCAAACCAAAATCAGACAGTACATGGATCATAGGAGCTTCAGTGCCGAGACCCGGATCTCCTCGAGCATCACCGCAGCTTTATTTCCTCAGCCGAGGGGAATTGATGGGGACATCAGAGGACCTACTTAGGTGTACCGGAGACGGAGACGACCACCCACATCAACACAACTTTCTTTGTGAATGGGAGACGAGTTCTAGATAGGGCCCATCAGGCCATTTTGAAGACCCCATATGCATTGGACGTGCATCAGGAAGACCTTACTTTGGGATGATGCATGTGGGCTACTTAGGAGATCATTTCAGTCATACGATTTATATTTCGTGTCGATCCAACCGTTAGATCTTGTCGATCAAGCTATCGGGCCACCATATCTTTTACATTTGGGCTCCTTGGACTATGATATTGCTTTCTTTATGTTTTTTGTTATTTTTAGGAGTTATTTGATGGTTCAGATTGATAATAAATGTTTTAGTTTTCTTATTTTGGATGATGGGTCACTTCACTTGAGTGGCATAGTTGTAATTATGCTGGATTTTAATTCCGAATTTTTAATTATAAACGCACATGGGGGGTGGAGTTCTAACGCTAGTGGCGTTATTGAGAAGAAAAAAAGAAGAAAGAAGCTCTCTTGTGTGAAGGAATTTTCCTCCTTATTTTCTAGGATTTTTTATTTATTTATTATTATTATTATTATTATTTATTATAGAAAAAACACTCCCTTCCAATTAAATTGTGGAAGGGTAGAAGCTTGGTTGGTGATGGATTCCAAGGAACATCCTTCCTCTTCCTCTTCTTCGAAATGTATTCTGTCTTACATCATTTCTCCCTCTTCTTCGAAAGGTATTTTTCTTCTTATCTTGTCTTCATCTATTCCCTTCCATTACAACCTTCTAAACCCTAGATCTACAATTTTCCATTTTTTCCAATTTCTAAAAACCCTAATTCCAAAATCCTCAATTCCCATGAACCCTAATTTTCCAAATTTCAAATTTTTCCCTTCCTAACCCTAATAATAAAACCTACTAGTCATTCCCTTGAGTGTGGAACGTGCCTATGCTAAATTGGAACTTCTATCCTTCCATCGACCCTAGTTTTAATTGATTTATGTAATTTCTTAGCATGCGGCCATGTGATTTAGATTAAATCAGATTTTATTTCCTATTGTTTACTCTTAATTACTTGGTAGATTAACATCTTTTGTTAATTGAACTACTTTATGGACTCTTTCATAATCTCCACGTTGCATTTTAGCATTAAATTATGTGTCCTGCATTAACAAGGTAATCAAATAATTTGAAAGGAAGCTATCTGGATGGAAAACTCGTAACCTCTCATTATCTAGAAGAATTATGACGATTAAAGCGGCCCTTTTGAACCTTCCTGTCTATTTTATGTGTTTATATAACCAAAATCAGTGTTGAACAATTTGGAAAAGTTAGTGACTTATGGAAAGGGGTGGAAGATAAAAAGAAATTTCATTTGCTTAAATGGGAAGAGCTAGGTAAGCCGGAAGGGGGAGCGTGAATTAAAGTGTTGGAGTCTATAAACTTAGTACTTCTTGGTAAATGACAATAGAGGTTCGGTATACAAGAGGGGAAAGTTTGGAGGGAAGTTGCAGCATTCAAGTACGACATTTGGGTGGGATCTTCACATTAATGTGCTTTAGGAATATGGAGAGGTATACTTTCTGTAATGACCCTAAATTTTCATGCACTTAGAATTACAATTAATAGTTAAAACTTTATTTTTAATTTAAGAACAAAAACAAGTCAATAACTGAGTTGGTAAAGACACTCTTGGTTGAGAGAGGTCGAGGGATCGACTCTTGTCGCTATGACTCTTGGTTGCAGGTGAGGTTAGAGGATCGATTCCTATGGTAGTAATAATAACTTTTTACCAAATGCCACAAAGATTTCAAATTTTGGATAAGGGAGGATGTGCTCTTCCTATTTTATCTTAAAAACTCTCTCCTTAAAAGGGATACTGGTGAGGGTTTTACTGCAGAAAAATAAAAGGAAATGAAGAAAACCCTTGAGTGAGAGGGAGGGAATTATAGGAGGGCTTGTTCAGGTAAGTCCCGACCCTTGGATCTTTTTATTTTTATGTTATTGTACTTCTTTTTGTTCGATCTATGCAATGGACGGTGTGGATCGGCCACACGATCATTACATAGGTGCATAGAGATATCCTAGGAAGAGATGATTTGGAAATCCAGATATGGGCATTAGTATTTTGATGAATGGATTAAAATTGCTTGCATCTGGTTGCATTTGGATGAATCTGAACAGATTATTCAATCCTAAGGGCCGAATGATATCAGACTCCTAATTTTCAAATCGATCTGATTAGTGGATGGGCCGTATTAATCCTATCTAATCATAGACATGAAATTATATAATAAGTTGTGTGTGGACCACAATGGTGTTAGATCTAATCTGAACCATTTATTAAAAAAATTGATCAGATCATATGGTGGCCCACGTCAATCGGATCTAGCCGTAGGAATCATACATATCATACTTGAATTAGAGTTTGAAGTATGGATGGACTGTGTTTGTGTCTAAGCGATCTATTAACCCATTCCCAAATTGGACACTTTGTGATATTAATGGATGGCTCAGATCTGTCCCATATGATCAATGGATCATTTAAAACAAGAAGAATTAAGAAAAACAAGGAAAATTAAAAAGTTATAAATTTCGAATCATCTAGAAAATTCCAACAGGGTCAGTTCAATTGGTCGAGCGATCGTTTCGACCAGTCGAAAACAGCCAAGTTAGTCCAACAACTAAATTCCAAAAATTAGAATGTATTCGACTAGTCGATAGGGCAATTCGACTGATCAAAAGGTATTTCGATTGATCGAAGAAGCAATTTTGACCGATTGAAAGGGACAAAAAGTGTCCAATGAATTTTGTTAAAATTCGGATTTAATTCAACTGATCGAAGTAGGTTTCGATCTAACCTCGACTGGTTAAAGGTAGAGCTGGGCATTTCTGACCCAACCCGGTGGATCCGACCCGATCCAAACCAAACCGAAAGCCTCGATCGGTGCGGTTCGAGTAGGGCCAATCAGATCCGATCGTTCATCGGATTGAGTTCGGATCGTGGTCAATCCGAACCGATTCGATCTGATTTGATCCGCACAATATTCATTCAACATTGTTTCCTGTAATGTTGTCCACTTTAGATTGGGCCGGATATATCTTATTTTTGTTTTAATACCATAAAATGATCTAAAAAAATAGATGGACGGCATGGATGAAATAAATACATCATGGTGGGGTCCACAGAGCACCGACAGCAGCCATTGGCAGTGGCAGGGGAGTAGCTCATCCGTCCTCTCCGCACACGGCTCAACGTGCATAGAGCACCGAGCTCCGAGGGGACGTGGATTCCATGCAAAAGCCTTTCGAATAAAGTTCTTGTGCAATAATTTTACGTGGGGCCCACTTCAATGTATATGAGAAATCCATTCCGTCCATCTATTTTGCGAGCTTATTTAAGGACGTGCCACCAAAAATGAAAAGGATACAAAACTAAACTAGGTCACACGAGAGGGAAAATTGGGGAAAGAAATTCCTACTGTTGAAACTCTTGGGCTCCACCTTGATGTTTATATGCTATCCAATCCGTTTATAGGGTCATTCCCAATGGGATGAACTGAAAAAACCAGAAATATAGCCTGATACAAAACTTTTATGGCCATAGGAATGCTTCAACGGTGCTAGCTGAATTCCCACTATTTATTCTTGTGTGGCCCGGTTGAGTTTTGTATCCATCTCATTTTTGGTGACATGTCATAAAATGAACTCGCAAAACAGATGGACGGAATAGATTTCTCATATACATTGAATTGGGCCCACATAGCATACTTGTGCAGGAACTTCCTCCCAAAGACTTTTGCAGGAGAGGCGCCTCTAATGAAGAAAGGAAGCGGAGTGGCAGGTGTACCACGCACAGGCGCTGGTGAAGTCAGCAAGTTTTGTGGGTCCCATCATGAGGTATGTATTATATCCAAACCGTCCATTCATTTGGCGGGCTCGTCTTAAGGCTTGAGCCAAAAAATAAAACAAATCTAAATATCAAGTGGACCACATTGCAAAAAGTAGTGGGGGTTGAACGTCTACCATTGAAACTCTTTTAGGGGTCATGAAAGTTTCGAATCAATATGAAATTTGTTTTTCCTCTTCATCCATGTAGTTGTGACCTTATTAACAGATTGGATGGAAAATAAACGTTATGGTGGGCCCTACAAATTTTTTAAAATTGAAAATCATTTTTTTTTAATTAAAAAAAAATAAAATATAAAATTCAATCCGAACCATACCTAACCTGATCCAACTCAGTTTCCCTGACCGAGTTGGACTCGGTTCGGGTCAAGCCAGCAGTGCAACGGATCGGATCGAGTCAGAGGACCCGGACTCGGTCCCGGATCGGATTGAGTTTGGATCGGCCATTTAAAATTTCGGATCGAGTCGAGTTGGACCCAATCCTGTCCGACTCAACTCGATGCCCACCTCCAGTCAAAGGTATTGTCGACCGATCAGTTTGACTAGTCGAGAATGCGCTAGAATCTTATGTATGTTTAGAACTTCGATACTTTATTATACGATGTAAATTAGTGATAACCCTTGATCATCTAAAGATAACGGGATGATCAGAGCGCTTTGGTTGGTCAAGTAGACCCCACATGGAAAGATGACTAACTATAAGTGTTGTGGGTGAGATCTAAGAGAATTCAAAATCTGACGGTTGAATTCTCCGTGTGGGTTGTCCTGAGTTAAGGAAATTATTAACTAAAGGTGAACTGATCAAATAGGTTTAGGTAGATGCAATTAGTGAGTTAATTGAGCTATGTAATTCTGTAATTGCCAACAGATTGATCTCGAGGTAACACATCGAAATCCACATCACCAGATTTCAAGTGAGTGATCCCAACATGTTTCCTCTCCGTTGTGATTAAAACAGTTGATTGATTGGTTGTTTTGTTGATTGTGATTCTTTAGATTGAGTGTTTTGTTGAATCTGCTTAAAATTGAAATAACATATACTATTATATATGTGACAATTGTTAATATGATGTATCAATCATACCCATGCATCTATGTCATGCATTGCATTACTGTGCTAAATACCTAGGGCACTCCCTGGATGACCTATAGGTATTTATAGTACCGAGTGACTTCGGGGACCATCCCTGGATGCCCACAATATATGGAAGCCTACCCCAGAAGGGGAGATGCGAGTTGATGGAATCCAACTCAAGCAAGTGGACTAATCAACTCACTTGATGCATTCACGCATCCATGCATCCCATGACATTCATGCATTCCTATTTTAATTATGATGTGCATGAACCATGATGGGTTCATTCACTGGGCCTGGCAAGCTGATATTATATTGATAGAAAAACTGGAAAGATTTAGTGGATGATGAAACAGTTGCTCAAGTTTCAGGGCAAGAAGGTGAACCAGTGGACGATCCACAAGGGCAATGGCCCTATCTTGATGAAGACAAGCTAAATGTGTTTAATCAGTAGCATATCTAGTTGAATTATGATTAGTTATGTTTCTGAGCCGATTTTAGTTGAAGAGTTGGGAAATCTTGAATAATTTGTAGTATTGTTAGTCAATGGTTTAATAAAGCCTTAAATGGGTGGGGTGTAGTACAATGTAACATAGATACGTGGACTGAATGTTTATAAATTTTTGGGGATTGATATAGATGTATGATTGGAATGATTGAATGGAAGATGTCTTGCTGAATGTCTGAGATTGTGGACTTATGAGTTAATGTAAACTAAACCTCTGGAAAACGGTATGAAGAAATGGTTTTAGTACACTTGGTGTGCGAGTCATGTGCCGTAACTTGGGTCTGAGGGTGCACATTCTGTATCCAAATTTTGGAGCTTGACACTTTCGGTTATCCTGCTATTCAAGCAAGGACCTGCTTTTTCCCTTGGAAGGGGGAATTGCCTACGTTTTTGGGAGTATGCATGGGGCGGAGAAAGATCTCTGGAGCACGATTTCCCTTCCTTGACATCTTTGTCACCGTCACAGAATATCTTAGTCTTTACATGTTATTCACTAGTAGGTGGATGTAGAGTGTGGTGTTCCTCTTGTAGAAGAACTCTAACAGATGAGGAAGTGGCATATTACACTATTATTAAATCGGCTTCGTAGCTTTCACCTGATGCTAGCACTGGAGGATTCTATGGTGTGGAAGGTTTCACCTTCAGGCTTATTCTCAGTTAAATCGTTTTATAAGAATGAAAGAATTCTTCCATGCATTCTGGTACTTTGGGGTGCCTCCTAAGGTGGCCTCCTTTCTTTGGCTAGTTAGTCGCAATTGTATCTTAACTGTAGATAATCTCCAAAAACGATCTATGATACTCCCAAATGTATCTCTTATGCATGGAAGATGCCGAATCAGTTGATTATCTATTCATCCATTGCCCCGTTCGTACAACAAATTTGGGCCTCCTTTTGATCATGTTTCATGCTTTCATGGCTTATGCCATAGTCGGTGGTTGATCTACTCTAGGTGTGGCATGGAAGTGTATTACCAAAAGAGAAGAAGGCAACATGGAAGTGTACTACTACTAGTTCTACTAGCAGTAGTATGGAACACCTGGTGGGAACGAAATTGGAGATGCTTCCTCAACAAACAAAGTCCACATGATCAAATTGTTAAGGAATAAAAAAAAAAAAAAGGGAGATTCTAGAATGGGCTGCTGGAAATCTGATGTAGGACAGCCTAATCTAACCTTAAATGAGCATGCTATTTGAGAGGGGCAGATTCATGCAATCTTAAAAACAAATAAATATCAGCTTGATTTATACATCATAAACACAAGAAGGAAATAAGGGCAACATAGCATTGATTAGGGTCATCCATCACAAACACGAAGTATTGAATCTTAAAATCTGAATTTAATTGGATCCGGCGAAAGATAGAACTTTCGTCTTGCAATGGGTCCGTCTAACGATCCAAGTGGATTTTCTAATCCAGAAAAATAGAAATTTCCTGGATTGGAAATCTGGAAAATTCAGAGAAAAAAAAATGGTAGTTCTTTAAATAGAGATTTGGATGATGGGTTTTATGTGGGGATGAAAAGGGAATGAAAATCTTTAGAGATTAGGAGAAAAAGAAGAGAACGAGGTTAAAGAAAAGAATACCTTGAGAAAAGAGAGAAGGAGAAATAAGTAAGGGATGAGAAATCGTTTACCTGGGCCTCACGCCCTCTTCCAATCACTGGAAGTCGAAGATGAGATTGTCAGAAGCAAAAAGCTCTTTTTTTCTTTTTCATAAAACATCACATAACATGCTATGGGTTTAGGGCAACTCTTATAAAATTGTAATTACATGAAATTACCAAAATACCCCTACTTAAAAAAAGTTTCAAAAAAAAAGAAATTCGCAAAAAATTGTGCACAAACTGTCTCAAAACTTAATTAACTCAAATGTTCATAAAATAAATGTAAATGTAAGATGCCCGATGGGCCCCGATGATAGTGCCGTGAAGGTAGTGTAATGAAGGTGGGCCATGACGATCCAACGGTCCGATCACACCATCCTCGCGATCCAATGGTCCAAATGTCTCCTCTAAGCAACTTACACATGTCATGAACACATGTGTAAGGTCTTTAACCTCTAGAGACCCGACCCGTATCCGTCATCTAACCACATTGACACGGGTAATGCACGCCTCCTACGTTGATATACTTGGAATGGCTTGGTGTCCGCATCAAAATCAGGACATAAATGTGGAATTCGTGGCGTCTATGTTTTGACTATTAGGCTTGCAGGTTCAATCTCTTTGTGATTCTAGTATCTTTAGGGCTGTTTGTAAAGAAAGTTGTATTTTTGTTGTTTTTCAGCATTTATTTAATAAATAACATTATTTCACTCTTCAAAAAATATATATTTGATTACGAGTTGTTATCTGTATTGACAATTCACTGGGAAGAGAACTTTTTCTTTTTGTCTTACACACTGTGAGGGCAGAGTGGATCCTCAAAGTACCCAAGCTTCTCCCTATCCCTGTGAATTACCAGATGTAGTTCATCTTGTTCTTGCCCCCCAGGCACCCTCCAGACCAAAGTGATTCATACGATTGCTGATAGTTCGATGTAGTGTTTTAAATATCGACGATATTGTCCAATATATCCCGCGATACATCTTGTATCCCACCTGTGTGATACAAAACACACCAAGTAGTTAGATATATCCTACATGTTCAATTTGGTGAACTTTTTTTTTTTTTTTTTTTTTTTTAAATTCAATCCTTTTTTTAAAAAAATCATGTTAAATCAATGTCATATTGTTACAAATCCAAAACATGAAAAATAATGGATTAGGAGCTTCGATTTCGAGATTTAGAGGAGAAGGACCGAGTTGCGGAAAATTGAAAAAAATATTTTTTTCCCAAATTCTCGTAAATTGGTTGCAATCTATGTCCAAGCATAAAATCAAACATGTATGTAACTTAATCTAGTGATTCTTCTTTTGCTTTTGAATGTATTGCTTGTGTTTCCACACGTCTTCTTACATTTATAAATTATATTAATATACTTGCATCAATTCAGTTAAACAACGCACAGATTAGGACCCCAAACAATGAAAACCTATTATGTGCACTTTTTTTGGTAATGTTTTGATTTGTAAGTGTGTATTGACGTCTTTTTTAACAATTACTGAAATTTCATTGAAAAAATCAACCAATTTCCAATGTTTCCCAATGTTTCCAACAACAACGATACTTTATGCAATACAACTAATATATCCCATGCGATATTGGGATACGTATCCATATCCCAAGGGTGCGATACTGATATTTCGAACACTGGTTCGATGTATAAAGGCTATAACTGTCGGTGACACTTCTTACTTTAATCAACTTATGGAATAGGGATTCTCTTGGTCTGGTGACGTTCCAGGCGCAAAGACAATTTATTGAAATTTGTGGTTGAGATGTTTCCTTTTCCTATATCCCCTCCTACATGCCCCCTTCTTTAACCTAATGAAAGAAAATTCTTGTGGACCTCAGTGCTATAGAGCATTTGCTTCTTCCCTCTCTAAGACAAGAAATGACTGGTGTTGATTTTGTGATTGTTAACATGGCCTTCAATTACCGATAAATTTAAAAATTGCTTTCAATTGTAATTAGCTACATGTGAGGTTGACTTCTATAACCTACTATAAGAGCAGTCACACTATGACAATGGGAGGGTTACTTCTCTATTCATTATGATATGGCATGATTCCCCAAAATGCTAGGAGAAAAGCTAAGATGATGATGATGGTTGTGGTGGTGGTGGTTTGATTCACCAATAAAAAAATAAAATAAAAGAAGCTATGATTTGATGTGTAGTTTGTCATGAAAACATTTATAGACTGATTGTGGTACTCATTAATATGTAGGGCGGCAAATGTTTTTTCTTGTGCATACTTAGTCAACTTGGTTCGACCTGCTAATCGACAAATACCATTACACCATCAGAAAGCACTTTGGTACAGTGGTGAGAAGATAAGCTATTCTAATGTTCTAGTAATTATTTCTTTCATGTATTTCACTAAATAACCATACATGAACAGGTCTTAGAGGGGCAATGGCTTTTGCCCTTGCGCTGCAATCTGTTCATGATCTTCCAGAAGGACATGGGCAGACGATATTCACAGCTACTACTGCTATAGTTGTTCTGACGGTAGGCACTCTCATTTGCTTTAATTGATTTATATTCCAAATGCAACTACTGAAATTATGTAGTGAAATAAATACTTTAATTTACAGCTACTCCTGTGGGCATGCATGCGTAACTTTCCTGAAATAGTCATCTGGTAATCATATGCATTTGAATTTAGAAATGCACTAGGGGCATGTTTGGATATGTGGAATCCAAGGGAGAATAAAGGAAAAACAATAATCATGCTATGATCATTTCCATGAGAACTATTAAAACATGGAGTCCAATTTTGAGGTCCTATTTGGATACAAAGTGGAAATCTTATATTCTTCTCACAATACTCACCTAGTTTCTTGTGCCAAGAATCCAAAATATGGAAAAGTGTAATGATTGTTTGGTGGAATCTACCCTTTTCTTTGCTATCCAAACAACATAAATGGTCACATCAAAGGAAAACCCTTATCCATTTCCATTATGTGGCATGGAATCCATGCTTTGCAAACATGGCCTTAAACTAACAATGTCTAGTTGTATTCTACATATAAAAATATGTATTTGATCATGTACTTATTACAGAAATGTAAGATTGTTTGAATTGCTCTATCATCGCTTAAAAAATGCTTTCATTACAAGTCCAGGCCTTATTACACATAATTTAAACTAGATCTATGACGACAAATTAATCAGCATCCACAAGGTACTTGTTAGATCGAATGGTGCATTAAATTTAACAGAATGGTTTTGCCATATCCAGATAAATACCATTCCAACCCATTTCATGAAGAAAATATGACCAACCAAACAACAAACTACCTGTTGCAAATAACATTTTCTTGTTGCATCGAAACACATAAATGATTACTAATCTGGCTAATGTTAAACTTGGTAAATATGAAATTGTTGAATAATTGAAAATTAAGATTATTCAGGAGTACACATTGAATATAGAATCTCATAATTGTAAAAGCACACTCTTGCCATTCAAATTAAAGGCTGGAGTACCCTTTTACTTGTGATTTCCGTTTATACATATAAGTTTGTAGAGAAGGTCGTGCAATACAGCATGGCCTATGCATATATAAAACATAAATTTCTTTTTATTAGGTCAGAGATAAATACTTGGTTGGCTCTTCATAGAAGAAAATTAGAGAAAAGTTTGTTCAACTAGAGCCAAAACCCCCCAACACCACAATCATCATCATCATCATCATCTAAGCCTAATGCCAACTAATTGGGGTTGGCTACATGAATCCTGTTCTGGTATTCCACTCCATCAGGTGCCATAACTTTAGTTAGACCATTGGTCATCAAGTCTTTTCTTACTACCTCTATCCAGGTCCTTTTGAGCCTTCCCTTGCCGTTTTAGAGCCTTCAACTTGTACCCACTCACCCCTTAAAGAATAGTTTGTTCAACTAGAACCAAAAGCCTCAAAACCAAAATAGCTGCAAAAAGTTTGGGATTTGAAAGCTACAAAAGTACAATTATTGTGATAAGCTTCGGAATGGCACACTTAAAATTTTTAACTCCAGAAATAGGAACTAAACACTGGAGAATCCAATGGCTGCCATGTGCTTCTTTGAACATAAGCAGCTTTCAGAGAAAATGGGTGAAAAATGAGGTCTGTAGAGGGTGTTTAGCTCAATTGCTGATCCAAGCTTTCATTATGTTTCCATCTTAGTTGTTCACTGCATTTTGTTAAGAAACCAATGGCTTCCATTTGTTTATTGGAACAAACCGTGTTTGGAAAGAGAATACGTGAAACGTAAGGGTTTGTATAGAGGGCTTCGCTCTATTGCTGAGCCAAGCTTCATCAACACCTGGCAGAGACAAGAATAAAGTACATGACAATGCTAAAAGGTGAAAGCATGGCCTCCTTGGTTGTCACTGAATCCCCAATCTGTGCTCCCATATACAATTTCACAGGGATCTGAAACCTTATCACAGAGGTTGCAACAACAGTGTTGATGCTTTACAGATCTAAATTGTAGCCTCTTAAGGAAAAGAGAAGAAGGCAACAATAACAGAGAAAAAAACATTGATAGGATCGAAAGTGCTGCCGATGGAAAATCCGGCTCGGGATGATTAGCTAAGCTAGAGAGACAAAGTTAGGAGATCTCAGAAAATGTTATTGCAGGTGTGGTCAATTGAATTTGAGATTTAGCAGAGCATCTTTGTATGCAATTTGGAAGGCTAATGATTTGGACAATCTAGGCTGCCTTTGTAGTCTTTTTGGTTTACTTCTTTCCCCCTTTTTAATAACTTTGAATTATTTATAAGAAAGCACAGTTAGTGTATTTTACGAAAATAATGCATGCACCTTTAGCTTGTCAGTTTGATATAATATTATTGTATGCATTAGTCTTTGTGGTTGTAACAAAGTTGAAATGTACTCGTGATGAAAATCTTGATCAAACTTTGGATGCATTTTTTGGACATTGATGTTTTCTTGAAATAATTTTGTAGTGTTATTGTTGTATTTCTTGTTTTCTTCTTCCATGGATTATGATTTATGTTGTATATCTTGTGTGATTTGGCTGTCCAAATACCTGGACAAAGCTATCATGTTGGTCCTGATATTCATTTGATTCAGCATTGATTTCTGGAGGCCATGATGTAGGTTTTATTGATTGGAGGGTCAACTGGTACAATGCTGGAAGCTCTACAAGTTGTGGGCGATGGTCATGATGGCCCACTGGGAGAAGTAAGTTCCGAGGATAAATTACTCACAGATTTCTGTGACTAATGAAAACCCTATGATTATACCATAATACTCCCAAATGTGTTAATCAGAGAGGGTGGAGAGGGAGGGAACAAATCCCTCTGGATTTATTTATAATTAAATCAGCAATCATCATCATCATCATCATCATTCGAATCATGTCCACAAGCATCTGACACATTGACATTGCTCTAAAAGAGGCATTTTTTTCCAATTATTATTATATTTTATTTTTAAGATGCTTATTTTTTAATAGTAACAATAATCATGATTTGAATATTAACGAAACCCTTCAGATTATTTGTAATCAAATTGACAGCCTCATCATTATGATTTGAATCATGTCCACATTTCATCTGACACATTGATGTTGGTCTAAAAAGTATATATTTTTTCAATTTTTTTATTTTTGTTTTTATGATACTTCTTTTTACCTATAAATAATCAAATTTGAGAAACGCCGTAGTGCTTTCAGAGCATAAGTTATATTGCTCCTAGTTGATTGGTTCACTTGACAGTCTAACTGATTGATCTTAACTGTCCATTATGTTCAGAACAAATTTCTTGGGCTAACATGTAAAAGCACACTCAATGGATGATCTAATCCATCCTTAAATTGGCCTTATTTTCTATAGCCATCCTTTTTCCAAGTCATAGATGGCATGGTTAAAATTTCCTAACAAAAGTGATTCTTCAGAATCATAAGCAATCTATGATGGTTCCTAACAAATAGATGGATCAAATTGTTGATTGGACCTATTTTTGTGTAAATGATCTTAATTTTCCATTTTTAAGGCCATTGATCAAATGCTTAATATTTGTCAGATAAGTGTAATTTTTTCATTGTAGCCCATGAAATGTGCATTATACATTTAGACCTAATGTGCAGTCTAGATCAATGGAATGAACTGTCCGAGCGTCACCATGCTAGTAGAAGCACTATAACTTACAGTGCTCTGAAAGTAACTGGAGCATTTCTCATCAAATTTTCATTCTATTGTCACTATTAATTCACTATATAGTTTTTTTTTTTTTTTTGAAAAGATGATAATTTTATTACAAAAGACAAAAAGGCCTAAATAATACTGCAAAACAAAGAGAGAGAAAAGACAGAGAGAAACCAGCAAAAAGTTGAAAAGAAACTACAACTCTGCCCGGCTCCCACGAAGTTGATCTGCTACAATAGCCCATTCCTTGACCAACTCTTTTGCCATTAAGCCCACCTCCGCTGACAATCTTTTACGATTCCTGAAACATCGATTGTTTCGCTCCAATCATAAGACCCAAATCCCTGCTAACATGCATAGACGCCAAATCAGGTTTTTGCTATAAATATAAGTAATTAAAATACACTATTAGAATAAAATACTTCATTATATTCATATATGTATAGTGTGTTGCCAAATATGACTTGTAAGAGCCATTGTGTTGTCATGTCCTAGACCCCTTGTCCGTTTCTGACATCAGCATTCATGTCCATGTCCAAGTTAGGTAATTCTCAAATATGACTTGTTGATGCAGGGACGTGTGATGACCTAACCCTAAATGCATGTATAATCAGGTTAAAGAATATTCAAATAAATACACCTATTAACTAACCTTTCCAATCAAATGGATTAGGTAAATCTCAACACAAAGATGAGGTTATTCCATCAGGATCATGCCCCTTTAGCATAAGATCACGTAAACAGTAAAAAGGGAAGACCTCGGGATATGAGCATATCCCAGATCTAGCATAAGTCAGTCCACGATTAAGCTTAGATCTGATTCTACTGACTAACCATCCCTCTTTTCTGTTCGAACTAGAAAGGGGATATCCTGAGAAGAACGAAAGGGGTGAAGGATGAGGGGTTCGAGATGAAGAAGGTATAGGTCCTTTTGTTGTCAAAAGAAAAGGAGGATGATTCTTACATTTTCCTGCACCTCGAAGATCTTAGAAAGAGGAAAACCTGAAATCGGGGTGGAATCCTCAACACCCAAGGGCTAATCCTGAAACTCTAATCTCTTGAATAAAGAGAAAGAAAAGAGACGAATTTCTATTCATTCAATAATAATGAAAATAGGGTTTCTCATAACGTATATATAAACTATAGAAAAAATAAAAGTGCACTAAAGCCTCTGAAAACAAGAAAATAACAAAAAGACAAAAAGACAAAGTAAAGAAAGTGCAATAAAGCCCCTGAAATAAGGAAAAGAACAATAAAAACGCCTAAAACTAAAACACCCATGTGGTAGGGTCTGAAATCCGACCCATGGATCTATAGTCAGGGTGCGGTCATGTCGCTCTTGCACTTATAGCGCGTCAGAAAATGGGTCCGATGGACCCAACGTCCATCCACATCAACTCCTCCGCTCCGGTAATCTTTCGGTGATGCCTACTCCTCTGGTACACTCTAAATGGTGCCATGATGCCTACATCCTCCCACTAAGAAGAACACTCTAAATGGTGCACCTCGTATCTCTTGAGCAAATCGGGGTCGATGCGCTGCAGATTTGCCTTTGTGATCCAAGAGTTATCTGTAATGGGCCTGTTCCTCCATTTGACTAGGAATTTCTAGAAACCACCTCGGAGTCCAAAATTTCCTCTATCTCGTCTCTTCTCGGTGCGGTAGAGTTTGTAAATGCATCAAGTTTCCCCGGGTAAGAAGAATTCGCCACTAACGAAGTGAACTCCTGTATCTCTTGAGCAAATCGGGGTCGATGCGCCGGTCGGGTCAACGGGTTTGGTTAAGGAGATCCAGATCCAAGAGTTATAAACGTCCAATGGGCTAACGTTCCTCCATTTGACTAGGAATTTTGTTTTTAGTCTTAAATAAATAAACTTTTTCCACCATTCAAATGGAATGTCAAAAAATTATACTTTATCATCTATCTCTTAAACAACATGGTGGGCCGATAAAAAATTAAGGAGGTGTATCTTATTTTCAAACTAGTTTGTAATATTGAAGTGGGAACGGTAAGATGGGTATAAATATATAGGAAGAAGGATATGGGTCAGGCGGGTCAAGGTCAGGCGGGTCTCATGTAAGGTGGCCAAGGTCCATATATTCGGGTCGGGGGGTATGGGAAGAAACAGGGTCTATCCTTGGACCGGACCCGCACAACTAGGTGGATAATGAGGTACCCATTTACGACCCTCGTGAAAAGATGGGTAACTAGATCTTCCACCATTAAATGGGAAGAAACAGGGGAACTAGTGGATAGAGGTAATGGCTCGTGAAAAGGAACTAGATCTTCCACATTAAATGTGGAACTGATGCCCATGGTAGCGGGGATATTAATAACATAAGCATTAGACCCCAACCTTTTCACAATTTTATGTGGGCCTATGCTACAGGCATGAAGCTTCTTCACGGATCTAGGTGGAAACCGATTGGACCTAATACAAACCATGATGTCATCTCCAGGTTGAAATTCCCTTTTATCTCCTGTGAGTGTCAGCAGAAAGTTTATAATGTTCATTACTTGAATTAATCTTCCTCCTAATCTCGTTATGCAATGCATGTATATGCTGGGCGAAAGACTCTCCTAACTCTGAAAGACGCTGTGGGGTAGCCATGGGGATCAAATCTATGGGGGCTCGGGGTTTAAGACCTGAAACAATTTCAAACGGGCTCATTCCTGTGGACCTGTTCACTGAAGAATTATACGCGAACTCTGTTGTGAGAAGAACAGTGTCCCAAGTCCTATGGTGGTCTCCAACCAGACATCTTAACAAATTCCCTAGGCCGCGGTTCACTACCTTTGTTTGACCATCTGACTGGGGATGATATGCTGAAGAAAACTAGAGCCTCGTACCCAAAAGATGTCAGAGAGTCTTTCAAAAATAACTAGTGAACCTAGTATCTCTGTTAGACGCAATAGATCTAGGTACTCCATGCAATCGCACAACCTCTTGAAAGAATAACTTAGCAACATGGGAGGCATCTGAGGTCTTATAACATGGTAGGAAATGAGTCATCTTAAAAAATCGATCAACAACCATGAGTATGGAGTCGTGCTTACGAATAGTCTTGGGAAGCCCAAGCACAAAGTTCATACTGACATCTTGCCACAAGACATGTGGAACTGGCGAAGGAGTATATAAACTTGTATTTTGCTTCATCTGCTTCGCCAGTTGACATGTCCAACACTGCCCTACAATCTTAGCCACATCTCGCCGGAGATTAGGCCAATAGAAACGATCAAACACAAGGGCAATTGTTTTATCTCGACAAAGTGACCTGCCATCCCTCCAACATGCAGCTCCCAAACTAGAAAATCGCGGAGTGATGTTCGTGGGATACAGAGCTTGTCCCCTCTAAAAAGATATCCATCTGTAAGGACGAACTCCGCACTCCTCGAGGCCGGGTCACTAGACAATGATACATAAATGATCCCAAAATCAGGACAGTTTGAGTACTCACCCTTGAGTTGCTCAAAGCCTATAATTTCGATACTCATGGACCACAACATTATGATACGATGGCTAAGCGCGTCAACAACCTTATTTTCTTTTCCGGCCTTGTGCTTAAGCACAAACATATACTCTTAAAGAAATTGTGCCCACTTGGCATGCCTAGGGCCAACTTCTTTTGAGAGCTCAAATATTTCAAGGCCCCATGATCAGAGAACATGACAAATTCTTGCGGTAATAAATAATGCCGCCAATAGCGCAATGTTTGCACAACCGCATAGAACTCCTTGTCATAAGTGGAGTAGCGTTGTTTAGCCTCGTTCAGCTTCTCACTAAAAAAGGCCACAGGATGTCCCTCTTGGCTTAACACTCCGCCTATAGCAATTCCTGACGTGTCACACGCTACCTCAAAGGCTTTGGTAAAGTCAGGTAGACCCGTCATCTTCTTTTTAATTTCCAAGAAAGCGCGTGCCGCGACTTTAGTCCATTGAAACTCCCCTTTTCATATGCAATCTGTGATGGGAGCCATAATTGAGCTAAATCCATGGATGCACCGTCGATAGAATGTAGCTAAGCCGTGAAAGCTTCGCACGTCCTGTATGGTACGCAGCTCAGGCCGATTGACAATGGCCTTGACTTTCTCGGGGTCTGCAGACATACCCTCTGACAATACAACGAACACCAGGAAGATAACACGGGAAGTCAAGAAGGAACACTTCTTGAGGTTCGCATAGAGCTTTTCTGTGCGCAAGGCATTGCATACCTGCCTCAAGTGCTCGATGTGCTGGCTAGGGGACGTACAATAAATGAGGATATCATCAAAGTACACAACTAAAAACTTGCCCATAAAGGGTCGCAGCACCTGGGTCATCACCCTCATAAACGTACTTGGGGCATTGGTTAACCCGAAGGGCATAACCAGCCACTCGTACAACCCGTCCTTCATCTTGAAGGCAGTTTTCCATTCATCTCCTGGGCGAACACGAATTTGGTGATAACCACTCTTGAGGTCAATTTTCGAAAAGATATTAGAGGTGGCCATCATGTCAAGCATGTCATCAAGCCTCGAGATGGGAAACCGATACTTGACAGTGATCTTATTTATGGCTCTACTATCAACACACATGCGCCACGTGCCGTCTTTCTTGGGCGTAAGAAGCACGGGCACCGCGCACGAGCTCTGACTCTCACGAGTGAATCCCTTTTAAGCAATTCATCCACCTGCCTCTTTAACTCGGCATGCTCGGTGGGGTTCATTCTGTAATGAGGGAGATTTGGTAGAGTCGCCCTTGGGACGAGATCTATCGCATGCTGAATGTCTTGCATCGGTGGAAGCTTGTCTGGAAGGTCCTTAGGGAAGAGATCCCGAAACTCCTCTAAGACCGGACGAGCCTCCTGGGGTATCCCCATAGCAACCTCGGGTGTACTCTCCCTAACCAGTAGGCCATATACCATAGTCCCCGCCTTAGTCTCTCTCTCAAACTCCTTAGCATCTATGATGTGGAGAGACTTTAACTGAGGCGCCCTTTGACTCTTAGGATCGCCTGGGGACGCAACATTTTTCGCTCCTGTTGACGATTTGGGAGGGAGTGGGCTCAAGATAAGCTTCTTTCCTTCATGTTTAAATACACGATTATTCGTACGCCCGAATATTGTGACATCTTTGTCATAGAGCCATGGCCTTCCCAAGATGATATGGCCAACGTCCATCGTGACACATCAAACCACAACTTGTCCTTGTATGGTCCAAACTCAACTGGAACAAGGCATTGCTAGGTCACAGGAATGGATATTGCATCCACCCAAGAAACTCTATATGGGTTGAGGTGAGGGACTGGCTTCAACCCCAGACAACTCAAAAGTAACTGGGGAACTACATTCTCACAGCTCCCACTGTCTATGATCACTTTGCAGCTCTTTTTTTTGCACTTAGCGTAAGTGTGGAAAATGGTGGTTCTGCGCCAATCTTCGCTTTCCTTCATCTGGGTCAAGGCGCACCTCACTACTGCAAGTGGGATAGTCTCCACCGTATCATCCTTGGCATCACTAGCCGGGTCAAGGGAGGGGATAATGATCTCCTCATCCTCGGCATCACTAACCGGGTCAAGGGAGGGGATAATGATCTCCTCATCCTCGGCGCCCGAAACCTAAACGATTTTTAAAATTTAGGTAAAAGGATTTTTGTAGAAAATTTTTACTACAAAGACGGATTGACAATAAACTGACCTACGCTAAAACTAAGCTTTGATACCAAATTTGATGTAGGGACATGTGATGACCTAACCCTAGATGCATGTATAATCAGGTTAAAGAATATTCAAATAAATACACCAATTAACCAACTGTTTACAATCAAAGGGATTAGGTAAATCTCAACACAAAGATGAGATTATTCCATCAAGATCATGCCCCTTAGCATAAGATCATGTAAACAGTAAAAAGGGAGGACCTGGGGATATGAGGATATCCTAGATCTAGCATAAGTCCACGATTAAGCTTGGATCTGATTTTACTGACTAATCATCCCTCTTTTCTGTTCGAACTAAAAAGGGGATATCCAGAGAGGAACGAAAGGGGTGAAGGATGAGGGGTTCGAGATGAAGAATGTATATGTCCTTTTGTCGTCAAAAGAAAAGGAGGATGATTCTTACCTTTTCCTGCACCTCGAAGATCTTAGAAAGAGGGAAACTTGAAATCGAGGTGGAATCCTCAACACCCAAGGGCCAATCCTGAAATCCTAATCTCTTGAATAAAGAGGAAGAAAAGAGACGAATTTCTATTCATTCAATAATAATGAAAATAAGGTTTCTCACAATGTATATATAAGCTATGGAAAAAGTAAAAGTGCACTAAAGCCCATGAAAACAAGAAAATAATAATAATAATAATAAAGACGAAAAGTAAAGAAAGTGTAATAAAGCCCCTGAAATAAGGAAAAGAATTTTTTTTTAAAAATGCCTAAAACTAAAACACCCGTGTGGTAGGGTGTGAAATCCAACCCATGGATCTATGGTCAGGGTACGGTTGTGTCGCTTCTACACTTGTAGCGCATTAGAAAATGAGTCCGATGGACCCAACATCCATCCACATCAACTTTTCCGCTCTGGTACTCTGTCGGCGACGCTTCTTCCTCTGGTACACTTTAAATGGTGCACCACTGATGTCCGCATCACTTGTGTTCATGTTTGCACCTTATTACCCTCTATTCATAGTTTATTCTTGCTTGAACGGTGCTCTTCACAAAACTCTGCAGGGCTCTTCATTTGCTTGTTATTAATGAGAGCGGATTAGATGAGCCCTGACCTCACCCAAGACAATGCGGCCCTTACCGTGGGGCCCACCTTAATGTACATATTATGTATCCACGCCGTCCATCCGTTTTTCCAGGTCATTTTAGTGTATTATCCCAAAAAATTGAATCAGATCCAATTATCAGGTGGACCACACCATAAGAAACCGTGGTGATTGACCATCCTACCATTAAAAACTTCTTAGGGCACACCTTAATGTTTCCACAGTGTTTATTTACCTTCCAATTGTTGATAAGGTCACATAAGCCTGGATGAAGGGGAAAAACAAATATCAGCTTGATCCAAAACTTTCGTGGCCCATTAATGGTCAATCAACACTGTTTACTATGGAATGCACCACCTGATAATTGGATCTGCTACATGTTTGGGATAATGCCCTAAAATGATCAGGAAAAACGTATGGACAACGTGGATACATAATACTTACATCAAGGTGGGCCGTGCGGTAACCCCACGGTAAGGGCCGCACTGTCTTGGGTGAGGCCGGGGTCTCACCTGATCCACTCTCGTTATTAATGTCTTTCTTCACAAAGTAGATGCATGCAAGTTTATTGACCATATATGCCTTTATACGTAACATGGCATGCATCTTATTGAAGCTCTTCTAGAAATTGTTAATATTTAAGGGTTATAGATCCTCCGACTTTAAATCTAATATTATTGATCTTCTGGTTTCAGAGCTTTGAGGGGAATAATGGATACATTGCTCCTTCCTATGATGAGGGTGCTTCATCTGGGAACAAGCTAAAGATGAGACTCAAAGAATTTCACCGAAGGTTTCCCTTTACGAGTTCCCTTCTCCCTCTTGAATTGTGTCATTGCTATATGTTTCCTTTCATGGACTTAACCCTCCTCATTTTGGATTCCTGTTACAGTGCTGCATCTTTCACTGCATTAGATAGGAATTACCTCACCCCATTCTTCACAACTCAGAACGGAGATGAAGACGAGCAAGGTAAGATGCAAGCTTTACAACACTTCCTGCATGCATGATTTGGACGTATACATCTCTCGGTAGCTGACATTGCCAATTCATCCAAAGAAAAGAGTAGCAGATTATGGCATGGGGATACATTTGGTGACCAGTTACCCTGTCTATCCTGAGACCATCTTTATGTCTATTCAGTCGTATGGTTTTGGTGAAAGGAGAAATGCAATGCTACTTGCAAGTTGCTGTTCGAATTCTATTCTCCCACATGTGACAATGTGGTACATGTCCATTATATAAGTTTATCTGGTGGCGGTGTTGTGTAGCCCAAAAATCAGGCCGGTCCCCTTATTATGTGGGCTGCACATGTATGAAAACCTTGGTAATTAAGAAACCGACCAGCAGTTCACATTCATGTTATATGTGTGGCCTATACAATGACTCGATGGGCCTAATTTTTTGGCCACAGGGTACACCATGTGGTGCTCACATGATGAGTGGCCTGGATCTCACACATACTTGGGTTGAGTAGTATTTGTATGGGTAGCAATAGCACCGTCTTTTGAAAGATATAATATTTCTTAAATATTGGTTCAGAATCTTCAGATAGTATAGAATATGTATAAATGCAGTAGAACTAAAGATGCTTGCTAATCCTACACGTGTGTAGGAGTGCACGTCACAACATGTGCTGATGATCCATAAGGTGTGTCCTACAGGTAGATAATCCATCATGGCAAAAAAGCAAAATATAGCCTAGAGGTGGTGAATCGTGCAACATAGGAGTGAAGTAAGCAAAGGGAAGCAACGCAAGGGGTTGTTCTAGATCCTTTAATGATATGGAAGTTGAGAAATCATCAAAGCAAGCCATGGCCATGGGAGTTGGTACTTGGGGTGGAGGGTATGATCCCATGGTGAGGATCCACCCGAAAGTGCATGGAAGGTTCTTCGATGGAGCATGCACGCATTGGAGAAGTTATAGCCATCAACCCCAACTTAGAAAGTTGTGAAGAGCTTCAGATTGCCAAAATCTATATAAGGAAGAATAGACAGTCAACAATTTCAAAGCATATCCCCATTATAGTGGGTGAAGGCAAGGTTTTTGTGCATGTGGTGCGGGAAGCAAGGGAAGGAGAGAAATTCCAGTTGGTAGATGGCAGGAAGGTTGGAGTTGAACTAGAGTAGGAGGTCAAGAGTAGAATTAAAGAGGAACAGGGAGGTGATACGTACCTAGCAAAAGATGGGTCTGGAAGGATATAGCGGCCCATGGTCTTGTGGTGAGGATTCACCTGAAAGTAATCAAAAGTGTATGGAAGTTTCTTCAATGGAGCATGCATTGGGAAAGTTACAGCCATCGACCCTGGCATAGAAAGTTGTGAAGAGCTTTAGATTGCCAAAATCTATATAAGGAACAATTGACAGTCGACAATTTCAGAGTGAATCCCCGTTATTGGGGGTGAAGGCAAGGTTTTTGTGCGTGCGGTGCAGGAAGTGAGGGGAGGAGAGAAATTCCAATTGGTAGATGGCAGGAAGGTTGGAGTTGAACTAGAGTAGGAGCTCAAGAGTAGAATCAAAGAGGAAGAGGATGACAGAGCACATCTTAAGTGGTCCGACGATCCACCAGAAGAGGCTTGGTGACCTGTGAAGAGGAGATGACTTGTAGGGGATACGTGGAGAGGTAATGGAGGAGAGTCTGCCATGCGTCTAGACAATTGTCTAGTCAGGCTTAGCAACTCTCGCACATGAGTCTCCTTTTCATGTGGATTGTGTTTGCAATATTTATAGTATCGGCTGATATTATTGGTATTGATGTTCAACTCTACGAAGCTATTGGGAAGTGTTTCAACTTCTTGGTCTCGGTTGATAGCTCGTGAAATATCACAGTATCTCATGAAAATACTGATTCATTGCAATATTTTCATTATACTACAGTTTTATTCTTCCATGTTTTGACAATACCATCGATATGTATCACAGATGCAGTCTAGCTGACACCCCCTTTCAAGAAATCGAAAAAAAAAACTCCAACAAGCCTTCAAAAGTCGCATTTTCTCTCAAGATCTTGTGCTTCTCATTCCTTCCTAAAATAAATTGACCAACCCTTTTTTTATTATTTGGTGCAAAATTGTGGTTTTGGTGTTGAAATCGAGATCAGAAGTGAATGGGCCAGATATGCAAATGGTGATATTTTTTCAATTTTATTTTTATTTGTTTTTGTTTTTTTGCTATAAATCGCTTAGAATCACTACAACAAATTTACCTTTCAAAAAAAAAAAAAAAAAAAAAAACTACAACAAAGTTCGATATGATGGATTTCAACCCTCGATTTGTGAATTTGAGAAAAATGAGGGAAATTGGAGAAAATTCGAATTTTCTCCCATTTCACTAATTTAACTTGCAATAGTGTGTGGAAAAATCATGTTAAGATTGGTTGGAAGCCAATTTACATAATGACGGGAGTTTTTTTTTTTGTTAGGTGAGAAACACATACACACTACCACCCCACGCATGCATGGGTTCTCGAACCCTTGACCTCAGATATGACACACAATGTCTACTGTTGATGCAATTTTCTGGTTCACCCTTGCCGGACCACCGGACGTTCGAATGCCTACACACGAGGTAGACCCTGACTGTAGCAGGGGGGACTCTCCGATGCCTAAGTTAGAACCAGGAAATATGAGTCCAGTAGATTGGATTTAGGGTGCGTTAGTTGTGTACCTTTCGCCATTGGAGTAGAGTCAATGATCCTCTGTAGAATAGAGGCCAATGGTACCGACCTCTTTATGAGGGGTTGAGCAGGCCGTTAGGGGGGATTTCTTCCCTTCGCCGTGGTTGGTTACGTTAAGTAGGGAGAACGATTGATGATCTGACCTCTTCTCTAAGGGTTGGACCATCCATAACAATGGTCAATAGTTCGACCTCTTCCTTAAAGGTCGGGTTATTAATGAGAGGAGCATTTTCCCTTGCACTAAGGGAGTTCCTCGGTAGCCCATGTAGTTAGAGCAGTAGACAGTAGATTGAATGAAACATTCCTCATTCTTAGGAGACTTTATTGTAGAAAGTATTGTAGAATCTATTTAGTAGAAATACAGTCTTCAGTGCTGGTCAACAGGTCTCTCAAAGGTTTCTTCAAGACTCTGAGAATCCTCCAATGGGGTATCCACTCTCTCTTTTCATATTCTTGGTTGTAGTGGAAGTGCTGAGTAAGATGTTGGAAAGAGGGTTGTTTGTGGTCTCATTTGCAAATTTAGGGTGGATAATGCTAGAGTTTCATTCTAGGTCCATTTGGGGGGAAAGGAACTAGAGGCGTTTCCAGAATCACTCTAAGTCCTGTTAGGCGGTTTATCCTTGGGGTGATTTCGCTTCTTTCTGCATGGGTTGAGTTGTAAATTTTCCGGCGTTTGTCAGGCCCTTTGAGTGGTCCCATAACTTTTCCTTTTTCTTGCCTGGTTGTATAGTTTTTTTGGTTTTCTTAATAAAATTTATCAACACTATAAAAAAAAAATTGCTACAGTTTCAAAATTTTCATTTCTAGTTCACCGATGACACCAACCTACGTAGAAAAAGCTAAGGTGGATAACATGAGTAAAATAGTTAGATGTTTTGACGTAGTGTTTGGTTTGAAATATAATGGTTTGGTCTTCGGAAGCGAATGTTCCCATCGCTATGCTTCTCCGGTTAGGAAATATAGTGGTTTGGTCTCCTTCATGTTGGAGAAAGTTACGGATGGGGTGGTGGACAATTTCAACCGTCGGTTGGCGTAGCATCAAAGTCATCGTCCTAGTTTGGGAGCCAAGGACATGATGGTGTGGAAGTTGGAGTGAGGAAAATTTGGGTCATTTCTCAGTTTGCTCTCTTCGTCCATTGCTCTTTTGCTCAAGATGTGGGAACAATTCTTTGATACCTTCAAAGTATTGTGGGTGTTGCCAGGATCCATTGAAAGTCTTGTCTTAGCTGGCATGGGGGTGGAGTTCGGAGGAAAGGGAGGATGATTTGGAGGCTATATTTTCTGGCAAGTATTTGGGTTTATGGGGGAAAGGAATAATCGGTGTTTTCTTAATTGGAGTGGGCTGGCATTGGAGGTCTTTAGAAGGGTAAAATTGGATATGATGGATCGGGCCTCAAGTACAAAAGCTGTTGCTGAGTGTCCCCTTTGCTGTCTTGGTCTTCTTTGTTTTAATCTACTGTTGATTTTTCATCTTTGGCTTCCCTTTCCTTCTTTTTAAATAAAATATCGCTACCTTTAAAAAAAAATTAACTCCGGAGTTGAAATCACATAGTGAAACCCTACAAAAACACAAGAAATGAAGTGCAAACTTGGAATTCAAGATATAGTCCTCACAAACTTAAAATATAATTTTAAAGGTGAGTATATTTTTT
This sequence comes from Magnolia changhungtana, assembly GCA_030180095.1. Taxonomy (NCBI): domain Eukaryota; kingdom Viridiplantae; phylum Streptophyta; class Magnoliopsida; order Magnoliales; family Magnoliaceae; genus Magnolia; species Magnolia changhungtana. The sequence goes on along the minus strand of JASAUF010000630.1, from coordinate 9,879,478 downwards.
AAAATTTTTTAAAGAGAACAATATTTAATCTCTTGTAAAGAATAAAATAAACAATGGACATGCTTTTAAAGGATTTTTATATTCGAGAGAACAAGTATAATTTGAATCGTATTTTTTTTTTCTTTCTTTTGAATGATAAGAACAAAATTTTATTGAGAAGAAAGGGCCACAGCCAGAATATACAAAACAGAAAAAACTATACATCAACCTGAGAGCCCTTATAGGTCAGCCCAGTTGGCCGGAAAATGAACTACAACCTTTGAGGCCACTGCCCATTCTATTACATGCAATTTCGCTTTCTTAAAGACTTCCTCAACTCACCCCAAACGATTCGTGAAACATTTATTATTCCTTTCTATCCATAAGAACCATAAGCCCGCCAGCAAAGCAAGTCGCCACAATTCCTTCCCCCCCCCCCCCCCCCATTCCTATGCATACCTTCATGCCACATAATGAAGAACTGACCAATGGAATTTGGCGAGACCCAAAATACTCCAAGGAGTTTGAAGAACTTTTGCCACAACTGCCTCGCAAAACTACAATGAATGAATAGGTGATCCACCGATTCCTCATCCTGAAAGCACATAGCGCAAACATTTGGAAGAATCATCGTTCTTTTCCTGACATTATCAACTGTAAGAACCTTGCTACACCCCACTAGCCAAGCAAAAGCCGCCACACTATTCGGAAGTATAATTTGAATTGTAAATATAAAGGAAAAAAGGGATTCAAAGTGGGCATAGAATCTTAGGATTCATCTAGAAAGGGGATTCAAAGTGGGGTCCAATTTTTTTTGGCTGAAATTCAACTTAAGTAATAAATTGTAGGGTATTGATGACTATGCATGCTGTGGCATGTTGTGCTTGTGGGATTGACAAATCACAGAACTATATAATATCATGTAAAGAAAAAAAGATGCATTGAGGTTTTGGCTGGATTGCTGTAATGACATGTCTAACACGGGAAAATCTTTTAATAAGTGGGTGTCCTTGTTGCATATCAGGTTTCATGCCCTTTTAACAAGTCTCTTTCTCGCTCCCCCCCTCCCCTCCTTTGCAGGATTGGAGCAGATGCCATTGAATTTCTTCGTCTTTGCCCTACATATTTTTCTTGTTCCGTCACTAATCTTGCATTGAATTTCTTCATTTTCCCCTACATTTTTTGCTTGTTCCGGCACTAATCTTCTCCACCATCATCTTCACCATCTCTCTCTCCCTCCCTCCCTCCCTCCTATCAAGGGCCATAACTTGTTAGACCATAGGTCATCAAGTCTCTTCTTACTATTTCCACCTACGTCCTTTTGTGCCTCTCTTGTACCCACTCACTAAATCTTTGCTATCTAATATAGTTTCACTAGCATGCATACAAAAACCCCAAAAGGATGCCTCACCTCATCTTGCCACTGTAAACAATGGTTTCCCTATAAGCACTGCTACAAATTTGTGTTCTCAGGAATTCCTTTTCTTTACTCACTTTAACCTTGGAAGTAATCCTTGTTTGCTTGTAGATGAACCAGCACCAAATTCTAGAAGACCAGGTGGCTTCCGTGGCCGTGGGTAAACTATCAATGGTTGATGGGTCAAAGTTCAAACACAGAGATCTTCATAGACACCTTCAACCAGACGCAGGTAGCAGACTCATGGATGGATGGGAGCTGGAGACGGGTTGTAATTAGCCAATGTACCCACTTCTTTGTTACACAGGTTAATATGATTTCAGGGCCAGATGAATAACGGCATTGTGGACTAAATTTACTAACAACTCCAAGGTCAACATTTGTATATTGATTGTTGATATAGAGAAGTAAAAGGTGCATTTTTCATATGCTTTACAGCCTGGGTCCCCTGCTTGGTGAATTTCTTTTATTCTATTATGCTTACACATTTCATCCAACACAAAGTTGGGTTATATCTCAAGTAATTTCCAGCATCAGATCCCTTCAAATGATCCCAAGGTTAACAGGCAACACAGCATTCCATCTTTATGAGTGTGTGGGACACCCCACCTGTGCATAAAGGTGGTTCACCTTGAAGGCAAACTTAAACAAGTATCCCATATAGAATGGATGGAGTGTTTAATGGTCCACATCGAACATACGTGCAGCCTGCTGCCTGGTATGTAAACTGCCCTCATCGTTATGGTGGGGGCTACACCTTTTGCATCACTAGAATGCCACAGATTTTTCAGGGGGGTACGTGTGTTGCATGTGAAGGTTGGGGCTAGCAAACCTCATACTGAACCCGTAAACAGTAGTGAAACACACCAGTAAGCCCCTAGTTGCGGTTAACAAAGCTAAAATACAGAGCCCAGCAATTACCTGGCAATGATTTTCTTGGCGATCAGACATGCATTGGGTGGAGCATTGGAGGTACCATTTCCAAAATCTCATCCATTAAACAATTCTGTCTGATCAGTGTTTGCAGATGAACGGTCCAAAAGGGCTCCACCAAAATTTATTAATGTTCAATTGGATAACATTGATCATTCGGTATTGGTATAATTTACATCATGGACTCCCCACCATAAGACACAAGTTGAATGGTTTAGATTATCATGAAGTGGGCCATTTCTTTGTGTCTTCTCGGGATCCGCTGCTACTATTTTCTCATTTTTAATCCATTTTAATATTTTATAGTCGGAAATAATTTAATAAAACTAACATTATAGGCTTGCAATGCAAGTAATTACTCTGGACACGTGGAGCAGTCTCACCAGTCATTCCGAATGACCAGATAAAGAATAGAAAACTTGAAACATTTATTCGATGGCCCTCATCTTCAATTACTGTCATTCCAAAGAAACATCTTCCTTGCATGTTAATTATTTGGTGTGGGTGAGCGCGCGACTTGGCTGCCGAACTAGTGATGTAGGTGTGCCCTGACCGCAGGGCCCACCTTGATATATGCAAAGTATATCCACGCCATCCATCTGTTTTTCCAGGTAGACACAAAAATGAAGAAGATACAATTTTCAGGTAGACCACACCACTGGAAACAGTGGTCACTGGACGTCTTTGCAGGATTCACTGTAATATTTTTAGACCATCCAACCTGTTGATACGGTCATAGAGACTTGATGAAAGAAGAAAACAAATATCAGCTTGCTCCAAAACTCGTGGCCTACAAATGATTTTCAAGTGGTGTGATCTCGTATCTGCTTCATTTTTTAAACCATGCCCTAAAATAAGCTGGCAAAATGGATAGACGGATACACTGCATACATCGAGGCGAGTTCTACAGTCAGTGTGACAACTACATCGCTGGTTCTAGGGTCACAGCCAAGTAGCCCTCGGCGTGGGTGCAAAACCGGGGAGTGAATAAAGTGCGGCCAGGACTCACTCAACATGGTGCGGAAGCGAACTGGGTGGTGTGCCACACACCATTGACATCGGTGGTGTGTTGATGTTGACGTCACCAAGTTCTATGGGCCCCACCATAATGTATGTGTTATGTTCACAACGTCCATCCATTTTGTGAGATCATTTTAGGGCATGTGTCTAAAAAGGAGGCAGATCTAAAGCTCAAGTGGATCGCATTACCTAAAGTAGTGTGGGAGAAAAAAAAAAAAGAAAAAAGAGGACGAAGATAGTAATTTATTTTATTTATTCATCCATTTTCTCAGAAGAAATAAAAAGAAGAAAAAGTAGAATGATGAAAATGAGAAGGAAACTTGTTTTATTTATTTGATATTTTTATTTCTATTTTATTTCTCTTTTTATTTAAGAAAACTAAGAACGTTTTTTCTATTTATCCCTTTTTTTCTAGAAACGAGGAAGAAGAACAAAAAGAAAAAGGTAAGTTATTTCAATTATTTGATATTTTTATTTTCATTCTCTCTTTTTCTTTTTATTAAGAAGATTAAGATTGCTTTTTTTTTTTTAATTAGTTAATTTTCTTATAAAAAGAGAATGAAAATAAAAATATCAAATAAATAAAATAACTTACCTTCTTCTTCTTTTCCATCTTCCTCAATTTTCTAAAAAATGATAAATAAATAAAAAATAACTAATAAGTAGAAAAAGATTCTTAATCTTCTTAAATATAAAAGAAAATTTAAATAAATGAAACAACGTACCTTTTTCTTCTGAAAAATTACAAATAAATCTAAAAATTAATTAATAAAAAGAAAAAACACTCTTAATCTTCTTAAATAAACAAAATGAGAATGAAGTTTAAGAAGAAAAAAAAAAAGTACCAACAACAACCCTCTGCAGTGTTCCAACAGAAAACATCCACCCCTCTAGCGTACCAACAAAGTACAATGACCTCTGAGTGGATTATAATAATCATCATAGTAGGCCCTTTAAAAATCAATGGAGGACATCTCGCCTACTCTTGTTTTTTAAATAGGCCATTGTGATCAGTGGTGAGATATGCTAAGACCATTAGATATATAATCTCATGTTAGGGTTAAGAGATAAAACAACAGGTTCACATGTGATTTGATTTGAGTGAGAAATGTTAAGACCATTAGATATATAATCCCATGTTAGACTCGAGAGTCATAACAATAGGTACATATGTGATTCCGTTATACAATGCTCCAAAGGAAATAGTTAGGAGAGAGATATTCACCATTGATTTTTACAGGGCCTAACATAATAATTATATAATATCCACTTCAACCATTTATGATAACACACCAAAGTTTAGGCTTGGGCTCAAAATCGACGCCCATTTGTGATTCAAGTGAGTCACATCAAGGAAAACAATTTGAAGTGTGAGTGTTGTTATATACACGATTTTCAATCGTGTGGCCACTCAAATCACGTATGGGGTTGATTTTAGGCCTTAGGCCTAACATGGGGTGACACACCTGATTGTTGGAGTGGATTTCACATAAATTTCACAGTGGGGCCTACCAAAGCCGCTGATCCATTGCTTTCATGGCATACCCGTCATTAAAAAAATCTATTATGAAAAGTAGTGAAATGATAATTAATTATATTAATGAGGTGGCTTATTGAAAACCTTTTTTTTTCTTCTTAAGTGCTGAATACAGATGATATATTGATTAGGTAATTTTGTTTGTAAAATCGATTTTAGAAATATACCCCACCAATGGACCACAACCTAGACAACTTTGGTAGAGGACAAGTGACCATTTCCTATATGTTAAAGATTATCCTACGCATAGGTCATCCACCTGGGTCCTAATAAGTTAGCCATCTGGTGCATCGGACCATGTGAACCACGTGTTCGAGTAATGGTGCACCTGCCTGTCAGGGCAGGATGCTGAGGGTGAGATTAGTGCATCTGCCTGCCTGTCAGGCCAGGATGCTGAGGATGAGATTTATGGTGCATCTGTCCGTACGTCAGGTAAGGATGCTAAAGGATTGTACAAGCCATAAGAGTTGTGGAGAGATGCTGTAAGTTAACGATGATCAACTGCTGAAATCAGATATAAGACACCTAAATGAAAATAATTAACTACTAATGCAGTAGTACATTCATCTCATCTACGTATCATCACCTGACAGTCCCCAGCACCCTTCTTTGATGTCATTTCGCTGGACTAGGCTGACGCAAAAGGCTTTCCAGCTTGGCCTTCTCTTTAAGTTGGGTTTGGGTTGAAATAGTACTTTTGTCATGTTTATTAATTAGTTCAGGCTCCGTTTCAAGCTTAGCTTGCCCACACAACCTATATGGGTTCATTTAAGGTTTCAAATCATTTTTGTCAATTGACCTACATCTTGCACAAAAGTAAATGGTGAGGCTCGCCCTCGGGCCAAACACAGACCCAGGCATGCATAATATACAAGGTCTGGGCGAGTTGCACATTGACAGCCAAGGGGTTGAGGCGGGGAAGACCATGATGAGGCCGATTACCATCTTTCTAAAGGATAACTACTTCGAATTCACAAAGCTTCTCTAAACTCTTCACAGAAACTTCTCAAATCCATGTAGGTCAGGGAGACTTCTTGAATCTAAAATCCACAAGGAAAAAGTAAAAAAATTAAAAATAAGATTCATGAAAATTTGTAAATTGATTAATAGATTATAAAAACAAATTTACAAACCTTTTAAATAGAGATACCAAGCTTTGGAAGAAGTTTTGGAATTAAACTACAACTAAAACTCTATAAAATTCGTAACTTACTCTAAATAGTAAATTTAGACAAATTTACTATTTATAGTGTCCTATGTGGCTTAACATGTTATTCTCCTAATTTTTCTGAACAATTCTCATGTTAGAAAAACTCTTAAGAGCAGGAAATTCGACCATCAATTTGATAGAATCTCCTGAATTCAACACGAGCAAGCCCGGGTTGGTCGGCTAAAGTAGCTCGTCCTACCCTAAAATCATATACGATACATCTGAGTAACTCACTCATTTCGATTTCTGAGATGTCTGTTTTAAGGTTTTGATGATACGATGATGACTTCTACCTTAGATCGGGCCTTCTCTGGTCGTTGAAAGTGTTGGCAACCCGCTCTACATCAGGAGTTTCATGGGGAGCCCCTCAAAAAAGCCACGTCAGCAGGTGGTAAAATTTGTAGATGACAGGAACTGTTAGGTGTGTTCCACGTACCCTCGTGTTGAGAACAGACGCACCTATCTACTGATTGTTTTTTTTTTTTTTTTTTTTTAAACTTCTTCGTGTTAAAAGTTTCGAGGACGAATGCATCGATAACACTGACATAGGTTATAAGGGGCGAGAGAGAGAGAGAGGAATACATAGCCGAACTCCGCGTATCTACTGTAGCTAAAACATTGCTCCGCAGCCTTTACAAAAGTAAAGTAAAAGGAACGTCTTTATTCTCAAATATTCATATAGAAACAAATACCCACAAAAATGCAGCTACTCCGCCCATTAATTGATATAGAAACAAGTCAAAGAAATTTAAAAAAAAACAAAACAAAAAAAACAATAACAAAAATAAAAACAGGAAAAGAAGAAAGAAGAAACAATTACAGGGAATCGAGTGATGCGTCGCTGCAATGCATTCCAGTGCATGGAAAAAATGTTAATCGATGGGAGAGTCCAGAAGAATGACTAACTCAGTAATAGGGAATTACTGGTGGAGGCGGAGAAGCGTATGATACTCCAGTGATAGGTGGGAGGGGAACCCCGGGGTACGGTGGTGGAGGCGGAGGCGTTGTAGGTGGTGGAGAATGTGAATACCCAGTTGGAGGTGGAGGAGTCTTCATATGGAAGTGATGGGGCGGTGGATTTTTCAGAGGTGACGGCGATGGTGGTGGTGGTGGTGGGTGTGAGTGATGGTAGACTGGTGGTGTAGAAAGATGAGGAGGCGGTGGATTATCAGAGTGGTTTGGTGGTGAGGATGGAGGGGACGAGGGCACTTGTGGCTGTGTTGGCGGTGATTGAGATGGCGTCTTTCCAGACATTGGTGGTGGAGGCTGTGCAACTGGGGCAGAAATCTTAGAGGGTGGTGGAGGTGGTGTTAGATGATTACGAGATGGAGGCGGCATTGAGTGATTATGGTTTGGTGGCGAAACCCCGATGTTTGATGGTGGAGGTGGCGTTTGAAGATGATGGGTTGGTGCCGGCGGGATTGAATGATAGTGGGTTGGCGGTGAAACCATGACAGGAGGTGGTGGGGGCGTTAAATGGTGATGATTGGTTGGTGGAAGAGGCAAATAGGATGAAGGTGGCGACGGTGGTGGTGTTAAATGTTGATGATGGGTTGGGGGAGGAGTCACATAGGGTGAGGGTGGTGATGATGGTGGTGGCAGCGGCGATGAAGGATGCGGCTTTGATGGAGTGAGATGAACTTGTGGAGGTGGTGGGGATGGTGATGGAAGATGAGTCATCGGCGGGGGCAGATGAGCTGGTGATGGTGGGGATGGAAGCATTGACGGAGGAGGTGGTGGGAACGAGTAGTAATGGTGGTTTGGGGGGGTTGAGGGTGGTAGCATTGGTGGAGGAGGGTGAGACCTGGTCGATGGTGAGGTCCCAGAGACAGGAGGGGGAGGAGGTCTAATAAGAGGTGTTCTAGTAGGGGCGTGAACAGGCCTAGGTGGTGGAGATGATGACCGTCTCACGATAGGAGCAGGTGGTGATGAGGAACCACCACCACCACCATGGCACTTGGAAGTGCAATCGAAGCCGATGGGTCTGGCAACACATTCTCTTGAAGATCGTTGAGCTGGGAAGCCAGGAATACAGTTTTTGCTGGAATCGACGACCAAACCTCTGTTGTTTCTTGCCAAACACTGAGGTGCCCCTCCTGTGAAGTAGTTGAAAGAGTATGTGAAGTTGAGTAATCTCTGGAGTTTGCAAATGGATGGTGGAATTACTCCAGTCAGCTGATTATGGGCCACATCCAGTTGTTCTACACTCCTCATATTTCCCACACTCACAGGTAACAGCCCTTCCAAATGGTTGAAGCTCACATCAAAGACGGTCACCTTCTTCAGCTGCCCGATCTCAAAGGGAAGACAGCCAGTCAAGTTGTTGTTTATCAGCAGTATCTCGTTAAGAGTCTTCCCCATCTGCCCGATGCTGCCTGGTATGCAGCCACCCAGGTTGTTGTTTGCCAACACTAATGCTGAGACCGGTGACTTACCCAGGTTTTCAGGTATGCCGAAACGGAACCTGTTGTCGTTAACGAAGATGGCGTCGAGGTTTTTGTCGAAGAGCTCTGAAGGGATGGGACCTTCGAACTCGTTGAAGCGGAGATCGAGGTACTTGAGGGACGGGAGTGACAACACAACCGTCGGAAATGGACCCACCAGCCGATTGTTGCTGACATCCAGCTCGTAGAGGAGCTTCAGACGGTGGAATGTGGGAGGGATGATGCCACAGAAGCGGTTGCTGTTGATGTGGAAGAGGGCTAGATCAGAGAGGAGGCCGAGTTCTGTAGGGAGGTAGCCGGCTATGTCACCGTGGTTGAGGTCGATGCCGGCGACGACATTCAGGGAGGGATGGGAAGGGGACTGGGTGCAGAAAACGCTGGTGTAGGAACAGACGTTGGGACCGTGCCAGTTACCTGTGAGGTTCAAGGGGTCGGAGAAGATGGCAGATTTCCAGGCTTGCAGGGCAATGTAGGCATCACGGAGATGAGGGTTGTCGAATCTCAGGCGGGTATCAACGGCCAACTCGTCATCTCCTTGGCCGGCGGCGACGAGGAGGAAGAAGAAGGCAGAGAGAAGAGGAGGCATGGCGATGAGAGAGAGAGAGAGAGAGAGAGAGAGAGAGAGAGGAGATGCTCTGCTGCAGCTGCAGACAAGTCTCACATGGGATGGGTTGGATTTGAGAGGAAGGTGAGGCTTGTTTAATAGTAATAACTAGAAAGTACTAGTCTTGTCTATCTTTCTTTATTTTTCTATTCCTTTCTCTCTCTTCTTCCCGAGTCACACAGAGAGGCGCCAAATTAGAATCATTTAAACCACTTACGTTCGGATTTATTTATTTATTTTCCTTCGACAAATAAATATAGCCCATTTTCATCTTCACTCGTTTGCCCTTCTACCAACTCGGACGAGTTGAATCAGCCGCTCGTGAGCTCACATAGCACCCGACGTTGGCCCTACTATGTATGGGTCCACCATGATGCATGGCTTTCATCCACTCTTATCCATCCATCTTGTTATATTATTTTAGAGCATGGGCTCAAGATTGTAGTAAATTACGGTAGATCCAACTTTAAGGTGGACCACATTGGAAACGGTAGTGATTTAGTGCTCACCGTAAAAACTTATTAGAAGCTACAAAAGCTTAAGATCAAATTGATATTTATGTTTTCACTTCATCCACGCATGTGTGATTATACGTCAAGTAAGTCTTGAGAACTATTTAATGATGGGCGTTCAATCACCAGTCATCCCGTGGTGTGGTGCGGGCTACCTGAGAATTGCACAGTCTCATTTGTGGACTCAGGCCCTAAAATGTGCTGGCAAAATAGATTAATGGCAACGATAAAACATATAGATCATGGGAAGGCTCACATGGCTTTTTCAGCTGCACATAGTAGCCGCCGGTACTGCTCTATGCTACATGTTAGAGGCGGAAGCAACCTCACGTCAAAATCAAACAAGCAAATATAGAACAAAAAATCTAAGCAAATATAGAAAACATGTGAATTTTAATATGAAAAACTCTTGTAAGAGAAAACAACAGCACGAAGTGATCAATCAACTATGATTAGAAGAATATTACAAGAAATGAAACAACTTGCAATAGAAATCCTAACTTCCCCTTCAAAATCGTAAAATATTCATGTTAAGTTCTCACTTTAACCCTCATCATAATTAGAAGGGTATTTATACACTCTCGTATATGATTAGGAAATAAAACCCAAACTTACTCAAACTTACACATCTCGTCGGTCGGACTGATGGGACCTTTAGTCAAACCAATAGGAATTGACTCACATCTATCGATCAAATTGAAAACTTGCAAAAGGTCACAACGTATAATCTAAGAGTGCACCCATAAATTCGCTTAGACCGATAAGAACGCCAGTTGAAGAGACAGAGGTCTTCTCTGTAATAGGATTAAAGGCACTCGATCAACACAACACTACCCAATCTAAGTTAGTTTCTACTTTAATCATCATACTCCCTTGGATAATACTGTTAATTTGGTGAGCTCTACATCCTTAAAAAATCCTATACAGAGCAACTTATTAACCTTTTTATCATTGAACCATCTTTAGTTAAGTATGAGAGGTTGTTAGTTTTTCTATTTTAACTGTCCATGTGTAGGTCCTATAAGTTTTAGTGTTTGGTAAGAAAGTGTGGATTTATTTTCTAAAAAATAAATTTGATGTCTTCATCACATTCAAAGTATGGAAGGCAATGGTTGAGAAAAAGACATGACAGAAACTGAAAGTCTTAATGACAGATAATAGTAGTGAATTCACTTTAAAAGAATTCAATCTGTTTTGCAAAGATAATGAGATTTTACAGTACAGTGAAGCACACACCTGAGTATAATGTATGGCGGAATGGATGAATCAAACTCTCTTAGAGAGAGCCTGAAGTACATTTAGCAATGCTTTATTAGGCAAAGAATTATGAACTGGGGTCATTAATACGGCTTGTTATTTTGTGAATCAGTGTCATCTACGGCAATAAATTGTAAGAGTCCAAAAAAAGTGTAGACTAGTCATGATATAAACTACTCACAGTTGTGTGTATTTGGTTGCGATACTTATTCTCATATACTATTAGTTGAGAAAGATAAGCTATACCAAAGGGTAAAGAAGTGTACTTTTGTAAGTTATAATGATGGAGTGAAGGGACACAAGCTATATAACTGGATCACTTAGAAAATCATAATTGCGTATGTGGTCAAGTAGGTATCTATCATATTTGTATCGGCGTTGGTTGTTCAATACAACCTGAAACTGAAATAGATTGATGTGAAGATTGTTTTCCTACATGGAGAGTTAGAATAACAGATTTATATGAAGTAACTAAAAAGGTTCGAAGTATGAAGGACAAATAATAGAGTTTGCAAGTTAAGAATGTCGTTATAAAGCCTGAACTAGTCGCATAGGTAGTAGTACAAAAGGTTTGATACTTTCATGATGGGTCAGTGATTTACCATAATTAAATATGATCTTTGTATCTATTATAAGAAGCTAAGTAATAGATTGTTCATTATACTAGTTTTGTACATAGATGATATGTTTATCGCCAATCATGTCATATCCGATATCGATACATTAAATACTCAATTACCATGAATATTCGAAATAAAATATCTAGGGCTACAAAAAGGATTATCGATATAAATATTTACAAAGAAGAGTTCCTCGATCAACAGATCATCACCAAAAAAGCATTAATCACTAAGGTAATCGGTCAATCCTTCAAGGCTAGCACATTTTTTTATACCAAATTGTTGGTTTTTCATAGTTGACTTATGCGAATCAGGCTCTACAGTCAAATCCACCATATTCATAGTTATTTATTTATTCCCTGGCCAAGGAATCATCGGCATCGGCCGTTGTTGAATTTTTTTTATATTGATTCTTTGCAACAGTTAGTTGTCTCCGCTTAGCAGCTTGTTGCCTTTGCTAAAGCCGTTTCTAAGTGTGGGTCATTCCTTCAGGCACGTTTGGAAACTTAGGGTGACTAACCCTCTACCAGACTTCTTCATTGGTAGGAAGAGTTTTGACATCCTACATCACAACATTGGAGCAGGTTGAAAACGGTCTTTCTGTTGATGATAAGAGTCATTTTTCATCTTCTACATGAACCATGGTTTTTTTTTGCTATTCGGTCGAGGAAACTGTCTAATCAGACAAATTGTCCTTACGCATTGCTCACACAAATACAACCCGTGGTCAATGGGCAATATTGCTTTCAGCTGTACTACCGCTCTCATAGCTACTTACAAAGGCATCATAGGTCCTTTGTCGGGTTATCTCACTTCAAGTTAGTCATTACAACGCCCAAGATCAACTTTTTTTCGTGGTGAAACCAACTTTTGAGGATTGGTCGTGGCCATGTTAATATCCATATTGAGTGAAAATGGATCGGTGTTTATCTGCATTACTTCTTTTTACTTTTCAGGAAATTTTAGTAATTTTCGGTCAATGTTGTCCTAGATGACGTTCCTAAAAATGATATATGTATTAGTGGAATGGGAACAAGTTCCACATCATTTGTAATATTTGGTCTTTTTTAATTCTTTGACCATGGGTATTTTATATTTGATAGGAATTTTAATAAAAATTTTGACTAACATTATATCAAATATCTCATCGGCCTGGATAATATCAAATGTATATAACATTTAATTTTTTCATGTGGCTAACACGATTGCTTTTGTTTAACCAGTGCTAAACCAATGAATAGTTGTTTGGCCACAACTTTGACTGTTGCCACCTCGAGGTTAAGATCATAGTAATATGTTCTGGTTGACGAGCTCTTATCTTATTCCCTCTTGAAAGAGAGCTCCATATTGGATACCTTTCTAGTTAAATCATATAGATATATAAACTATGTTTCGATGAAATTTTTACGGAGTTTATATTCCAAACCTTCCTAAGCAAGTTGTACAACTTCAACCTCTGTTGTGACTACTTTACATCGGCTTTTTGCTCTTTTAAATCGAGCATCGAATGCATTCGTATATGATTGAGACCTAAGAAGATCGGTCACCTATTTAGCCACTTGTAAGATAGTAATGAGAAGATCAGGCAATTATCAGAGGGTAGGGTTCTTCCTTTGAAGATGGGTTACACCTTGCCTTCCGTACCAAATGACTTTTATAAGAGGAAACAGTAAAAAATAAATAAATAAATAAATAAAAATACTTACGGTCGATCACAGGGAGCAACTATAAGATGCCTTTATGAAAGAGAAATTGATTGTATTGATACCGGGGATAATCCAATGTAAAAGCATAGACTTTCGGATTACAGTTAGAGATTATCACTACTAGATTAAATTAAGGATTGCTGTTATTGGATTATCACTACTCTTAGGATAGAGCTAAAATATGATTAGGAAAGATGCTTTGATTTATTTGATTGGTTTGGTGTGAGACGACTTGCTTTGATGAATCCCTTATTATTTATAGACTTCTTCTGCGGCTATCTCTCAGGAATTTCTATTTTCATTCAATGGTTACGATATTTGATTCGTTAATATAATGGTCTTCCAAATTCTTCATTCTCCTCTTAATATGTATCTTTTTAACAGCTTTTTCTACTCGACTGCTTTCCGCCTTTAAGTTTTTCAGTCGTGCCCTGTCATCAGATGACGTGTATCATCATATCAATGTCAATTGTAATTCCATAAAAAGCTCTCTAAATATCTCTAAAGATTTTCCGCATACTATATATTTCCATTGCAATGACATATATTCTTTTTTAATTAGATATCTCAAGTATGACTAGAAATAGAATACAACCCGAGGGTTTTATAGTTATTCTTGCTAGTGTCCTCCACCTCATAAGATGCCCCAAAGGAGGATGGTTACTCATAAATACGCAACATGTGTAAGTAGGATAAAAAAAAGAAATGATGAAGAACATACAGAAAATCACTAACTAGAAATGTTTTGATATGCACAAAGAAGGAGAAGAAGAAGAAAACACGGAAAAGAAAATAATAAATAAATAAAATACTGAAGTTTCTTTATTTAAAAAATAAAAAAGATGAGAAAATTTTAAATTTATAGTGTACATATTAACTAGACGTTACATAAAAGATGGTTTTATATTTCATAATTCTATTAATATTGTAATTTTAAGAATGAATTTTTTAATGACTTTCTTATTGGACTCAATTAAAATTTATTTAATAACTAATTATCTTAATTAAATTAAGGCTTGCGGATACTTTTTTTCCAGAGAATCCACACGACAGTCGGTGTCCAAGAGAGAGAGTAACATGGTCGACGGATAGAACCTCGCAACCATGAGTTGTACAAGTATATAAATGCAAACCCTTGGGTGCGACCACTGTGGCTTGAGTACTTCGTCTTAAGTGCCCATTAAGGTCACCTAAGTGTAGAGATGGGTGGGTCATCCACAGGTTCGCCTCCAAAAATCAGGCCTACCCAATCATAAGTTGAGCCCCACATGAATTTAGAGGTTTCTGAGTTGTTGCACACTGCCTTCAAAAGTGTGGCCCGCCTAATAATAGTTGGATCTACCAATTTACTAGGATGTTATACCCACTCAGGCCCCACGCCCAAAAAAAAAAAAAAAATCATATATTACCATCCATTTAGAAAATAATCTCTAACCTACCTCCTGCCCAGTATCCAAACCCTTCCTAAGTCGGTTGGACCTATAAAGACTGTGGTCCACCTGATGAGTGAATGTCCCTATATTTTTTTTACACAAGGGATCCTCGGGGACATGATAAGCTGAATGTTAAATGCTGTATGTCAGCTGAGTTATGGTCTAACCGGCTGGACTTTACACCTCCCAACAGTAATAATCAGGACATGCTAACATTTAACTGGTTGGACCATATATTACTCAGGCGATATCTTCTAAACTATCTTGTCCGTCCAACATCCGCCTCCACAATAGTTTGGCCCAATGTGAGGGTGACATTGTGAAAATAAGATCCATCTACTCATCATGTGGGCCACACTTGTTTTTTTTTGTTATTTATTAGTGGTTATAGTTATTTCCTTCGGTATGGCCCACTTACTGAGTGGATGGGGCTTTCTTTTTTGCATGAGGTTATCCTTATGGTGTCTCTAACCTATTGGACGGAGTGGATTTCACAGGTACACGATAGTTTGGAAATTATCTCGGGATGGACGGAAACTTCATCATCCAGCCAGTTGGATACAGAATCGTGATATCTTACATCATTTCGTCAGACGTGTAGAGAGAGCGAGAGAGAGAGAGAGTGGAGGGTTTGTCTGTCGAGGCGAAGCGGGGCCCACGTACTGATTCGGGCCCCATGATCTCTTAACCTATTCAAATCGAGTACGCGTCTTCTCAAAGTCAGAAGATGTGACGATTGAAAACCGGGTATCGAGATGATCCATGATCTGCCGAGCACGTCGTTAATGTCTCTTTTCTCTCTCTCTCGATTTTTTTTTAATTTTAAAATCAGAATTACTTGATGGGAAGCAGATTCCGTGCCTCTGAACGCGTGGCACACTTGGATGAGATCAAAACCGTCCATTGCGTGCTTTCAACAGTGAATGCTGTATGCTCCAAAAATCTTTATTCGGTGTCATACAAAAGAGCAAGAGCCAACACCAGTTACAGAAAAGGCCCATTTATTAGATGGTTAAGATAGTTCCATCAATTAAAAAACTAGTTATGCATGTATAGATGGTTGATCCCACAAGATATTTGATTGGGTCACCGTACACATGTGATACATGTACGGTACACATTCTGCAAGTATGACAAACGACTATCCATACATATGCAGGCATCCGCTGTACACTCGGCGTACCTTTTATCACCCTACAAAAAGTCCAAATAACTTTTCTCCCGTTGTTGATCTCTGTCACCGCACAAAAATCAGAATTATGAGATTGATGGCCCGATGGTTAAGTGGGAATTTTTCATTGGTCTAAATTTAATATAAAATGTCAGATAATGGATGGTGGAACTATGAAATCAATCTGATTTTGGGATGTAAATCATCAAGAGTGAGACCCACGTTTGGACGGCTTAGATGAAGTATGAGAATGCAACGTTTGGGAATCCATGTGTATGTGTATAAATGGCTCTACGCTGAACAGGGTATGGATGTTTTTTTCCGGGACAAATCGCAAATGAGAGACAAGGACAGCCTTGAGTCGGACGCATATTGCCTCGTGACCCTGCGACCACCGACCTCCATGGTGGGGCATACCGTGATGTATATGTTTTATCCACACCGTCCATCCGTTTTTCAGCTCATTTTAAGAAATCCTCTCAAAAATGAATCAGATCAGACCACACTACAAGAAACAGTGGCAATTGAATGCCCACCATCAAAAGCTTCTTAGGGTGACAAAAGTTTTAGATCAACCTAATATTTGTTTTTCTTTTTCCCTTCATCCAGTTATGTGTGGCCTTATTAACAAGTGCGGATGACAAATAAACACAACGGTGGTCCCTAGTACGGTTTCAACGGTAGGTGTCACTATCCCACTCTTTTCCGTGGTGTGTTCTATTGTAGGTTTGGATCATCTTCGATTTTGAGATCATGCACTAAAATGAGCTGGAAAAATAGATGGACAGCATTGATATAAAACAAACACATCAAGGTAGGCCCTAAATGGCTTACTACCAGAGATATAGCCGGTGGTAAACCGTTTTAGGCCGCAGGGTACCGAACAGATGTACAGCTGTAAAAAGAAAAAAAGACAAAAAAAAAAAATGAAAATGATACATATGATTTTGAATTAGACAGGCACATAAAGTGAGAGAGTTTGTACCTCTGTCCCACCGAAAGAAAGCGCGTTTCTTTCCCTTCCTTTACAGCAGAGGCTGGCTGTTTTTTTGGCTACTACACTCACACCACGCGCATCTTTCAATGCAACGAGCGTCAGGGAGATTTAAGCCTTGCATGCATCCAGCCTGAAAATGAACCTAAAACAGCTACAGGGATGGTCCACTGATTAGATGGGTTCCACGTGAAGGTCGAATGAGGACCATTTGAATGTTTTCTCGACTGTCCATTCTTTTTCATACATAGTTGGCCCACTGATTTGACCGCCCAGATTGTCCATGTATAGTCAGTCATTTTCACGCAGGGATCCAACCCAGCTTATTAAAAATCGCTTGATGTGGAAAGTGTTCATTTATTTGTTGGGCCCTTCATCGCATGTCCCACGGTAGTAATTAGGACGTGAAGATAGAGCTAAAAGTAATGGTCCACATTCAGCAGGACCTATTAGGAAGGTGAGGATCATTTTCATGAGTAAGTAGATCTACCATCCACTGTTGGGCCAACCATATGAATGATTTAGATTAACCAAAGGATGGGTCTACAAAATTTATTTGACCTGATTATTTAGAGAATTACCAACAAGCTGCACACTAGAGCGTAAATGAGTCTGTTGCAGAAAAAATGGGAGGCTTATTAGTCATGCTATGACAACATCGATGAGGAATCATTAACAAATCAATTCACTAACAAATAAAGAGAATGCAAGACGCCTAGAAAATGAACTTTGAAACTCTGATAACATTTGTCAAAGTTAAAACAAGGAGCTGGCTAGAGCTATATACGAGCAGACTAAGGCTCAAGTATTCGCTCGACTTGACTCGGAATACTCGACTCATGTGATTTTGAGCTGAGTACGAGTGAGTTTATAAGGCTCATTTAGAAAACGAGTAGAGTATGAGTTGAGAAGTGTTGACTGTACTAGCCAGAAATTATGTTGGCTTTACTAGCCAGAAATTCACTTGGCTTTACAAAGCCTTAGAACCGAACACACCACAAATATATAAAAATAATTTTACTTGCTTTTCACTTGCTGCACTGTTTTTGTAATCGAACATACAATGTGCTTTTTAGAGGCTTTTGCACCAACTGTGAAATGACTACAATAACCTTACTAGACTCTTCCATTATTTAATATTCCTAGAAACTGACATTTGACCATTCATCTTCCAAAACAGCTCCTTTAGAGCTTCAACTGTTATACATGGGGAGTTCAATGGTCACTGGTTGTTGCTGGAAACGGCTATTTGGGTTTGCTGTTTTCAACACTCCCCTTTAAACCAAAACAGGTTTCATTCCAAGCATTGATCTTAGTCGTCTAAATGTATCAATCGGTAATGCCTTGGTGAATATGTCCGCGACCTGTTCAGTGGTGTGATAATACTCCAATTCACCACTTTCTGCTTCACTTGATCTCTGAGAAAATGGTATTGAGTATCGATGTGCTTGCTCCTTCCATACTACACCGGATTTTTAGATAGCTCGATTATCGACTTGTTATCTACATATATGACTATGGATTCTTCCTGCGGATGCTTCAGCTCCTTTAGCAAGTTTCTTAACCAAATCGCCTCACAAACTGTGGACGATGCTGCCACATACTCTGCTTCACATGTGGACAAAGCAATAACACTTTGCTTCTTTGAGTTCCATGTGAAAGCAATCGACCCGAGATAGAATACATATCCAGTGGTGCTTTTCCTTTCATCTTAATCACCTCCCCAATCACTGTCTGAGTATCCATACAATATTGCTTCATCATCGTATGGATAGAAAAGACCGAATTCCATTGTTCCTTTGACGTACCTGAGGATTCTTTTTGTGGCTAGCCAGTGTGATTCTTTTGGCGCTTCCATGTACCTACTTAGAAGCCCAACACTGTAGACAATATCCAGCCTTGTGATTGTGATATACATTAGGCTTCCAATCAGACTCTTGAACAGAGTCGAGTCCATGCTTCTTCCTTCTCCTTCTTTTGTCAGCTTCAGGCCTGTTGCTATAGGCGTGTTCACGGCATTGCAGTCTGCCATCTTGAACTTTTTGAGCAACTCTTTGGCATACTTTTTCTGTGATATATAAATGCCGCTAACTTGTTGTTTTACTTCGATGCCCAAGAAGAAGGACATCAATCCACCATCAGTCATCTCGAATTCATTGAACATAACATGCTTGAATTCTTCAAACATCGCCTGATTGTTTCCTGTGAACAGCAGATCATCAACATATATGCATGCTATGAGGATGTCGCCATGAGCATTTTTCTTGATGTAGACAGCATGCTCATATGGACATTGAGTGAAGCCGTTCTCTTGAAGATAATTGTTGATGCGTGTATTCCAGGCAAGAGGAGCTTGCTTCAACCCATAAAGAGTTTTCTTTAGTCGATACACTTTGTGTTCCTCCCCTTGAACAACAAAACCTTCAAGCTGGTCAACATAGACTTTTTCTTCCAGAATTCCATTCAGGAGTGCAGATTTCACATCCAGTTGGTAAATCATCCAATTGTGATGGGCTGCAAGGGAGATAATCATCCTCACAGTGTCAAGGCGAGCAACAGGAGCGAAGACTTCTTCATAGTCCACCCCGTACTTTTGTTTGTAACCCTTTGCTACGAGCCTTGCCTTATAGCGATCTATTTCCCCATCAGCATTTCGCTTGATCTTGTACACCCATTTGACGCCAATAGTTCTTTGGCCTTGAGGGAGTGAGATCAGCTCCCATGTGTGATTCTTCTCGATAGCATGGATCTCTTCTTCCATAGCCTTTCTCCAACATTCTTCATTCATGGCCTCCTCGAATGTGAGAGGCTCATGGTCCGCATACAAGCAGAACAAATTTACTTCCTCAGTTTCGGTGCATATATCATTGAGGCTCCTCATTTTGATCGAAGCCATGGGTGAGGGAGAACTGGATGATGGCGTGCTGGCTGAATTTTGATTCGATGAAATACTTCCAGAGGAGATGGAACGTATCGCTGGACTTCTGCGTGCAGACGGTTCGGCGAAAGAGGGTGTTGCAGGTGTCTGTTCCTGGTTCTCATTCTTATCTTCTTCATGTTCTTCAACCTCAACTTGGTTTTCTTTGGCCGAATCTTCCTTATTCCATTTCTAAGCTTCTTCCTCGCAGAATACAACATCTTTACTTACCACCACCTTGTTAGTTAGTGAGTTGTAGAGCTTGTATGCCTTCGATACTTCACTGTAACCGATGAAGATGCACTTCTTACCACAATCATCAAGCTTCTTTCTTCTTGCTTCTGGAACTTGAGCGTAGGCGACACATCTAAAGATCCTTAGGTGTACCACACTCGGTTTGTAGCTACTCCATGCCTCCTGTGGTGTCATGTTTCTTATGCTTTTGGTTAGACACCGATTGAGCAAGTAAGCAGTACATGCAACTGCCTCTGCCCAGAAGCTTTTTGATAGGCCTTTCTCTTTGAGCATGGTTCTTGTTATGTCGAGGATGGTGCAGTTCTTTCGTTCCGCAATGCCATTCTGCTGTGGTGTGTAGGCTGCAGTGTGTTGCTATTTGATGCCTTGTTCCCTGCAATACTCTCGAAAGGCATTTGAGGTGTACTCTCCACCTCTATCAGATCCAAGAGTTTTGATTTTAAGACCACTTTCTTTTTCTACAAGGGCCTTAAAATTTTTAAAAATAGTAAAAGCAGTAGACTTTTCTTTGATTACATACACCCACAATTTTCTACTGAAATCGTCAATGAAGGTAATAAAGTATTTATTACCTCCAAGAGACATTGGCTCCAATGGTCCACAGATATCAGTATGAACCAACTGGAATGGTTCTCTTGCTCTTCGGGATACTCCACTCGGAAAGGAGTTCCTTTGTTGCTTGCCGAGTGTGCACGCCTCACACACATGTTCTGGAACTTCAATAGCCGGCAAGCCATGCACCATGCTTGATGAGGATAAGAGTCTAAGACCACTGAAATGGAGATGCCCAAAGCGAAGATGCCATCTCCATGAATCATTCTTCACGAGTCCATAGAGGCACTTCTCAGCTTTTGTGTAAATATGGAGTGGAAACATGCGATTCTTCGCCATTTGGACTTGAGCCACAAGTCTCTCGTGTGCATCTCTTATAGAGAGAGAATGGTTTTCCATGTGTATGACATACCCCTTCTCAAGGAGTTGGCCGATACTGAGGATGTTACTTTTCATGTTTGGTACGTAATACACATTGGAGATAAAATTCGGCACACCATTCTTCTGATAGATTTTAACTTTTCCTTTACCTTTCATAGGAACTTTTGATGAGTCTCCTAGACTCACATTGCCACGAGCATCTTCTGCCAGTTCCACGAACAGCTCCTGTCCACACATGTGGTTACTCGCACCAGAGTCGAGATACTACACGTCATGTTGATCACATGCTTCTTCCTGTGCAAGAAGAAGTGTGGAGTCTTCTTTTTCATGATTTGATGCTTCTGCATAATTAGAATGCTCATCTTGATCTACTGGTTTGCTCTAACAGTCTGAAGCATAATGGCTGAACTTGTTGCAATTGTAACATTGAATATTTTTGTATTTCCACGTCCATGCATGGAACGACCTCTACCATTTCCTCTTCCACGAAAATTGATAGTCTTTTGTTGATTTTGTGATTGGCTTGGATAATATCCACACCCTCTGCCTCTTGCACGATTGCTAGTGTCACGGCCCCCTCGTTTTGTAGGATCATTCTTTAGAGTCAACTTAGACTCTAAGGCATGTTCAAGCATTGAACCCGCGTTCTTTTGCATCCGTTGCTCATGTACTTGCAACGAGCCCATCAATTCTTCAATGGATAAATTTTCTAAGTCCTTTGATTCTTCTATGGCAACAACCACATGTTCAAATTTGGTTGTGAGGGATCGAAGTACTTTTTCAACAACCCGTACATCTTCGATCTTTTCACAATTTCTTTTCAAGTTGTTAACAATAACAAGTAACTTTGAAAAAAAATCAGAAATGGTCTCACCTTCCTTCATATGTGAGGTCTCGAATTCGGCTCTAAAAGTTTGGAGACGAACCTTCTTCACACGATCAACTCCTTTGAAGATTGTGCTAAGAATCTCCATGCTTGCTTGCATGTTGTCGCTTCAACGATCCGTTCAAAGGTGGACTCATCCAACCCTTGATAGATAAGAAACAGAGCCTTCTTGTCCTTCTTTCTTTGATCTTTGAGGACCGCCTTTTGATCAGCGGTGTAGAGAGCTTCTTCTTCCGTTGTGGGTTCTACATACCCATCGGTAACAATCTCCCATAGATCTTGCGACCCGAATAGTGCTTTCATCTGGATGCACCAGTTTTCATAGTTATCCTTAGATAACTTTGGAATCTACGGCTAGATCGAGATGGCCATCTTTTCTATTTTTTAAGGAAGGAATGACTGAATTTTTTTAATGAAGGGAGATAGAAAAAGCTGTTTTTTTTTTTTTTTTTTTTTTTTTTTTTTAGCTGGAAGAACTTGTGAAAACTGATTTTTTTTAACAGATTTTTTTTAAAATCAATTTTGTTTTTGAACAGATTTTTGGTGAAAAAAAAAAATCATTTGAAGTCGATATTTTTCTCAAATTTGAAAAATCATTGAAACAGATGTTTCTTTCCTTGCTTTGAAAAAAAATCGCTGGCAAATTCAAACAGGAAAAAAAGTTTGGTGCTGCAATCTGAATTTTTCGCTGAAAAAACTGTTGATAACTTCCAACCAGGGAACCAAAAAAGACTTTTCTTAAACAGATTTTTTTCTTTCAAATAAAATTTGTACTTAGCTGAAAAAACTGTTGGAAAACTTCCTGTAGGAGAAGAACCTGTGCTCTGATACTAGTTTGTTGGTTGTACTAGCCAGAAATTATATTGGCTTTACAAAGCCTTAGAACCGAACACACCACAAATATATAAAAATAATTTTACTTGCTTTTCACTTACTGTATTGTTTTTGTAATCGGACATACAATGTGCCTTTTATAGGCTTTTGCACCAACTATGAAATGACTACAATACCCTTACTAGACTCTTCCATTATTTAATATTCCTAGAAACTGACATTTGGCCATTCATCTTCCAAACACTCCTTTAGAGCTTCAACTGTTATGCATGGGGAGTTCAATGGTCACCGGTTGTTGCTGGAAACGGCTGTTTGGGTTTGCTGTTTTCAACAAGAAGTACTTGACTCGGTACTCGACTCATGTACCCGGTATATATACCTCGCTTAAAAAAAAAAAAAACCTACTCGTCTGGATCATTTTCAAACAGTGTCCATTCAAAAACGAAAACCCCCCCTCTCTCTCTCTCTCTCTCTCTCTCTCTCTCTCTCTCTCTCTCTCTCTCTCCAAAGAACCGGCTAGCCATCCCTCTTCTCCCCTCTCTCTCTCTCACTCCTCCTCTATCCCCTGTCCGGCCGTCCCTCATCTTCCCTCTCTCTCTCTCTCGTCCCTGTGGCCTATCCGGTGCCTGCACCGCTGCACGCAAAGGATGGAGATACTTGTCCATCGTCCCTGCCCTGCCCTTCACTCTCGTCCCAAACCCTACTCGTCCGTCGTCTCTGCCCTGCCCTTCACTCTCGTCCCAAACCCTACTCGTCCGTCGTCCCTTCCCTGCACGTTCGTCCGGTGCCGCAAAGGGTCCCTGCCAGCCACTCGTCTGTCATCCCTACCCTACCCTACTCATCCGCAAAGAGTATGAGTCTCTAATCCCTATCCATACTTTCTTTTTCTTTTTTTTATTGTATGCCTTATGTGATTCAAATTTGTCCAATTTTTTGCCATGAGAAGGGCCCACAATCTGTCCATTTTGGACAGCAAGGATGGCCTTAAATCTGTCCAATTTCATACTCGGACTCGAACTCGCTACGAAAACTCGCACTCGACTCGATTCGATTTCTGCTCGTACTCGAACTCGCCTTAAAAACTCGG
This sequence comes from Magnolia changhungtana, assembly GCA_030180095.1. Lineage (NCBI taxonomy): Eukaryota > Viridiplantae > Streptophyta > Magnoliopsida > Magnoliales > Magnoliaceae > Magnolia > Magnolia changhungtana. The sequence goes on along the minus strand of JASAUF010000630.1, from coordinate 9,855,729 downwards.
ACTCGACTCGACTCGTTTACTACTCGTACACGGCTCGTACTCGAGCGAGTAGAGTACGAGCAGGGAGTCCATACTTGTTGGCCGAGTAGAGCCGAGTATGAGCAGCACTCGGGCATTAAGAGCCGAGTACGAGTAGGGTGATACTCGACTCGACTCGACTCGTGTACAGCTCTAGAGCTGACCATCACCAATCTATGAAACGAACTAAGCTACCACTTGCGAAAGCACTTCAACTAGCATGCATGTAGGCAATCATGTGAATACAATGTGAAACATTCATTATCATAGATTTGTGCATATATGAAAATGACTAGAGGGAAACATAAGTTCGTCACAACCTAACTACTTTTATGGGAAACAAGCAAAAATCATTTCAGTAGCAAAAAAAAAAAAAAAAAAAAAAAAAAAAAAAAAAAACAAATTACAAGAGAAGTAATGTCTAACTTTTTTCATGTAGTTATTGCCATGTGCCAGGTTAACACATGGCACTCACAAGGTGTTTGTAGATGGACATGTCACAATGACACTTGAAGCTAGACGGTGGCACATGTGCACATAGGCACGTTGCTACATACTTGTACATGTGGCACATAAAGTTATTAAGATAAACAATGACACATGTGGCATATAAAGTTATTAAGATGAACAATGACACATGTGGCACAATGGCACATGTTGGTGTTTTACACATGTTAGGTACAAGTGAAAGATGGATAATTGTCATGTCCCGAAATCTGAGTACATAGTATACACCCTTAAATCCGATGTGTAGTTAACTCATTTTATTATACGATTATTCTGAGGTAAAAGTAATATTTATTTTACATTCCAACTAGGTCCATTCACATTCATTCGCACAAAATGATTTAAGCATCAATATCTGCCCATTCTCAATATCCATAAACATTCAATTAACATAAATTAGGCACCATTTATCAGTCAATACAACCTACCAATCAATACTTACTATAAACCTAGAACAATTTAATTAAATAAAAATAATCAAATACTTAAAATCTTACAACTAATATCATTATTCATTGTATATAAATCATACTATCCTAATAAGTAAATTCCAATTAAATAATCAGGAACAATTCAATGCGGCTAGTCCCTCTTCTGAAAGGTACGACCACGTCTCATGTGAACGGTTCACCAGTTCAGCCACAACTCTTTGTTCCTGCTCCAACTCAACGGCTAATTGCTTATCTATACGGTTTTTTCATCAATAAAAATGTAAGTTGGCCATCATGGTTCATACTTATTAAAATTAAGATAGAATAGAAACAAAGTATGCATAATTATATGGATATAAATGATGTATGAATGCATTGGATGTGATGATCATTCATCTGCTTGAGTTGGATAATCGTTCATCTACTTTGGTTGGATAATCATCAACCCGCATCCACATGTCGGGTAGGATTCTACCTTTTGGTAAGCATGGGCATGGCCCACATCTGATAATGATTCTACTAGGATCGACATTCTTTCATAGAGGTCCCCCAGGATCGATAATGTAATGTATTTGTATGATAAATATCGTAAAGATGCATCATGTTTATAACTGCCCACATATACTTATTTTAATCAGAATATTCACATGTAAATTCAATATACAATTATCATAATTCACTCAATTTGGTGTAGGCCGACATGTGATTTATCGTAAAATACATTCATACTAGTTAAACCAACAACATCATAACAAAACACTCCAAACAGTATATAAATCAATCAAACCATCACAAATAATTTATTTTAATTTTAATAAATATGAGATACGATGGGATTACTCACCTATGTTTGGTAGCGATGAATTCACACAATAGTCAGATTGATTTGACTTTAGAATTCTTATTTATCATATAAACAAAGTTACCATTTGATCCGACTTCAATAGTCAACTCAGAAAATTTGGGGGTTCTACTTGACGATCTATGGTCAGGCATTTTGAACAAATCTATACTGGTCAATGGTTCTCTCTAGATTGATTACTGGAGAGAGACCCATTGGTTGGTTGATCTGACCCACAGATACGTGTATAATTCATATTATAGGATTAGAGGATTGTGAAGAATTCGATCGGCACAACTCACCAATCGATTAGTTCAATTAATTTTTTGGGGATCTAATATAATTGATCCCAATGATTGATTAAACTGATATGATCAAATCATTTTCCACAAAATCGGAACTTAACATGATTAACAAGTCATAATATGCCTATCACATGATTTGGATCGATGTAACCCACCAACAAATCCGATCATCCAAATAATTGGAGTCCCAGCGTGATTTGGCTCTAGGATTTGAATGAAGGGTGTGGATCTTGTTACACATAACTAGATGGCCTATTTCAATCCACTCTACCAAGAAATATTATTACTTGCGCAGAAAATTTAAGCTTTTCTTATTAAACACTTCTAGATCTGACAATACAATAGTTGTATAGCCGATTTGGCCTATTCATTACATTGTCTAGTTAATTAAATTCTAAATTTATCAAAATTAATAATAACTAATTTACTTTTCAAATATGAATCTATCATTATACTTAGAGAGCAATTCTCTGTGCTGAAACCATAGATTAATTGTGCAGAGAATTAATCCTCTCCATCTAAGCATATACAATGGCCATAGGACTAATCCAAACCATCCACTGCACTCGTCTGGCCACATATTACATTAAATAAAAGAAATATAAAAGGAAGGTACTAATCTATAAAAGAAATATAATCCCCTTCGCAGAATTTTTCTAAGTTGGCACACCTTTTGGTTGTGTTTGGGTTGCAATAGGACTCCTGTTGCGATCTCTTTCTTAAGAAGAGGAAACGTTGAGAGGTTGAGAGATACAGGTATGAGAGAGAGTTAGAGAGATAGAAGAGAGAGATTAGGAATAGATAAGATAAGAAGTTAGAATTAGATAAGAGACTAGATATAGGATTTTGGATAAGAGGGCGAGATGAGATAAGAAATTTATCTCTCTCAATTTTAAATTTAAAATAATTATAGTTATTGTTATTATTATTATTATATTTTAAAAAAAAAATCACGAGGATTACAATAATGACACATGCAGGAAAATGGAGAATGGAAAAGACACTTTCTACATGTGTGACCCAAGCAAAGGTGGATGGTGGCATGCGAATAATGGCACATGTGCAACACAACAAACGATGGGTAATGGATATTGGCACATGCAATGCATTGGAAGCGCTTTGCACATGTGAGGCCCAATGAAGATAGATGGTGGCACATGGTGGCACACACATGCTAGGATTGGAGATAGGAGTTTTACTCTTGAGAATTCATTTTTCTTCAATTTTGAAAATAATGCCTTGGAGGGAAGCAGGAAATAAATTTGTCGATCATCCAAAAAAAAGAAGAAATGAGAAATAACATTTCCCACTAGTTCCAACAAAACAAAACATAAAAAAAAAAAAAAAAAAAGGTCTTCACAAATAATAGAAAGTTTAATGGGAATGACATTTCCTTTCCATTTCATGAATCCAAACAGGCCCTATAGAGAACCTTTGGAAAACCATTCCTCCCATTCTCTTCAAGCAATCAAGAGAACCTTTGAGAAGATCAGCCCACCATTTATTTCCTCTTTGCCAATATATGAGAAGAAAACCTTTGTGAAATCTCTAATAGCCTATTTGGTTTTCCAATTACAACGATAAATGACTATAAATGGGTAAAAATGGTAGTTTTCTAATGTGAAAATGTAATGATTACAATTTACTTTACATTGTTCACAAGTGTATTTGACTCTCAATTTATGCGCCATGATTCCTAATTAAATAAACACCTGAAATAATAATGATGGCTCGTTTACTTTGCATTTCATAGAAAATTGGAAAACCAAACAGGCCTTGAGAAAACTATACCCTTAGAGACTCCTCTCCTCTCATTTTACTATCAGAAGGAAAATCCTTCCAGACTCTAAATTAGACATGACCATCCTATTTGCGTTTATAAGATTTCCTAACTTGAAGACATATTTGCCTTCACTTTCACTAAGGTTGAAAATGCCAATTATACAGCCAACACAGCATCGCAGAATATCATATCAAAACTTGTGAATATGCTCTTGGCAATGGAATTTCGGACACATGATTAAAGCCTTTTACGAGATGCCATAGAATAGACGTGAAAAAATCTTTGTTCATATTCATTCAATTCCACATATATAGGCGTAGTGTCCCATTTCAAGTCTCCCATCAGTGTAAGGTGAATCATCATGTCCCTGGGACACAACAAATGCAATATTTTGAATAGGCCATCCCAATGGCCTGGCCGTTTGGCAACCACACTTGAACATTTGGTTGCATCCATAGGAACTACGCAGTGGCCCCACAAACTCACTTGGGGTAAAGAGGCATCAGCTGCAACTTATTCCTTTCAATCCCAATCATTTGAAGATGTTTGTTCAAATACATCCCAACATATTGCAATAAGATACCCTGGAACTCTAGCCATTGGATATGGGTATTTTCCAATAACCCAAACCATTTATTTGATAGGACTCCCATTCCATGGGGATGCCTGAAAACTTGGGAATTGAATATTTTAACACTTTGATTATACATAGGTTAGTTCATGTTCAATGCTAAGGGCTAAATTATCCAAGGGTTGAAGTAATCCAATTGAAAGCCTTTTATTTGTTGACTTTCCACCATACAAAGTGAGACTCGTCATATAAATGGTTAGAACATTGGAAGATGACCCAAATTGAAAGGCCAAAGTTCCAAGGTATCTTGTACTGCAATAAGTTGTTATGTAATTGAGCCATCCTCTCGATTGAATTTAATCCTCAGTATTGTCGAGGGACCATGCTCTAAAACTCTCCTTGATGGGACAATCATTACTTCTGAGTTGGGATCTATAACTGTAATAAAGATAAATATGACAACAATACACATTCAACTGAAAAAATGAACCAACATTAGGAGATAGGATCTTTCAATAATTGATTGTTCTCCTTATAATTCAGTTCCTTTGGTTTTTCCAATCCTATTAACCTCCCATGTTAGAGAAGATGAGCAGATGGAAAATGCATGGGCTCTCAACCGCCCATCTTGTATAAGTGTCAGTAACATGAAACACTGAAAATGTAGAATGTAAAATTAATCGCAGCAGCATGCATACATAGAGCCAGTAGCTTTGCCATCAATTGCATTGTTGCCAGCTCCTATGACGGCAAGTCCAAGATAAGGTACCCAATCGGACAAATCAGTTACCATGGCATTTGGCATAGAGTGTATCATGGTATGAAGTGGTAAATCATTGTGTGGCACATCCATTTAAAGGAAGACTGTAGGAGCATGGCAAATTAACTTCTCGTCATCACTGACATTTTCTTCCTTTCACCAAGTAGTTCATATGAATTCATCTGGAGGTGGTTCTTCTGGAATCTGCATAGAAAAATAAGGTTGTTTTTAATTACATCAGTGTGTAACCAGCATCCATTGCCACAGATTCAACTCTAAATCCAAGCAGAAGATAGAACTGACTCAGCATTAGCTACGTCACCATCTGAAATCTTCAATTATCTAAAACATAATGAAATTATTCGAAGCACAAGAAACTAATTATAATAAATGGGACGAGGGCTGTTGGGGGGGCAAGAAAGCGAGACACCATTGATTAATATGCACCACAGCTAAATTAACAACCGTAGTAATCTAACTAAAACATGGGATGCAATTATTATGATTGTTTTGCCAATTTCTTGCATCTTATCATCTTGGTTTTCTGTAGAAAAGTGTTAGTTTTCAGGCAGTTGCACAACAAATTGGGTACTTCTCTCCAAATTGCTGGTACAAGTTTGAGGTTCTGCTTATTCAAAGTAAGTTCTTTTGTATGTCCTATTTCAACCTTAGGGAGTCTGAGGCCGTTTACATTCTCAACATCATTCAGTAAAGTAGCTTCGTGCTTAATCAGCAGAAATTGCAGGAAGTTAGAGCAGAAACCAAAAATAGGGTACAAAATAAGATATTTGAAAACTCAAGTGTCAGGGAGCCACATGAGTGGAAGAGACACCCTAAGTAGACAATTTGCACAACTCCCCAAGTTCCAAGTCTACCATATGGGCTTTTACCTCTCCTCGTTTCCACTCCCTCAACCAAATACTTGCATCTCCTGGAACTCCTGCTTTCTTGTTATCCCTGTAGAGAAGGAAAATGATTCAAACCCTGCTTAAACCAATTATATTTTTACAATTCTAGGTATGGCTACGTTCATTTTATATCCAAGTAATCAAAGACTTCTTTCAACAGGTACTGTATCAAGTTAAAAAAATCTTACTCCACAATATGTTTTCTTTTCTTTTTTTTTTTTCTTCTTTTTTTTTTTGGTCCTTTTCAAATTTGAATATCTCACTGAACTTTAATCGAGCTTTTAGGGGTCTAGCAGAAAATGAATTGCCATCTTTAAATTGAGTTGACTCAGCAAGTTCTCCAAGTAAACGTTTTTAAACACCACCCATGTCCAAACAAAGGACATCTTCTAAAAGACTTACACTGAGAGAGCATCCACAGATGCTTGCCCAACTCTATTAACTGCAATTTCTGTCCCATTGAGGATGCTGATTAACTGATTATTTGCAGAACTGGGATGGTGTGGCAGTGCAACTGGAGAGAAGGTTAGTATGTTGCTTCCAACGTTTGTCGAACTGTTGTTGAAGTTCAAAATGTTGGAGCTTGGAGCACTTCCAAATGAATGCAATGGTAGCTGGCTTCCGAATACGCCTGCAGTGACAGCAACTCAGTTAACTGTTTTCCATAGAAGAAAGCTGTATAAGACCTCCAGCAATACAAAAATTCCTAGTAAGTAATTGAATAAGCTAATAGCACAGCATAGTAGGTAAGAGGGAGAGAATAGAAAACAAAATTATATTAAACTGTCTCCTACTTCATCAGGTCGTCCTAAAGCCCTGTAGATATGTGCTTGACAAGGATTTCAAAAGATTTTGTGCCGTTGCTATATAGGCAGCAACAAAAACTCTTAAAGATCAATAAAATAAAATAAAATACAAAGGATAAGAGGACGCAAACAGACATCCATGCCCAAAGGATGTCCATAGTGTTTTACATGTGAGAGAAAATCAGGTACATCTTAGATTTGCAGCTGATAAGAAGGTGACTTGCATAGCTAATGACTTCTGAATCAAGGAAGTGGGAATAATCCATCAATATGTTGGTCATTTATGCTTCTTTTTTCTTTTTCTTTTTTTCGTCTAGTTAGTCTCTATGCTTGGTCCTTTGGTAGGACTACAGGTTTTCTTCCTGCATCAAAATCTTCATTGTTACAAAGTGCCACTTTATCTTACAGCTACGCGTTCTATTGTATTCCTTCTAAATTAATAGTGAGTCAGAAATTACGATAAATTGGTAAAAACATAGAAAAGGCTACCTGGCTGGGCTGCATTTCAGTCTAGCGGAGGACATCCACTTAAGCAGAAGTGTGACTTCTGTTTAAGGGGTCTTTCGTAGGGAAGAGGATACCAATGGCAGAAATCCATTAAAAAAAGTATATCTTACATGATGAGAGGGAAAATAAGGTACATTTAGATTTACAGTGATAAGAAGACAAGTTGCATACTAATGACTCCCAAGCCAAGTGGCGGCAATCAGTCAATGTTTTGGTCATTTTTTGCAAGTATTGTCTGGTTAGGGTCTCTAATCTCAGGCCTCCGGTAGGATTAGAGGTTTGTTCCTGTATGAAATTCTTCATTGTTATGCAATTTCGCCTTATCTTATGATCCCACTGGTACTAGCTCTGCTGTAATCCTTCTCAATTAATGGTGAAAACTGTGATAAAATTGGGTAGAACATGGAAAACAATAGCAAGGTTGACAGCAGTTCAACTTATGTAGGACGTTGGCTGAAGCAGAGGTTTGACTTCTGTCTAACGGTTCTTTTCCAACGAATAAGGTACCCAAGGTGCTCAACCCCAAGGACCATTAACCCTCACGGATATCTCAAGTTGGATTTGAGAGGTTGCGATTGCTTGGAGGGTTTGCCTCAGTTGAAATGCCTCAGGGCACAATCCCCTCACATTCTTTGGCACCAGGTGTGGAGACGCTTCCAACTCAGTCCTTCATCATTTTCTATTGGAGAGTAAGTGGCAAGAACCTCTACTCTTTATGTTTGCCAACCCAACTCCCTTATCATTTTGTCATTGACCCTTCACCGAACACCCAACCATGTGAGGAGTCTCAGCTTGTACCAAGTGATTCTAGTGAAGATCATAACATTAGACTTCAGCATTTGTCTGACGTTACTTGTAGCAGGAGCACATGCTCAGCTAGAGCATATACCCTGGGAGGCACACATCCTATGGAAAAGCTTCATCCAATATACGGTCCCTGGATATCTAAATGGTCCAATAAGATTGTTAGTAAAGCTAGTCTTTGATCCAGGGTATTTCGTAACAGTAAATGTGGCCACCATACCGTTATGATATGGGCCATAACGGTCATTACAGTTTTTTCTTTTTCTTTTTTTTTTTGAAAAACAAAAAACTTATTTCGGCCTGTTAACCATTATGGTTGTTACAGGTGTTACAAGACCATTACAGGGCAATTACAGGGCTGTTAAGGGTCAAATTTTCTGTAGTGGCCATTACGACCCTGTCAAATGTACAGTTACCACCCCTACTGTTACGTAACCGTTTTGGAATACCTTGCTCTGGTCAGACCAGTTGGCAGGAAGGCTGTTATTGTTGCTGACCTGGGGCAAACCCCATCATGAGTGTCCTTGCATTGGCCCCCAAGAGGGTACTGGCGAATGGCTTGGTGACATGTGCCAGGATTCACCCTCAAGTAACCGACCCTTTTATTCGTCTATAAAATGAAGGGCTCCATGCATGTCGTGACATAAAGGCCATTACAGGGCCGTAAAGGCTGTTACATATAGGTAACGGCAACCGTAACACAGGCCGTAATGCCTGTTACGGAAAAAATGACCTATAAAGGCCATAACAACCCCCGTAACAGACCGTTATGCCCCCCCGTAACGGTCCATTACAGGGCCGATACAGTTTTTTCGGATTTTTTTCTTTTATTTTATTTTATTTTTTGAGAGAGAGAGAGAGACAGAGAGAGGCTTTCCCCCCTCCCGACCTCCACATCACTGCCTCCAAGGCTGGTGCAAACAACTCTAATTGCGCTATGTGAGAGACAAGACAGTAGATATCTAATGAATGACTGACACTAGCATCAATATTAAGATCACTAATTGCATAGGTAAGATTAAGAACCATTGTTTTGCATTATAACACACAAGTTTAGGGGCTCACAAGCCAACAGATGGAAGAAGAAGGAAAAAGCATAACGACTAGCTAGGACAACAAAAGACATACACCAAGCAATCTAGATACTCCAAAAGCCATGCACGAATATAGTTGTTTGGTATAGCTATTGTGCCTGAAGTTACAAAAATTGAACTGTTCATCAAAACCCACCTGAAGTTTGGTTGGAAATTTGGAAAGGACTTGGTTGCCGAAAAGCATCGTTTGATGGTGCAGGCGGCCTGCCAAGAGAATCCTTAAGAAAACTAGTAAAAGCTTATGCAGCAGAAGAGATCTTACATCATTTAATAAACCAAGCCAACTTATATACTGAAGGAGATCATTTGCAACTGCAAAGATCTAATCCTTGTGAAAATTTGTGTACTGGGAACGGATCGTGCCTGGTGAATCCTGAATTAATTGATGACCCAAGTTGGGCAAAACTTGAAACTGGAGGAGGGGCATTACTCCGAACAACTGCTGAAGATGCATTAACGTTGGTTCCAGGGAACAGGCTAGCTGTGGAAGAAGGTTTTTGAGAAATCACATATGGGTTACGCAGTAAATTCTCAAATTGAATTAACTTGGAACTGAGTAGGTTTCTCTCTTTCTGAACCTGTAAACAAGAATAGAACATGCCACAATACGATAATAAGCAAATCAAAGTTTTGCAGAATTGAGCATTTAATATTCTCACAGTACCATGAAAAACAAAGAAAGAAAACCTCATTAATGCATTTAATATTCATGCGATACCATGATGATAAAAAAGAAGACTCGCATAGAAAGATTGACAAAATGTGGTCATTGAAGAAGGAAGCAAAGTAGCAAACCTCATTCTGCCTTTTAATATTCTCATAATACTATGACGAACAAAGAAAGCAAACCTCATACCATTATGAAGCAAGAAAGCAAACCTAATTCATGCTAAAGCTGTGAGCTTAGCTCCATTATCTAAGTTTGAAACTTGAAAATGCTCATGAAGAGATGATCTAGCGAACAGCTGGATATATTTTATTGACAAGAAAATCAAAGAAACGTGATCTAGAGGACAGCTGGATATTTTCTATTAAAAAGAAAAACAGAAACAGTCCATCCAAAATAGGTGTGACTAGGAACAGTGAAATGCCCAAAACAATATGCAGAGACCCAAACCCACACCACAATCACTAATTTGATAATAATAATAATAATAATAAATGAAACAGCTGAATTAGCCATGAATACGCTATTCTTTGCTAATGATCAGCCCCATTGGTGATCTTGGCATGTGGGAGAATGTTATAGGCAGAGAAACGCAGATGTCAAGCTCTTCCTCGATATGCTAGCCAGAGACCAAGGGAAACATTTCTTTCCTCATCCACGGTATTGCATTCATCAAATCACCTTCCACATTCAGGGGAGAAAAGCCTCTGTTGACCGCAAGTTTAATGGCTCGCTCCAACATTCTGTTGAGGCCTTCAACGACAAGTGAGAATGGAGATAGCAGCTCTCCCTGGTGGATGCCAGTGGAGTTCTAAAAAGATCCAAACGGCGACCGTTGATTAGGATTGAGAACCATGCTGAAGAAACACAAGCCTAGATCCACCACCTCCACTTGAGACCAAACCCCCATCCTTCCCAGTAAGAGTCCCAAAAAAACCCCAGTTAAGACACTCATAGGCTTTCTCGAGATCTATCTTCAGGTGAGTCCTTTTCTACTTTTCTTGGAGACCTCATCCACCAGCTCATGAGCAAGGAACAGGCCATCAATAGTATCTTCCAGACACAAAAGCACATGCGCATGCTGTGTGTTGAAGGGGGATTATCTCAAGGATAAAACAGAATCTTGAAGCTAAAACTTTAGCAAGGATTTTATGCAAACTCCCAATCATGTTGACTGGAGTGAGGCCCTTAATCTCCTCAGCATCAACATCTTAGGAATGAAGGCAATGAAAGACAAGGACATATCTCTACACATCTCATGCATACCGAAGAATTCAGAGAATACCTCCAAAATGTCATTTTGGATGAACTCCTAGCACCATTGGTAGAATGAATGCCACAGAGAATCCATCAAGACCATGGACCTTGTCAACTTTCATACAAGATAAGTCTTGTTCGACTTCCTCTCTAGTGGAGCTCCTTTCCACCTGATCTGCATAGCTTGAGATATCGACTCAAACTAGGGGTGGGTATGGATCGGATCGACCCATTGGTCAATTGGCCTGATCTGCTTCTAAGCCGGGTTCAGGCCAAGTCAGGTTGGGTTGCGGGTCGGGCTCAGGTTTAGTCCAACCTGACCTGATGCACCCATATACTAAATCAATGGGCCTGGCCAAATGACCAGACCTAAAACCTGAGACAAGTATCCTAATATACATGTGTGATTGCTCTTCTCCAAGTGCATATATGAGATGGAAGGTACACATGAAAACTCCAAGAATAGCGAAGAAGCAAAATATGAGAGATTAAAGTTATGGGTCGGGTTTGGCAGGTTGGTTGAGCCCCACCTGATTGCAATTAAATGGGTCAGCTTGCATCGGGTTTTAGAAATTTTAGGCAGGTCGATTAGGGTCACTGGGTAATGGGTAGCAGGTTGATTAGGGCCAGATTTCTTGACCCGTTTATTAAATGGGTCAGGCTTGGATAAACCCCAACAAGACTGAACCCGACCCATTGCCAGGCCTAGCTCAAATTGCAACCCATACAAAACTGGCCTAGCAGGAAATTCTTTGGAGTATAGCTTCTGGATAAAACAGATAACACCTCCACACCCACCCACCCTAATGGAATCAATTCAATCCAACCTCCTTTGTGCGTTAGCTATTTGATGAAAGTAGCCAGTGTTCTTATCCTCAACTGAGACATCCAAAACTGGCCTAAGTGGAAACTCTTGGGAGTATAGCTTATGGATAAAACAGATAACACCTCCGCACCAACCCTAATGGGATCAATTCAATCCAACCTCCTCCGTGCGCTGGCTATTGATGGAAGTAGCCAGTGTTCTTATCCCCAAATGAGATCTATTCCAATTTAGACCGCTGTTTCTAGTGGATTTCTTCACACTGCAGGATCTCTTCCAGATTTTCCCTGAGAACATGGGATTTGGCTCTCTCCTCCAGGGACAACATTCTTTCTTCTGCCGCTAAGAAGCTTCAATTTGGAGCAGAATTTCTTACCTGTTACCCTGAAACTTCAAGGGAAGACCACTGGGATTTAACTGACTGGAAGAAACTCCAATTATAAGCCACGTGTTCTCAAAGTGAAACAGCCTTGGGCCCAAGACTCCATCACCAGTGGAGGCGAACAGGCTTGTGGTCTAAAGTTGGCTTCTGTAGCACTTTATGATAAGTTGTGGTTTGAAGTGAACTCCACTGTATGGATACCTTATTATCCCATTATCCGTTTTCTTAAGGGAAATATACAGGACAGCCTGTACCCGAAATAAGCATGGATGAAGAACACAAAGATGAAAAGTGGACCACGGTGAGAAGCAATCTAAGGAACAACAAAGATAACCTTCCCAAGATGACACCCTTCCATGTCTATGACTCTATTGCTCTTCCTGGAATCATAATGGACCATGGAAATAAGATTCTTCAGCTCCCTAATGCCCTTTTAGTTTTTCAAACTTCATGTATTTATTTAACCCTCTTTGTCTATTGCTCCTTGGCTTCGATCTGACCTAGAATTACTGGAAGTTTTCTTCCCTTTCTATACTCAACTGCAAATCTTTCGCCATCTTTCAAGTTTATTTAGCACCATGGAGAAGCAGATCTTAGAGGTTTGATCATCTACAACCTGGAACATTTACCCACCGCAACAAGAACCATCTGCTTTTCCACTTCATCAACCCGCCTGAGCCATACATGGCCAATATGTCCAACTGGAAATTAGGTAGAAGCATAGAACTCTCGCAACCAGCTGTATGTTTTGTAAGCATTAGAAACCACTGGACAGACATCTGAACCCAACATCGGGACATTGATTTTTTTTTCCTGAGCAATGATAATTTATTTGATAAAGGCAGAAGCCAAAAGAATACAAGGAGATAGCGACTAAGCAGATTACAACTCACTCCAACACACCGGAAACTGATCTATAACTTTAGACAATACTGCCCATTCCATTACATGGGATTCAGCCCTATTAAACTCCTCCAAAACTTGCCCCTTGTGGGTCCTATAAAATCGCTCATTCCTTTGTAGCCATAGAAACCATATTCCCGCCAATAAGCTAAGATGCCAAACTCTCCTCCCAATATTTCCTTTCCCCCACCATGCCATGACAAAAAGAAGCATTTGATGGACCCCGGCGACACCCATGTTACTCTGAACAACTTGAAGAAGCAATCCCACAAACCTTTGGCAAACGAACAATAAATAAAAAGGAAATCCCCCGATTTATCATCCTGGTAGCACATTAAACACATAGTCGGGAGAATCATCTTTCTCTTACGAAGGTTATTTATAGTTAGCACCTCGTTTCTTCCCACTAGCCAAGCAAGAAACGCTACCTTTTGGAGGAGCTCCATAGCTCCACACAAATGAAGATGGGCTATCTCATCACTTGAAACGGAATCACTTAAAAGCTTGAAGAGGGACTTCACTGAAAATTTACCTGACTTATCTTTCCATTTTATCGAACATGCTTCAGATAACGCGGAGAGAATCTTAGACAATAACTCAAGAAGACTTGCTAGTTCTTCGATTTCTTCATCTTCTAAATTTCTTCTACATGGAGGTGCCGACAATACTGATTCTCCAACGACAGAAAAACATCTATCTACCCTCAAGTTTGCCTCCACCACTACCCTCGCTAATCGTGGAAAAAGTTCATTTAATGTTTTATCTCCCACCCACACATCAGCCCAAAACATAATTTGCTTCCCATCTCCAAAATGGAATCCCACCCCTGCCCAAACTATACTTTTTACCGACACCACCGATCTCCTAATAAATGATGATCTATAGAGATATGACGACCTAATCCATCTACCCCTCTCTTCCACCCCAAGACATTGATTGCACCCAAAATCTCTGAAGGAATCAAGGCAGCAACAACAGCAACAAAGGGACCAAAATCTACAGCTTCGAGAGTACTATCAACCCTTAAACCACCATCACTACAAACTACCAGGGTCACAACATAATGTTGAGATGGGTCACTAGTCACATTTGAGCCGAAACCATGAATAACTCTCAAAAATTGATCTGCTAAGCTACATCGAAACAACCTTCAGGAATTATCTCTCCCAAGGATGTCCATAGGAATCAACAAACTGGCTGGCTGAGGGATCTTTCCCTAGGCCTTTGGATTTAAGCCTGCCAGTTGAGAGAAGGACACGCTTCAGCAGTCGCTCCTCCAATGTTCAAGATCAGTTGCATCTAGGATGAATGAATGGACAGATCAGGGCCATGTTGCCCCCAAAGATTTACTAAGATATGAAAAGATGTTCTTTACTGATGACTCCGTCCAATTGATTTGAAACTTTTGGAATCCAGTGGACAGCTATGACACTCGCCTCTGTCCTTCCAACTGGAGCCATGTTGCCCCCAAAGACTTACAAGGATATGAAAAGATGTTCTTTACTGATGACTCATCCAACGGATTTGAAACTTTTGGAATCCACTGAACAGTTATGACACTCGCTTCTATCTATTGCTCCCTCTAGAGACTGAAGCAGTGGCCAGCTTTCACCATCAGCTGCCACACCCCTGGACACAGGGGAGGGCACCTTAAGTAAACAGATCTATGGTCTCTTTAACAGGTACACAGTTATGAACAGCCCTGATAAAGCCTGGGTTTCCAAAACTGCAAATAAGTACGATAGTCCTCTGACTGCAAGCTTTAATAGATAGATCAACAACACACAGAATGCCAGCAGAATCTTCAGACAAGCAAATATAAGAAATCTCCTTTCAGACGACATCTGATCAATGTCCAGGACCTTCCCGAATCTAGATGCAATGCTTATATCATTGAGTCTGACCAAGCATGGATCCAGATGCCAAAAGGCTTCAGCCAAATCACCCCCAACAGAACATTATGCTACAACAATTTATGCCAGCACAGGCTAGATAAATAAGCAGAAAATACATAGCATTGTGGAATAGAAAGAGGTGTTGAACTTTAAAACATGCCTTGCAATATAATACAAAAGCCAAGATGCCTTCATGTTTCCACCTGATATTACCTTTTCCAAAACAAAGACTCGTACAAAGTGTAAGGCTATAAGCACTTGAATCAAACTCAAATAGCATCAGAAGGACCCTTGTATTAGTGAACGAATTTCCTCTTCTTAGAAAATGAATTTCTCATTTCTAAGAAACAGGATTCCTGCATTTTCTAGGAAACAGCTCCCATATTCCTTCATATGATTCTTCACAGAAAATGAACAAATGCTCAGGAGTTTGCTTCTAACTATGGTCTAACAGTTTGATTATGAATTCTACAACTATAAAGATGACCCCTTCAAAAATTAAATACACATGATTTACGACAATGGCATGTTAGGCCTCATTTACCAAGCTTTACTTACAATTTGTTGCAAACTCATTCCTTGTCTGGCATCCTCGTATGCTGCTGCTCGCAGTTCTTCATAGCTTATATCCCCAACAATATCACAAGGGTCACTGGAGATACAAGAATTGACCAGCTTAAACCGGGGATCACCATCAGATAGAAGCTATAGTTTAAAGGAAGAGACATGGTTTACTTCATTCGGACCATGGTCAACAATTGAATACTAGCATTTTCCATTGATACAAAAGTGTTGAACATGTAAAAATTCTATTCCCTTACTTCTTAGAGTGGCCATAGCAGGTAAGCTTCCAAAGTGGTCTTTCATGTTCAAAATCTTCGGCAATTACATGCTTGCATAATTCAGGTTCAGTACACCTACATGTTCAGGTGCACAATCAATTCAGGGAATGCTCTTCAGATTTATTTGGCTAAAAATGAAAAGAAACCACCACTACAGATAGAAAAGAATATCTTGCCAACAAAGCACTCACTTATGATTAACCGCCTGAGGTGGCTGATTATCAGTCTGTCGAGATGACGTGGAGTTACCAGCAGCTATAGGGGAGAAACGGGTCCACTTATTTTCAAATGGCTGATACAAATGTAATGATTAAAAACAGCATGCAAATATCAATTTTCCCATAAGAAGTGGCAGAGCTTCAACCCTCTAAGATCAAATAACATCTACTAAATAAAAATAAAACAGATTAATCTAAAAGATGCATTCTAGAATGACATCATCAGGTATAAACAGCTGTGTTTGGATGCACTATTGAATGGAGTTTCAAAAACTTAGTGAATAAAGAGTAAATGACCAAATTGCAGTTAGCTGACTTAGCATTCTTATTGACAGGTTACGATCAAAATAGCAACTAAATTGATTTAAGATGAACACGAAAGGAACATAACTGCAATTTCAAGGCAACCACTTGTGAATATTACGAAACAACAATGGAATCTAGTCATCTCTACTCTATTGAAGCTTTGCATCCAACTGCAGCCCAATATTACCAGATAGCCATCATTTTATCACAAGAAATAAACGGCTCTAAATATCTGGCAAGAATACTTCAAGTAACAAACCTTGGCTTGATTCTGATATTTGGGGCCAAAATCAGATGTGCTTTTTGAATATGAGCTGTTCTGCACCCCAAACCCAAAAGGATTTGGCCTTTGTTGTGGCTGTTGTTGGTTAAACTGTGAGCCACCCAGGACACCTAATCCGAAGGCACTGGGTTTTGACTGTTGCTGAGTCACGTGCAGAAATTTACAGCGTTCCCCATATTGACAACTGGAAGGGACAAAAAAAACAATAAGTTGTATGACACCGCCAATTACCAACACAATGCCTTGTGGTAACTGAAAGTAAAATTCAATGTAGAGTTGAGATTAAATGAACAACCATCAAAGAGTTGCAGGTCAAATGAGCTCCTGAGCACAATGAGATCAGAGTTGCAGATAAAAAGGTTATCATGGGAGCACATGCTAAAAGAATTGACAATAAACAGTTACTTTGTTTACTATTCTGAAAAAAGAAAAAAGAAAATGAAAGAAGGAAAAACAGCAGTTATGTATGCAATCCTAGGAGAGGGAAAGTTGGCACCTACTTTAACATCTTCTCATCATAGGAATACAAAAGCACCGCATAGAAATACAAACAAACAATATGCCCCCATTATCTTCCGTAGGCAATAAAGAAACTGATTCAATCTCGCAGACCAGGTTCACCAGAACCACCACATCATAGCTTGTCCCAGCTATTTGGGGTCCCTTTTCATCACAGGAATACACATACAGCAAAAAATTCAGAAACTGTCTGCCTCCCTCCCCAGGATCTCACCAACATCATCTCTTTTCATCACAGGAATACACACACAGAAAAAAATTCAGAAACTGTCTGCTTCCCTCCCTAGGATCTCACCAACATCTTCTCATTATGGAAAAACACACATACAACAAAAATTTCAACATCCTAAAATTCACCAACTATCCTCCCCCACTCTCTCCACTTCCATGAATTTGTTCATGTTCTAAAACGCAGAGAAACCACCTCTGCGGTATTTTCTTTTTTTTTAAAAAAAAAGGACTAAAAGATTATATATGAAAAAACACCTTCTAGATGTTCTTTCCCATGGAACATTCCACAAGAAAAAGTTGATCCCGTACGGACCTCTACAATGGCTGTCAAAATTCATTCACTGGATTCTAAAAGAAACAATGCTAACAAAAGCTACAAAAACAGCCGCAGCTAACTTTAAAATGAGGAATGTCTCTGAAGACAATGAACATTCTGCTCGAGTAATGATCAGTGGCCTAGAGCTGTCCAAATTTTTGGGGAGCTACATTCCTATTTTAGTTAGTTCAGTGCTATTTTAAAAACAGTAATGACTCTTCAAACTTACACGTGGGATAGTTGTACAGTCGTTTAGACTGTCCAAGTCTCTGAACTGACCATGGATAGTGCATAACCGGAAACTAAACTGAGAAGATGATATAACCATCTGGTTTTTGCAATTGAATTTGGACAACTATGTAACCATCCATTTGATAGGCATATGCTCCATCCACAATGGCACTCACAATTTTGATGGGTCTGGATAGCTGTATATCAGTGCCATGCATGAGAAGGGCAAGTCACCATCATTTTTAAAATGGTGCTAAACTAACATAGAATCTAGTCTCTAGTTGAAATCATAACTTGAAATCCAAGCACGAAAAACTCAAGCATGGCGAAAAAAAAGGCGGAAAAAAAATTCACGCAAAAAGGAGAGGAGACACGATAACGGAAAGGGAAACGAAGATTCCAGAGAGTCGAAAAGGGAAAGATCTCTAATCTGAAAGGTATCACCATCCTAAAAGAGATGACGCTCGTCAAAGCGTGGTTTTAGACCGGACAATCGATCCAAGAAGGAAAAATGTCGGTCTTCCATATCGAAGAGAAGACCCTCTGACGATTCTCGTCATTTAGCCAGAAGAGGAAGGCTCTCCCATCATCCCTCCTCCATGGCTCACTCTGAAGCCCTGTCCTCCAGATCGCACTCAATTGTGCAACAATCGAAGACTCCAGGGGATCGAAATCGATCGCACTACAAAAATAGTTATCTCAGTCTGGATGGAGACCTTATTAATGATTATGCCCTTATTAGAAAAAGATATTCCAAAAGACTCTCCTCTAATTCCAGGCACCGGGACTATCCTAAATCTAGCTCCCCCTCTCCACGCGATAGAGTTGTGGATTGGGTCAAGGTTCACCATTCAAAGCATCGACGGATGGACGAGACATGAAAGTCAGTGTTCAACCCCCTCTGTCGACTCCCCGCCATGTGTGTGGATAACTTCCCAGAAGAATGGATGGAAATCCACTTTCGAAGAGTTTTTGGGAGGTTTGGGGACATGCGTGAGGTGGTCATCCCCCGACAACGTGGCTCAACATCCATTCGAAGTTTCACTTTCGTGCGCCTTAACTCAGATGATGAGATGATGCAGGACAATTGACCGCTTGCTCTAAAAGCCCGAACTGATAGAGCATGGCGAATTAATCCCTTTATCTCATTAGCCCAGGCCCCAAATCCATGGGTTAGGTCCTCGGCCGAACCCTCCTCGTGGGCCCCAAATCCATGGGTTTCACCCTACACGAGCTACCCGTCTCACATGGGCCCCAAATCCATGGGTTATAGGAGCCACCCACCCCGAATGTGCCCCTGCATCCCATGGGCCACCCTACTCGAGCCCAATATGAAAATGCCCCTGCATTATGAGATCAAAAAGGCGGTGCAAGGTATGGTTGGAAAGAGGTTCTATGGAAAAGAAATTCGTGCGAATGTGGCGCATTTGGGCTTGTGAAGGTGAATGTTGAGAGAGGATCTTTGGCTCCGATCTCTCGCCCTTCTTCCTCGGCAGGAATCTTAGGTCACTTTGTTGAACTTTGCCCTTCGAATCAGCCCCCGGCACTAATGGAGGTGAGGAGTTCTCTTGCACCCCTGTTGTTTCTTCATTTAAGAAAGCCCTTATTAAAGGTGCTTCAGCTCAATCCTCTGCAGAGAATCAAGGCACGCCTTCTCCTCCTGACCGCTCTGGCACCCCTTCAGACTCTCTTCCTCTTACAACCCTCTCCCCCCCCCCCCCCCCGTTCTTGCCCAATTCAAAGGGGGGTCAATCTCGAAAGATTTGATGCATAAAGCCAGGGATAATCTTCAATGGTCGATTGTCATAACATTGAATCAGGGTTTCTCTTCACGATATTTCAGTTTGGTTCAACATTACTGCTCGCTTGCCCTTACTGACTTTTTTCTTAGTTTTTTGTCCCATTCGGTTGTTTGGGCCTCTTTCCTGCCTCTTTTTTTATATCGATAGAATCATCTCTATCGGATCTCATAATAGAGTGAGGCTAGTGAAGGATCTATGCAAGTGGGATCAATGGTCATGCTTTGGCAAGGAGGATGTTTGGCTTTCATTTGTGGGCATCCCCATTGAATTTTGGTTTAATGATTTCTTCTTTTGTATGGGTTCTTGAGTAGGTGAAGTCTTGGAGATCCATCAGGACACCTCTCGTTGGTTGGATCTCCGTTATGCTAAATTGCCGGTCAAAATCAGGAAGTTGTCGGAGTTTCCAAGGTCAGTGAGGATTCTAGTGGGGTAGGTTTCTATGGTTATTTTGATTCATCGAAGGAGTCTTCCTTCTTATCCGGGAAAGGAGAATACCTCGGGTCAAATTCTAGTGGGAAGGAGTCTTCCTTCTTTTGCCCGTCAAACTAGCCTTCCGAAACCCATTTTGGATCACTGCCCCATTCTGCTGGAAATTGAAGAATTGGATTGGGGGCCAAAACCTTTCAGATTTGAATTAGCTTGGATGGAAATCGAAGGTTTTCACGATATGGTTTCAGGATGGCGGAATTCTTTTGCAGTTGAGGGTTGGCCAGGCTTCATTCTTTTTAAGAAATTACAAATGTTGAAATTGAAACTTAAATCCTGGCACAAAGAGATTTTTGGGCTAAGGGAAGCTGAGATCTCCTCATTGCTTTCAGCCATTCAAGAGTTAATGTTATGGAAAAAGTAAATGCCCTCTCAGAAGAGGAATTAGCTCTGAGAATCCAACTGTCCTCTAACTACCGTGCTAGGTTGAAAGATGTAACACCCCAGATTTTTCCCAACCTGGAATAAGACGTCCTTAGGCAATGGATCGATCCTAACACCTTATTAACCTGTCAGAACTCAAACCCAAAGTCTAAAGCCGCCTTTGAACCCATTTCCTTCACAAATCCCACCCTTCACCACCTTGTTCTTTCAATTTTTCTAAGTACTTTCACCCTAGACGCTATCTTAAACTAGCTAAGTAGTATAACTTGGATCACTTTATATACAAACTACAAAGGACTAGGTACCACCTCAGACAGAAATCTTATAGGACTAAATCCTTTAGAAATGAGACAAAGTAACTAAGTGCTAAACTAGATTAGCTACGAAATCCGTTTGAATCGCTTTAAATACGATCTGCAAGACCCAAAACTTGTAGAATCATTGACGCTAGGTTACCCTAAAATCTAGGATCAATCTCATTACCCGGCTGCTCTCGAGAGCATCTCGAAACTCCGTATCAGTTCTAGACCGCACATCGGGAGTCCGAATAATTCGAGGTTAAGGACTTAGGACCGCCTCGCTGGGCTTGACAACCATCTCGGAAATCAAATCCAGACAGGGTCCCACGGCTGTTCGCTGGAGTCCGGAGCGAGAGAGTGTGAGAAGTGAGAACACTAGTTTCTTTACAAAATAAATATCTTAAATAGTAATCTGAGACTCGTCGCTTGCGGAGCAACCAGACCGTCAGAATCTGACCCAAATATACCCTCGGATCAGGAAAAATTTCATAAACATTTACATGTACTCGAAATCTCCAATCGAGACCCACTGATTGTCGAACTGAAACTAGTCCGCCACGCGTGATCTGAAAATCCGACTAGAACGAAAACTTAATAGAACCTAGATCTATAGTCGGTGAGCTTAAGTCCGACCTTTGGCTCAAGGAAGCCCGCCAGAAGTCCTCCGTTGAGCTGAAACAGGTCCGCTTTGGTTATAACATAAGTATACTTTGACCTGGAGTCTGTTTCGGGGAGTTTTTAGGCTATATAAGGACCTTAAACCCTCTTTCATTGCAACCATACGAATTTGAGAAAACCCTAGGAGGGAGGGAGAAAAGAGAGAGAAAGTGTGGGAGATGTGGGAGCATCTCCCTGCCGCTGCTATACATGTTCAACCACCCCATTTTCATCGTTTTTCCGGCGATTCCGGCTCCATTTCTAGGTAAGAAACCCTAACTCTAATCTGATTTGGGGTTTTAAGAGTTGTAGGTTATGAAATAGCTAACCAATTTCATTCTATAGGTTGCTAAATTGCCGAATACGGAAGCTTAGCAAACCTATCGACTCCGTTACGATTCTACAACAAAAGGTGCGGACTTTAGGTGTATAGGTTATGGTTTTCAACGCTTTCAATGTCAGTTAATGATAGATTCATGATCTGTATGCAATTACACATGTACAAAGTGTTTTCTGTTTTCTGTTTTCTGTTTCGATTAAAGATGTAGATTATGGAATTTTACATATTCTAGGTATTCGTAGAAAATACCGTATACGTTTAAATTTTGGAAATGTGTTTGACGTGATTATTTGTTGTATGAATATACGATATATGGATAAAATACTTATTTGGCGAAAGGATTCGCCCAAATGCATATTTTACTAATATACACTATGTATGTAGAAATACTGTATTGTAGAAAGTACCCTATACATATATATTTTAGAGATGTGTTTGCCATGATTATTTGTTGTATAAATATATTATATATGCGTAAAATACTTGCTTGGCGAAAGGACTCGCCCTAATACATGTTTGCTAACATACACTAAGTATGTTGAAATAGGGTATGTTAAGTGTTCGTGAAAATGCTTATGTGAGTAAGTGTTTGGATGTTGATGTCTTAGGTAGGTGTTGAGACAGGATTCTCAACTACCTTAGAGATGTATATGATTTCCTCCATGTTGGTTGTTTACTTTAACCGCTTACCTATGAAATATATGTGTTTGCATTCTTGTTTATATAGTGCTTTATAACATACTTTATAACATGCTTCATAATATGCTTTATGACATGCTTACTAACATGCTTGAATTACTTTGTTTACTATGCTTTACTCCACATGCTACATATAATGTTTGATTGTGTTCGGGGCTATGATTATAGTCCAGACAATCAATACTAGAATTGAATTCGTGGCTGTGATTCATTTGCCACGTGAGATGTGTTCGACGAACTCGAGTCGTACTTTGGTTGACGAGAGTGGTTGGCCACGCGAAGTGCTTATGCACTTCATGTCGTTCAACTTGTTGTGCGCTCGAGCTAGCCGAGCTCGTCAAGCAACCCGATCTGTCTTATGTATGTTCACCATGTTTGGACACCACTGCTTGAACCTAGGGTACCAAACTTACCAATGAAATCCCTTTTAACCATGGTACCTCGATCCGCTAAGACTCATGAGCCGGGCATGGTGGTATAGGACACCGTGGTCGAGCTGTCGGCCTACACTGGGGCCACGTGCCTCCCCGTAGTGACCAGTGAGCAACCAGACTCGTGAGCCGATTATGGTGGTATGGGACACTATTCGAGCTGTCGGCCTACACTACTTGATGGGTGATGGGGGAGTGGTGCAACGATTCCGTGTAACAGCCCTGGCAGCCCTGACCGTATCCGGTGTAGTGACCTCGAGCATACTCTAAACCTACAGTGAGGCGCCGAGCCTTCCCGTAGTAACAGAGTATAAACTAGGCCTGTATTGATAAGGTGATGGGGGAGTGGTGCAACGATTCTGTGTAACAACCCTCGCAGCCCTTGCAGTGACCTAGAAACACACCATCGTATGAGATTGTCTAGGACTGACGACCCTAGAATGGATCATGTTTGGGAATGATACAAGGGAGGTACGTTAGTTTCCCAATCCTGCTGTTTGAAATGAACTAATAACAACTCGGTAATCATGCTCATCATGCATTGCATGTGCCTGGAAGATGTGGAGCACTGAGGAAAGAAAGCATGCCGCGAACAAAGATGGTGTCGCATAAGGGAGTATGTCGGTGAGGGCATACATTATGACCGCATTCATACTTGCATTAATAAGAGTATTTAGAATTGTTTGATTATACTGCTTTATCATTACTGCTTGGCTGAGTTGATAACATGTTAACCTATGCCTAACTGTTCCACTGAGTTGATCACTCACTTCCACGTTACGGGACGGTGTTGTACACACCAACCAGATTTGTTGAGTTTCAGGTGATGGCGATGCTTATGAAGCAGAGCCGGACTACTACTATGATGTTGAGGAAGAGTTCTCCTACCTATAACTCTCTGACAGGTCTATGAAGACCTGGTAATGTATTGACGGGGCTATGGTACTTAGGATAGAAGACATTACACTTCCTCACATTAGGTATATTTTAGAATTGTACTATAATTATCAGTGTATTAAATAGCGTGGTAGCGTAGCGTGTAGCGTACGCTACGTAGCGTAGCGTACAAAAAACGCTACATAGCGTATAAAATAGCGTTAAAAAAAAAAAAAAGAAAAAAAAAAATTGGTAAAAAAAAAAGAAGAAAAAAAACGTACCTTTTTTTCTTTTCTTTTCTTCTTCTTCTTCTTCTTCTTCTTCTTCTTCTTCCTCTTCTTCTTCTTCTCACCTCTGCATAATTTCTGCTTGTTCTTGATTCGGGAGGTACGTTTCTTGCGGCTATGGATGCGACCTTGACCTCCTCCTCCTTCTTCTTCTTCTTCTCTCTCTCCCTCTCTCTCCCTCTCTCCCTCCCTCTTCTTTCCCTCTTTTTCTTTTCGGTTTCCCTCTCCCATTTTTTTTCTTTTGAAATCGGAAGCGGTTTGAATAGCTGCTGTAGGTATAGCTGCTGTAGGTACGTGTCAAGCTAAGACGAGCGCTGACACTCCTCGAGCTCCGAGTTGTACGAACTGTTCAAAGGAGATCAAAGTTACATGGGCTCCACAAATGATGTATTTATTATATCTACACCGTTCATCTATTTTTAAATATCATTTTAGAGCATTAGCCAAAAAATGAATCGATCCAAAGATCGTCTGGACCACACTAAAAATAGCAGATGATGATTTTTCACCGTTAAACAATTCGTAGGCCCACCATAACGTTTATTTTCCATCCAATTGCTCAAAAGGTCAAAAGACACGAATGAAGAGTCAAAACAAATTTCATATTGATCCAAAAGTTCTCAGTAATCCCAAAAAGGGTTTCAATGGTAGACGTTCAATCCCCCATCTTGTTGCGGTGTGGTCCACTTGATAATTAGATCAGTATTATTTTTCGTGTCAAGCCTTAAGACGAGCTCTTCAAATGAATAGACGGTTTAGATATAACACATACCTCATGATCGACCCACGGGACTTTTGTGCGTCAAATGAATGTACTTGGTAGGCGTTACATGTTAAACGTTGTAAAATTTTAATAAAATGTATACGTGTCACATGGGCCCCATCATACTGTATGTATTTTATCCATGCCGTCCATCCATTTTGCCACATCATTTTAGATTATGATTCAAAAAATTAATAAGATCCAAATCTCAGGTGGACCACAACATAAGAAACAATGGTTATAAAATGCTCACCATTAAAATTTTCTTAGGGTCCACTGTAATGTTTATTTTCCATCTAACCTTGTTAATAGGGTCACACTAACATGGATGAAGGAAAACACACATGTCAGCTTGATCTAAAACTCTTGTAGCCCCGATAAATTTTTAATGATAGTCGTTTAATTATCATTGTTTCGTATGGTGCGGTCCACCTGAGCTTTGGATCTGCCTCATTTTTGGGCTCATGCCCTAAAATTATTTGGCAAAATGGATGGGCTGTGGATATAACACATTCATCACGAGTGGGGTCTAAAAAACTTTGACACTGTGTGCTACACTTCACAATATGAGTCCTACCTAATTTGGGCCCTTAAAAAATTGTACATGAGACATATGTTAACTTAAAATTTACCAATTAAATTATGGACTGTAATTGCTAACTCAAAATACCAAAATATTTTGTTTTTTCTTACTTTTAATATTTATTATATATATATATGTATATTATATATATATATATAATATTTTTTTAATTAAAAATAGTATTGTGTAGCTTATAACGCTACGCTATTTACACGCTACGGAGGGTTGAACGCTACGCAATTATATTTAAAACACCGATAATTATTTAACCTGGTAACTTTATCACACTGGAGACTCACCACGCTTTTATATGTTATTTATCTATCACAGTCTTCCGCTTGCAATTTAATTGTCTCTGGAGTATGATATGCTGTTTTGACTTAATCTCACTCATGTTCAATGCACAAATACAGTCAACATTCAATCATCATTCATTTTGTTGCATAAGTGATGTTCTGGAACTCGGGAGTTGAGTTTATACTCGACCTCCGATTTTCGGGATGTTACAAAAGAGGAGGAGATTAAATGAAGTCAACATTCCAGGGCCTTGTGGTTGAAGGAGGGTAATCGTAATACTAAGTTTTTGCACAAATACGCTGATGCTGGAGTAATGCCATCTCCTCCCTCTCTATTGACAATGTGGTAGTTTTTGATAAAAATAATAAAAAACTATTCGTGACTCTATTGTTAATTTCTATTCTGATCTTCTTTCTGTTGATATTGTAGATCGTCCTAAGATTGATGAGCTCAATTTCCAGTCCATCTCGGAATAAGAAGCTCTTCATCTTAAGAGATCAGTGGAGCTCTAAGAAAAAGCAGTCTGAGACTTGGGTAGAGATAAAGCCCCTAGGCCCAATGGATTCCCTTTGGCCTTCTTCCAATCGTTCTGCAAAATTGTTGACAGTGATCTCTTTGAGATTGTTAAAGAGTTATTTGACCAGAAAAGGTTGTCCTTTGAATTGGGCAGTACCTTCATCACCTTGATCCCAAAACTGGAAGGCGCCCAAAATTTGAAAGACTTTAGGCCGATTAGCCTTCTGGGAATCCCTTACAAGATCCTCTCTAAAATCTTGGCCCAGAGGCTTAGACGGGTGATATCTAAGATCATCTCTCCCTTTCAATTTTCTTTTGTTGAGGGGAGACAGATCCTAAATTGTGCTCTTATAGCTAATGAATGTTTAGACTCTTGGGCTAAGGAAAAAAGACCGAGAATCCTGTGCAAACTTGACCTCCAGAAAGCCTATGATCACGTCAATTGGTACTTTCTGGACTATATGCTTCTAAGAATGGGTTTCGGGTTAAGGCGGAGAGCATGGATTCGTATTTGTATCTCTTCGTTTTGGTGTCTGAAGCCCTTAGTGTGATGCTAACTATGGGCCAACACTTGGGTCTCTAAAGGGGGGTGCTATACCCAACGTCCATCCTTGCATCAACCATTTGCAGTTTGCTGATGATACTCTTATTTTTTTGTGATGCAGATGAGATTATGATTACTTTCCTTAGGATGACGATCTATTGGTTCCAAGTGGTTTCAGGCTTGAGGGTGAATTGGTTGAAAACTGAATTGTTCGGGATTAACATCCCTACGGAGGTATGTAACTCCTTTGCGGATTCCTTTGGATGTAAGGTTACTATCCTCCCTACGCTATATTTGGGTCTACCTTTATGTATTGGTAAGCCTCCTCTCTCTTTGTGGGATATTATTTTAGAAAGAACGAAAAGAAAGTTGTCCTCTTGGAAGTTGAATGTCTTATCTCTAGGGGGTAGAATTAATCTGATTAAGGCTTCTTTGTCAAGCATGCCCATCTATTTTCTTTCTCTATTCCTATGCCCCAAGTTGGTGGTAACCAAGATAGATAAGCTTTGTAGGAAATTTCTTTGGTAGGGAAGCTCTGATTCTTCTAAATTCCCCCTCCTTCAATGGAAGGAGGTTTGTACCCCTTACAATGAAGGAGGTGCGGACATCAAAATCTGGAAATCATAAATAGAGCTCTTTTGGGCAAATGGATTTGGAGATTTGGTGTGGAATCATACAGCCTCTGGAGGAAAATTACAGCAGCTAAATACGGTACTGCTCCCCTTGGTTGGTGGATGAGGGAGTTTGCCTTGTACCACACTTCTCTTTGGAGAGGGATCGTTAAGCTCAACCCGACGGTGCAAGACAAAGTCTCCTTTTCTCTTGGTAATGGTCTTAGAATCAGATTTTGGGTTGATCTTTGGTTAGGTAATCTATGCTGGCAGAACTTTTCCCTACTCCTTTTGCTTTATGTCCTAACCAAGACATTATTGTGAAAGGTTGCTTCTATGACAGTAGTCTGGAGGAATCTGGATACCTCCCCTTAGAAGAGATCTTACAGATGATGAAAACCAGGAATTCTTATTACTTCTCTCTCGACTGCAGGATTTTCGGCCTGATCCAGACTTGGAAGACTCCCTCTGCTGGAGACTTTCCACTTCGGGCTCTTTCACAGTCAACAACCATCTGTTGTCATCGATCAATCCGCCCTCCTGCTGTCATACTGGGGTGCAATGGCAGCAGCTTTTGGCTAGCTAGCAGGGAGGAACACAACTCTAACTATTGACAGTTGAAAAAGAGAGGAATGGTGTTGCCTAATGTCTGTCTTCTTTGTCTCCAAGCAGAAGAACCTGTGGACCACCTTCTCATCCATTGTCCTTTTACCTCGTACTTATGATGGAGTGTTCTTCGGTTGGCGGGTGTGTTCTGGGCTAGCCTAACTCAGCGGACAATCTGTTCTGCTCTTGGCACGTGGATTCAGGTGGAGTGTTGGGGAAAAGAGAATGGCGAGTTCTCCTTTTTGCTGTCCTCAGGGCGGTTTGGGCCGAAAGAAACAACCGCAGCTTTAGGAATCTCTCTGTTTCGTCGGATGTTGTGTTCTCTAGGACTCTTGTGTTGTTTAGGCACTGGGCGCCTTAAGCTCTTGGGGTGGCCTTGGATTGGGCTTCTATATTTTCTTCTCTTTTATCTCTTTTAGTTCTTTTCTGTTTTCTTCTCTTTTGTTGTTTTTTTTCTGGGGGGTTCCTTTTGGTTCTCCTCCTTTTCTTCTTGTTTTTCTTTTTACTTTTTGTTGTTCTGCCTTTCTTGGCTTTCTAATAAAATTCTCATCTTGCAATCAGCTTAGTATGGGAAAGGTTCATAACTTCAGAGAGCATATCGAATTGCAGTATGTGTTCCATACACCTTACATGAGCTCCACCTTTAGTAATACAAGCAGTTCATCTGTTGGGCCCCACTATTAAAGGCCCATGGCATAGAAACTTCTTTCATCCATGGTCCAAAAACCTCTCTTGTTGGGTGATCTAAAGGTCTTGCTGAATCCTAAATTGCAAATAGATAGTTGACAATGACGAACCAAACAATCAAAACCAATCGAGTTGTTAGGATTGTCTGATTGATCCAATGTTAGTATAAAAAATCATCTATAGTAGAGAATTGAGCGAGTAGTTTTGATCTCTAAGGTTTTTGCATGTATGGTGGACATATGCACTACCATTATTTATCTAATTATGAACTTAATGTTACTATTTGTAAGTTTTTATAATAAAAATATCACGATCATTATCTAAGCCTTATTCCAACTAATTGGGGATGGCTAAATGAATCCCATTATCCATTCCACTCTATCAAGGACCATATCCTCAGTTAAAACATACGTCATCTAGCCTTTTCTTACTACCTCCACCCACATCACTTGCCCATTGAGAGCCCTCAACTTGAATTGACTCGCTCCTAACCAGCATAGTTCTTGGTCTAAGCTGCACATGACGAAACCATCTAAATCTACTTTCCCTCGTCTTATTGCCTATTAGTGCTACTCCCAAGTTCCCTCAAATGCATTCATTTATAATTCTATCCTTCCCCGTCTTGCCACTCATTCGCATTAACATTCTCATTTCAGCAACATTCCCCCAACATTCTATCATATAAAGCATGGCCAGTTTTATAGTTATCACATAAAATTTCCCCTTCTCTTTGATTGTTACGTATAATCACATAAAACTCAAGAGGCACATCTCCACTTCTTCCACCTAGCTTTAATTTTATGAGCAAAACCCTTCTCAGTCTCTCCGTTCTAATGAATTATTGACCCAAGATATCAGAAAATGGTCATTTTGGAGTACTTCTCGGTTAGCAATCTTAACTAATTCCTCATTTCAACTTCTCTTGTTACTAAAATTGCATTCAATACTAATTTTAAAACCTATAGATTCTAAAGAACCCCTCCATAGTTCTAGATTTGTGTTTACTCCTACCCTCATCTCGTCAATCAAAACTATATCATCTGCAAAAAAACATAGACCATGGGACCTCTTCTTGCAAATGCCCCATTAACTTATCCATAACCAATGTAAAAAAGCTACGGGATCAATGCCCATCCCTGTTGTAATCCTATGGTAATTGGAAACTCACTTGTATGCCCACCAGTGGTTCTCCCATTTATTAGCATACATATCCTTGATCATGTCAATATATCCATTCAAGACTCATTTGTTTGCCAACGCCCACTAGAGTAACTCCTAAACACCCTCTCATGTGCTTTCTGTAAGTCAATAAAGACCATATTGTGGAGATCCTTCCTCCTCTCCCGATATTTCTCCATCATCTAACTAAGTAGGAAAAGCCTCAATGGCTGGCCTTCCTGGCATTAGCGAAACTGATTTTCTGTACATGTATTGCATGTTGCAAATTTTGATCAATCACTTTCA
This sequence comes from Magnolia changhungtana, assembly GCA_030180095.1. Taxonomy (NCBI): domain Eukaryota; kingdom Viridiplantae; phylum Streptophyta; class Magnoliopsida; order Magnoliales; family Magnoliaceae; genus Magnolia; species Magnolia changhungtana. The sequence goes on along the minus strand of JASAUF010000630.1, from coordinate 9,825,189 downwards.
CCCACATTTTCATGGTATGAATCATAAAGTTTAATCCCACAGTGGTTATTGCAGCTCTGCATGTGTCCCTTACTCTTGTTAATAAGAACCACGGTGCTTTTCCTTCGATCTTCTAGCATTTTCTTCAATTTTACGATCTTGTTGAACAACTCTTCACATATCTTAATCTTACGGAAGTTATCTACACTCTCCAGCATAATTTGAGTTTATAATTCCTTCTATCCCTATTCTCTTAAAGTGGTCGTTATTTTATGAGTTCCCAAAATACCCTCTTGACCTTTCATTGATCTCAGGTCCTTAACTAAAACCTTTTGGTCACCGCTCTTAATGCATCTAACATAATCTAGGTCCCTACTCCCTACCATTCCTCTCTCTCATTTTTGCCCGTTTGAGGATATCTTTCTCACCTTCTCCTATCCCCAATCTCTTATACGAATCATCGTACACCTTGAGTTTAGCCTCATTTACTATTTCTTATCATTCCTTTTGGCATTTTCTACATTCTCATAAGATTTTCTCATTTCTAGTTGTTTGCTAGACATTGAAACTGAAACAAGATCATTTCTCGCTAATAGCCTTTTCAACCTCATCAATCCACTACCAAGTTTCCTTACATGAGTGTCGTTTTCCTCTAGATATTACGAAAACTTCTTTGCCACTTTCTTAATGCACTTAGCCATCTTGTTCCATACAAAATTAACTTCTTCCCCAACATTTCACTTTCCTTCTTCCAACAATCCATTACCAAACAACATTGCTTTCTCTCCTCTTTTTTTTTTTTTTTTTTTAAACAAACTCATAATTAAAAATTAATTTTTTGACCCACCTAGTCGACCAGCCGGATCCCGATTCTACACGACCCAGGAGACGGTCAGAGAACGATCCCAAGATGTGGAACAATGACATACACAGAAACAGCCACTAGGATAGTGGTTGCCTGACTCAACACAATGAATTAATTTGGATCACTTGAACCAAATTTCATGTGATAGGCCAAGTCACTCGAGTATTTGTGAATAAGTGAAAGGCAATTGTGTTGATTGTAAGAATCGAATTTTAAGTAAAACTAGGTCACCAAAATGAATAGGAACAAAAGAAAATTTTGGAACTAGATTATATACGAAAAGGAAATTCATGATATGAAGGGAATTTAGACTTGGGTTGGAATCCAAGAGCGTGCAGAGGAAATCAAATTTCAGACCTGCATACTATTTGTATATTCATGTAACATGACATGTTATTTAGTCATGTATCTAATACAGATTGGAACTAATCAGTGTGCATAGCATCGCTGCTATGACGTGAAAGCTCTAATAGCTGAGGTGCCTAATTCGTGCATGAGCCATTGTGCGTCCATATAGAATGGGGGCCTGTTTGTGTGATAGTTCGGAAGAGCACCGGCAACATCTAAACGAGGCTAAACTATCATGAAACTCTGTCAGCTTCAAATCAAAAACACATTTTATTAAAAAAAAAAAAAAAAAAAAAAACTCATGGTTGAGATGGAGGGTGGGGTGACTAGGGGTAGTCCCCTGCTTACTAAAATCAATATAAGGATTACCGTGAAGAAAAGAAAAGAGGGAAATTGGATATTATAAGATGATTCAAAACCTCCATTACGTGCGGCTACTAGACATACATAGATTGATTTATTTATTTATTATTTTTCTTTTTTAAGGATTGCCAAAACAAAGAGGAGAAGGAGAAGCAAATACGAGTGGTGTTTATAGATATTACCACATACAGGGATTAAATAGGTTTTTTTTTTTAAAAAAATAATAATAATAATAATAATGGTGAAACGTATGGACTGTTTACTAACCTGCCGCGCTGAAAATTTCTGCAAATCTTTCTTTCATTCATCTCTCCTCTTTTCCTTCCACCTATTTCTCACATTAGTCGATGATTTCCATAACACTTAAAAAGGCGCCACACTCGTGTTGATTTTGCACCTTTTTTAATTTCTGGTGACTTTTCAACCGTGTGCGTATGGCACACCTGTACGGTATCCAAATCGCTCACCCAACTGATATAAACCTAAAAATTTTCACTCAACTGTAATATCAGCCTCCTGATTTTTATGGACCACTCACTGTTTTAGTTTTAGCCATCCACTTTGATGGCCATCAATTGGATGGTTATGATTGCTTGATCGGTGTCATTTCTTGAAGATATGTACACCTCCATCCATAATTGATGCACAATTTGGATGATTTGGATAGATGTACGTAAGTCCGACGTGTGGAGGAGTCACCACCATTTTGAAAAGGAAGAAAACCATTTTTATTTTTGTAAAGTAACCTTGCGTGCCTCCGGTAGCTGATGACCGGCGTCACTTTCTCTAACGCGGGGAAACAATTGTTTGGCTTCAATTCTAAGGGAAAATGATTGTCAATCGTAAATAATAATGTTTATATACTACGAGTGGTTTCGCTCAATTATTTATTTCCTAAAATTTTAATGATTATAATTTATTTTAACTACTTTTTAAATAAGTGTATTTGATTCTTAATATTTTAATTATAATTTTAATTTTAACAAACACCTAAAAATAATAATGATGGCCCATTTATTTTACATTTCATTGTAAATTAAAAAACCAAACAAAACCCAAATCTATCCCATGCATCAAGTGGATCACTGCTTATTTGTTCTTGCTCCTAAAACCAGGTTGATTCAACCACCCCATAAAATTATAACAATAGACCTCAACTTCTGTGCTGTGGCTCACCTGAGTTTTCTTAAACCTTGGTTTTACACTCCCAAATCTCTAAATTTAAGGCAACTAGAATTGAATTTCAAATTTTAAAAGTGAGTTTGTCATCCTCGAAAATCCTTTATTCATGCCATTAGATGTTTTCACTTATATTTACTCCGTGATGATGTGATGTTGTGGAAATCAAGCCACTTCATTCATTATATAAATCACACCATTAAAAAATTTGACAACTACTCAAATATATATATATATATATATATATATATATATATAGTTATATATATTATGAAATTAGGTGGCTCTTTTTTTCTACAAAAATACTTAAAATTAACTTATCTTTTAAGCCAAGGTTATCTTACAATAGGATCAGTGTGATGATCATCTCATATTCACATGCATGTCATGTTTGGAATATTTTTGAGCATTTACTTCACCACACTCATTATCTTTTAAATATATAGTAGAATAATTCTAAGAATCTAAGAGTCAAAATTCAGCCCCTAAATCTAATTTTAAAAATCCATAATTTCGGTTGAAGGAGCCTATGCATGCTACCACGCGGGAGCCCAGCAACTTTGTCTCGCTATGTGGTTCTTGATTGCTACGTAAATGGGATGTCATTCAGACACATAAATGTATTTTGATTTTTGAAATTACCACTAGCCAAAATAAACTTCATAATTACAGTCGGCTAGAGATCGTAGGATCGAATTGGAATAGCAAAATTTTATGGCTTAAGTGACTCCCACAATTAATCCACAACTAAAGGATTTGAGTAAATTTTTTAGTGATAGAAGATGCAGTTAGGTACCCCTCCTGCCTGCACAACATGCGGTTTTTACGTTACAGGAATTAACAACTTTTTTGGAGTTTTGGTAATATTTTGGCATTATATGTCTAGTCGTACTTCACATAATCCATGATGAACCGAATAGGCAAAACTAAGGGGATTCCAACCTTGATCCACAAAGCTAATCAACTCCGGGTAGCCAAAATAAAAGGAATTTGCGGTAAATAAAATGAAATGCAATCTTAGTCATACTTCATATGATTAATTTATGACCCTAAGTAGACAAATAAAATAACTAAGAAGAGACACAATTACAAGCAATTATGGCGGATGTGTTGGAAATATGTGGAGTGAAATGCAAATAAATTCAGACACCTTTTTTGTACAAAAGAAATTGTCGGATATCCCATATTCCAATCCTATTTTTACTTTGTCGACTTCTTTCAGTGGGCTGCTTTTTGATCAGGGTCAAATATTGCATCTCAGACCCCGACTATTGCCTGATTTTACAAACATGATAACGCTTAACTTCATATTTTAATTGTATTTTTGTTACAGGATGAAATCAGGAGCGTTGATTGAAAATTGATGTGAAAAGAGTGGATTTGATGTTCCGAAGTCACCAGAGCAAGGGACGGACTTCAGAGGATCAAGATTGAAGAATTTACATGCCAGGGACCCGAAGAAATCAAGCCGTTCACGTTTAAAGAGGCCCGAAAAGGGTCCAGAATGCAAGATCACACGGTTCCCGTCATTCAATTGACTCAAAACTTCATACATGTGATGGGGGTCATAAATTAACCGTACATATTAAATTTCAGCCATTGAGGATCTCGGGAAGTGGTCCAACGGACAGATCAACCCATTAATCTTCAATTTGGAGCCCACCTGATATTTGGAACTGCCTCAAACTTGGTTTTGGTGGTTGAAATTATATGAAGAAAAGGATGGACGGTGCAGATTTCTCAAAAACATCACAGTGGGCCCCATACGTAGTGCATGTACACCATGCACACACTTCGCGAGCCGTGCACCGGACGGCTGAGAGGGTCAGCGCTTGCGCTGACCTGACTCGTCTTCTCAAAAACGGAACTCCAGCGTTCGAAAACGGAGATCGTCGATTCCTGTTGTGGGGCCCACCTATTGTCTAAATGAACAATCCAAACCGTCCATCCGCTTCCTGGGGCAGCCATAACCCACGCCTAGGTGATAGAACTGAAAAATACAATGAATAATGGTTTTTCAACCCTTCAAAAGCGGAACGAAAGGCGGAGCAGAAATCAGGTGGACCGCATCAATGGACACCCTAAAACTGTCCCTTCCCGAACGGTTTTTCGCGAGGAATCCAATGTACGTCTTGGATTATTGAAACAATTATCAAAATGGGCCCCACCATTGTCACAAATGGAAGAGATCAAGTCCGCGTAACTGTGCAGTCCGTCCCATTTTTACGGCGGATTGTGGGCCCCGTACGTCAACCTTCCGGACGATCCAAGCCGTTCATCGTGTAGAGGGCTTCGAGAGCTTCAAAACCATGCTGATATTCCACTCCTATGTGTACACACGTGCGTGATACAGAGGCCACAAACAGGCGGTCTTGTGACATTCAAAACTGATTTTGTTAAGATTTCTTCTCTGGGCCGCGTTAATGGACGTTCAAAACCACTCATTCTTGACTGAAATTTCGTCCTGAATCCAATGGACGGGGTGGATTTTCCAGAAAATACTTCTGTGGGGTCCACCGATCATGGCTGCGAAAATTTGCACTCCATGTCCTGCTACAACTCTGCCACCGACTCCAGCCCTCCAGCAGCTATAAAAGAGGAATTATGGACGTGGGAAATTCATTCAGAACCAGGGAATTCCAGATCTAGAGCAAGGGAGAGAAGAAAGAGAAGAAAGAGAAGAAAGAAGAGAGAGAGAGATCGATTGGTTTGGTATTTTGTTTTTATAAATTTTGTTTAATCTTTTTGATGGATTTTATGGGTCACTAATCTCTCAGCTAGGGTTGAGATGAAGCCCCTAATTTGATTAGCTCTTGTATTGGTTGATTTACTTTGAATATTAATTAATTTGTTTCTTTCTCTAAGTGGGCTTGATTGGTTTAAATTATATACTTCTCAATCTATGAACTTGACCAAAGTATATATATGGATGTTGTCTGGATGCTTATTATAGGTGCTTGTGTCTGATCAAGAACAGGTTTCCTATAGAGGAAGAAACAGGATGCTTTAATGAACTGTACATTCCATGTGCCCGACCAAGGACATGGGATATGTTATTCATGGCATTGCTTAAAGGAATTAGACATTCTGTATGCCCAATTAAGAACACAGATTGTGCTTTCTCTATATAAGTGGTATCAATCAAGATCAAGGTGAATCAACAGACAAAACAAGGTTTAGGATAATTAGGGGTGGATTCGAAAGTCCTAGTGCTCTCTCTCTGATTAAATTTTCTTCCCTGTTCTTAATTGTTTTTTTTCTTAGAATTGTGCTTAGTAGTTCATTCCATTATTTGTTGGATTAGTTAAGGAGAGTCATAGATTTGAATTGTGACGATTAGTCCTCGTGGGAACGATCTCGTAATACGTACCATATCTACATCTGATTCATATACTTGCGAGTTTAAAAATCATTTAAATCGTGTTGGTTTAAATAAAACATCAAGTTTTTTGCGCCGTTGCCGGGGACTGTTTCGTTCCAAATTGAATTTAGGATTCTCTCTTATCATAATTCATAGTCTTAGGATTTTACTAACTTTAGGTTAAAGTTTTTATTTTATTTTTAGAAACTAACATATTTCTTGTTTTGTAGGGTTTTGAAATAATCTTCTAATTTTGAATTGAGGAAGGAAGCTACTAAGTGAAGGAGGAACTTCTTAAATTTTCTGACATTAATCATCTCCTTTTCCGGGTTCTTTCTTCCCATTCTTGTTTACATAGTTTTAACTTGTTTTAGAATCTCATAGTTTCTAGTTCTAGTTTTATTTCTATTAGGTTGCTTCTTAGTTTAGTTTTCTTTCTTCCATTGCAATAACATAGTTTATGCTAGGACGTAGATCTCTAAATATAGAACTAGCACTGTTTGATCCTGAAATAGAAAGAACACTTCGTGAAAGATTGAGAAATAATTCTGTTGAAATGGCGAATGAGAATGAAGTTAAAGCTCTCAAAGATTATTCAGCTCCTGTCCAATTTAATGCGCCTTCATGCATAGTGTTGCCAACCACTATGGCAAAGATACTTTGAACTTAAACACTGAGTCATACAATTGTTGCCATCCTTTTACAGATTGGACAAGGAGGACCCATATCATCATGTGAAAGAATTCTTAGACATTTGCTCCACCTTTAAGTTCCAAAACTTCTCAGACGATTCGATCCGCCTACGCCTGTTTCCTTTTTCTTTGAAGGATAAGGCGAAAGCATGGTTGAATTCTCTAGAAGTTGGATCTATCACTACATGGGACTAACTGTCTAAAAAGTTCTTAAACAAGTTCTTCCCCGTTCACAAAACCAATGTCCTCCGTAGAGAAATTACTAACTTCACACAAAAAGAGGGCGAGTACTTTCATGAATGTTGGGAAATATGGAAGGACTTGCTTCTTAAATGTCCTCACCATGGTTTTGAGAAGTGGCAACAAGTTCAATACTTCTATGACGGTCTGACACCCCAGAACTGTCGCATGGTTGATGCCACCAGTGGAGGGTCATTCATGACCAAAAGTGATGTCGAAGCGTGGAACTTCTTTGAAACCTTATGCGAAAATTCCCAGCAATGGGACTATTCAAATAGAGGTGACAGAAGTCCCCAACCACAAAAGAGAGGTGGTATATATGAGATAGGAGTCGTGCCAGATCTGTGCGCCAAGCTTGATAACCTGACAAAGAAAGTTGATGCTTTGGTATTAAATAATGGACCTCCACAAACAGCTCAAGTCGAGGCATGTGCCATATGCTCTCTTCCTACCCATCCTATGCAGTCTTGTCCATCTGGTGCAGCATCCCCAGAACTTCTTTCTGAACAAGTACATGCTATGAACACTTTTCAAAAACCTGGGAATGATCCTTACTTGAACACATACAACCCAGGGTAGGCTAGACATCCAAATTTTTCTTGGGCAAAAGGACCACAACAAGGAAGACCATCTGGAAATCCTCCCATGCAACCGCACCTCCAAGTCGGCAGTCAACAACTTCAACAGTTTCCGCAATATCAACAACTGCCTACACAATCAAGGAAACCATCTCTTGAGGATACACTCCATCTTTTTATGCAGAGTTCTCTCCAATTCCAAAAAGACACCCAACAAACTTTATTAGCCAACCAGCAAAGCTTACATGCAAATGCGCAATCCATTGCCAAGCTGGAAGTACAAATGGGTCAACTAGCTGCCACATTGAGTGAGAGAGAGAAGGGTAAGTTCCCTAGCCAACCTGAGGCTAATCCAAAGGGACAGTATGAGATTGGCTCTAATTCCAACCAAGGGCAATACCATGAACAGGCCAAATCGATCATTACCCTTAGGTCAGGCAAGCAGATTGATAACAGAATAGAGATACCTAGGGATGAATCAAATTCTAAAACGGAAGATCAAGATGAAGCAAAGAGACACACTAATGCATCCAAAGTCCAAAAGCTCTCTGACTCTTCAGGAGCCACTAATGTGCCACCCTACGTGCCCAAAACACCCTTTCCTCAACGTCTGGCACCAATAAAGAAAAGAAACAACTTTGATGAAATCTTGGATGTGTTTAAAAAAGTGCAAGTCAACATCCCGTTGCTTGACGCTATCAAGCAAGTCCCTGCTTACGCTAAGTTTCTTAAAGATTTATGCACTCAAAAGCGTGCAGCGAAATGTTCATAAGAAAGTCTTCCTTGCAGAAAGCGACTCGGCTCCATGATTCAACATAACACCCCTCCTAAATTTAGGGATCCAGGAGCTCCCACAATTTCTTGCAGCATAGGAGATCATAAGATCAGGAAGGCATTGCTTGATTTAGGGGCGAGCGTCAATTTATTACCATATTCGGTTTATGAGCAGCTAAGACTTGGTGAGTTGAAACCGACTAAGGTAACATTACAACTAGCTGATAGATCTGTCAAGGTGCCCCGGGGTGTTATTGAAGACGTGTTAATCCAGGTTGATAAATTTTATTTCCCGGTGGATTTCATAGTTATAGATACTCAGCCTGTCCAGAATCTTCATAGTCAGATCCCAGTCATCCTGGGTCATCCATTTTTGGCCACATCTAATGCTATTATAAATTGCCGGAATGGAGTTATGAAATTGTCCTTTGGTAATATGAATATTAAACTCAATGTTTTTAATGCAGGACAACAATCCGCAGATTTGGATGACATATCTAAAGTGGACATGATCGAGAGTCTCGTGCAGGACTCCTTCTGTAAAACTTTTGAAGATCCTCTTGAAACCTGCTTAGCACAATATGGCATGGATTTTGACATCGATAGTCCCATCCACGAAGTCAATGCACTACTCGACTCTACTCCTATATTGGAGACTGAAAAATGGAGAGCGAAAGTGGAACCTCTTCATCCTTCTGAGACTCTTCCTGACAACACAGTTTTTAACTCTGAGAAGACAAAGGAGAGCAGGCTGCTTAATGTTCTTAGAGCATATAAGGCAGCAATTGAACGGAGGATAGTGGAAATACAGGGAGTATGCCCCACTGTATGTATGGATCATGTTGTGAAAATGTCGCATGAAATGCAAAGGAAGCGTGATCCCAACATGGAAGAAGTCGTTCGAGCAGAAGTCCTTAAATTATTTGACGACAGTGTCAGTTACCTCCTTTCAGATAGCACAGTTCATGGGAACTCACATCACCTGTCTGGGATTGGTTAATCAAGGTGTTGAGGTAATTTCTTTGGCGGACCCTGGTTATAAAGATAGGTTAATTCATGGTCCGTGCTTGTCTGGCTGAAGACGTTAAACTTAGCGCTCCTGGGAGGCAACCCAGTCTTTTGTTTTATGCTTTTTCCTAGTTAGTTACTTCGATGTTTGTGGGTAACATTACTGCAAACCCTCACGAGACTACAACTCGTCCACTAGGGGTAACCTAAGGGTTTAAAGGCTTGTTGCACGCGCTAAATGCAATCGAGAGCACTTGCGAAAGTGGTATAGGTAGGATTTTATTTTGTATTTTGTTTTTGTTGATGTCTCTCTTGTGCTAACTCGCTTTTACGTTGAAATTTTTTTTTTGAGACAGCTTCTTGATTCTCCGTCCAGGTATTATCTTTGCATCACTCCTCTTTTATTCTCGTTGTCCCATGTGCATTGCTTGCTTATTTATTTTACATTGAGGACAATGTAAATTTTAGGTTGGGGGTGGGAGATTAGGTTACCTAATCAGTATTTTCTTGGTCTTGAGCAAAATTTGTGAAAATTTTAAAATTTTTTCTGGAATTTCTATTGAATTCAAAGTGATTTTGAAGGAAGTTGTGATTTTAACATTATAAGATATGTGATGCTGGTAACTTATGACTCTTGGATTCGGCCATCTGCTTGATTTCACAGTCAATTTTGAATTGTTAATCCATGATTATAAGTTGTAAACATTGATTGAGCCATGATTTCACATATCACATCTCGCTTACACATTAAGTTTTCGGTTCGATAACTAAATGATTAACTTAGTAAAAAGAAGAATTAAAAGGCTAAGTCACATAATCTTCACCATAGGTTTGCTCCCTATAAGTGCAGATTTGATTCTCCATAGTTGACATATGAAAAAAAAAAAGTTAGGCGACAAGTTTTCGCCATAGGTTTGCTCCCTATAGGTGAGAATTTGATTCCCCTCATTTGCGTTACTGCTCATAAAGAAAATCAAAGGCTGGTAAAATGAAAAGTTAATCTGTGAGATAAGTGTTGGTTTCAAGCTTGGTTGTCACGAATTACTAATGATATCATGAAATTGACAATTGGATCTTTTAATGATTGTAAGCCGAGATTACACTATACACTCATGGAACTCAATGTTTAAAATTGTTCAAATTAATGGATTAATATTTTAAACTTGATTATGAAATCTGCCGAGAGCTTGATTCCAAGAGAAAAACTCCACACACCAATCATGAATCTTAGAATTTTCACATCTCAGCTATCTGTTCACAAGTCACTTGAGTTTACAGGAATTGTCTTTCATTTCTGAAATTATTTTTCGCATGTTTTGCTCAGGACTAGCAAAATGTTGGTTGGGGGTTGTGATTAGGGTCAAATATTGCATCTCAGACCCCGACTATTGCCTGATTTTACAAACATGATAACGCTTAACTTCATATTTTTATTGTATTTTTGTTACAGGATGAAATCAGGAGCGTTGATTGAAAATTGATGTGAAAAGTGTGGATTTGACGTTCCGAAGTCACCAGAGCAAGGGACGGACTTCAGAGGATCAAGATTGAAGAATTTACATGCCAGGGACCCGAAGAAATCAAACCGTTCATGTTTAAAGAGGCCCGAAAAGGGTCCAGAATGCAAGATCACACGGTTCCCGTCATTCAATTGACTCGAAACTTCATACATGTGATGGGGGCCATAATTAATCGTACATATTAAATTTCAGCCATTGAGGATCTCGGGAAGTGGTCCAACGGACAGATCAGCCCATTAATCTTCAATTTGGGGCCCATCTGATATTTGGAACTGCCTTAAACTTGGTTTTGACGGTTGAAATTATATGAAGAAAAGGATGGACGGTGCAGATTTCTCAAAAACATCACAGTGGGCCCCATACGTAGTGCATGTATACCATGCACACACTTCGCGAGCCGTGCACCGGATGGCTGAGAGGGTCAGCGCTTGCGCTAACTTGACTCGTCTTCTCAAAAACGGAACTCCAGCGTTCGAAAACGGAGATCGTCGATTCCTGTTGTGGGGCCCACCTATTGTCTAAATGGACAATCCAAACCGTCCATCCGCTTCCTAGGGCAGCCATAACCCACGCCTAGGTGATATAACTGAAAAAATACAATGAATAATGGTTTTTCAACCGTTCAAAAGCGGAACGAACGGCGGAGCAGAAATCAGGTGGACCGCATCAATGGACACCCCAAAACTGTCCCTTCCCGAACGGTTTTTCGAGAGGAATCCAATGTACGTCTTGGATTATTGAAACAATTATCAAAATGGGCCCCACCATTGTCACAGCGGAAGAGATCCGCGTCCGCGTAACTAGGCCGCTGTCCATTTTTGCGGCAGATTGTGGGCCCCGTACGTCAACCTTCCGGACGATCCAAGCCGTTCATCGTGTAGAGGGCTTCGAGAGCTTCAAAACCATGCTGATATTCCACTCCCATACGTACACACGTGCGTGATACAGAGGCCACAAACAGGCGGTCTTGTGACGTTCAAAACTGATTTTGTTGAGATTTCTTCTCTGGGCTGCGTTAATGGACGTTCAAAACCACCCATCTTGACTGAAATTTCATCCTGAATCCAATGGACGGGGTGAATTTTCCAGAAAATACTTCTGTGGGGCCCACCGATCATGGCTGCGAAAATTTACACTCCATGTCCTGCTACAACTCTGCCACCGACTCCAGCCCTCCAGCAGCTATAAAAGAGGAATTATGGACGTGGGAAATTCATTCAGAACCAGGGAATTCCAGATCTAGAGCAAGGGAGAGAAGAAAGAGAAGAAAGAAGAGAGAGAGATCGATTGGTTTGGTGTTTTGTTTTTATGAATTTTGTTTAATCTTTTTGATGGATTTTATGGGTCACTAATCTCTCAGCTAGGGCTGAGATGAAGCCCCTAATTTGATTAGCTCTTGTATTGGTTGATTTACTTTGAATATTAATTAATTTGTTTCTATATTAATTAATTTGTTTCTTTCTCTAAGTGGGCTTGATTGGTTTAAATTCTATACTTCTCCATCTATGAACTTGACTAAAGTATATATATGGATGTTGTCTGGATGCTTATTATAGGTGCTTGTGTCTGATCAAGAACAGGTTTCCTATAGAGGAAGAAACAAGGTGCTTTAATGAACTGTACATTCCATGTGCCCGACCAAGGACATGAGATATGTTATTCATGGCATTGCTTAAAGGAATTAGACATTCTGTATGCCCGATTAAGGACACAGATTGTGCTTTCTCTATATAAGTGGTATCAATCAAGATCAAGGTGAATCAACAGATAAAACAAGGGTTAGGATAATTAGGGGTGGATTCGAAAGTCCTAGTGCTCTCTCTCTCTGATTGAATTTTCTTTCCTGTTCTTAATTGTTTTTTTCTTAGAATTGTGCTTAGTGGTTCATTCCATTATTTGTTAGATTAGTTAAGGAGAGTCATAGATTTGAATTGTGACGATTAGTCCTCGTGGGAACGATCTCGTAATACGTACCATATCTACATCTGATTCATATACTTGCGAGTTTAAAAATCATTTAAATCGTGTTGGTTTAAATAAAATATCACTTTTCAAAAGGGTCAACCTCCTGAGTCGAGCAGGACTTCAGTGTCAATAAGGAAATCTCCAAAATCTTCGGAGAAGTGGACCCGCCCAGACATGTCTCTCCTAGCCTCTCCCTCACTCTGCCAGCTTTTGAATGGTAGTTATCATGTTGCATTCATATATTGAGATCATTGGTTCATGGTGAGCCAATAATGTCAACATGTGTCCCTACTTTGAGATTTCATCATTTGGAAAGTCAAGTAAGATCTTGGTTAGATATAAAGCACGCTAGATAGACCGTCGTCTCAAGGTAAGTTGGAAGTATGTTTTGTCCTTCTTCGTGCATTTTCTACCATGTATAGGGGTATTTGAGTCTTTAGAGAGTTAGGTTTCTCACGAATCTTTAGCCACCCTCGTCTAAGATTGGCCAGTCGGTTCTATTGGATGCCTTTGGGAGTATTGGGGTTCCTTTTTACCTTTTCCTATTTGAACTTCTGATGCTTCTCGAGTTGGCTAGGATTAGTTTTTGTTGGAGAGATGTGTGGTTAAGGTTTTCAGAGAATATGTATTATCAGGTGAGATTTGATTTGTCGGATTCTAGATATGACGATCAGGCGCATCGATGGTTCATATAGCGTGTCAAGAGTCTTCTTATTTGGGATTTCCAACAATTCTTTAAAATTGCATGGAATATGATACAACAACTATACACAAAAGCTTGACATAGCTATACAATTATGGATATGTCTTAGCGGGGGATGATTAGGACCAAATTAAAATTTGCTAAGTAAAACTCAATTATTTAAAGTAATATGTGAATTTAAACTAAGTCAATTAACACTAAGGCTTTCAGGACAATAAAGGGTTCAATCACATAGAGTACAATAGATATGCCAATCAAGCAACTAGTCTATAAACGATAATGCACGTGTATGTGGGACGTACTAACTATTCAAAACCTAGCATTCATGTAATCATGCATACATATAATTTACTAATCAATCACATAAGTATAATTTAAAAAGTGCTCAAATAACAATCACAAACACAAGCATGTATAGTGGTTCAATTTATCTACTCCACTCTCGGTAGACATACTCTCCTTGAGTATACTGATACTCACAAACAAAGGTTTTTAATCAGGTTCACCTCTAACTTTTACAAGTGTACGTTCTCATCGAAGGCCTATATAAGGACTTACACATGTACTCACCCGTGTTGATGGCCTATTCAAGGACTTACCACACACAAACTCATGTTGGTGGCTTACACAAGGACTTATTCACGTGCACACCCGTGTCAGTGGCTACATAAGAACTTACACACGTACTCACCAGTGTTGGTAGCGATACGGTACTACACAAGAACCTACGTGATTTTAGGTTACAAATTTTACACTCATATTTCACAATAAAGGATTATGAGGACTCTTACAATTGACAACTTACTTATCGAATTGAACCCCTTTTTATAGCGCCTTCTTAAGTTGCTTGATTGATGCTCTCATGTGCTTCAATCATCTTCCATTTTGCACCATTGATCGTTGATGATGATGCTTTGCCAATGCTTCAGCTCTTAGATTAAATATGTTACATACAATGCTCTTTTAAGGTGACCAGGATGATGAGAATTGAGTAAAATCTTATACAACTAATGGAAAATTGAACTCTTAGGAGGTTCTTCTTAATGAACACTCTAGGGGTTGATAAACACTAGGATTTGTCAATAAAATCATTGTCTAAACTTTATAGAAGGCTTGAGATCATGATCTTTTTGCATATGGGTTTGGAATGCTCATTATAATGAATAATCATTAAGAAGAGATTATTAATCTTATTGGGATAGAGCCTAGGAGGTTTGATAGAGCTTGGGATTAGAGCTGGGCATCGGACCGAGTCGGATTGGATTTGGTCCAACCCGATCAGGTTCGAAATTTGTAGGTCTTGATTCGAACCCGATCAGATTCGGGACCGAATCCGAGTCATTTAACTCGAACAGATCCTAACTATTGCTGGCCTGAATCGATCCGACTCCGACTCGGTCAGGAAAACCGAGTCGGATCAGATTGAGTAACATTTGGATAAAAAACTGATGGACAGTGTGGATAAAACAAAAAAAGCTCAAGATGGGCCCCACATAATTAACTCAGTAGGAAAAATGGACGCTTAACTTCTTGAAGAAGCTTTACACCAGAGATAGCTTCTTGAGGAAGCTTTACACCACAAAGGCTTCTTAGAGAAGCTTCGTAACTCCCAAGTATAGTGTTCGGTGTTCTGTGGGGCCCAACATGATGTATGTGTGTCATTCATGCCATCCATCTATTTTTATATATCATTTTATGATATGAGAAAAAAATGAACCATATCTCAATCTTAAGCGGACCATATTACAGGAAACAGTGTTAAATGAATTTTGACCATTAAAAACTTTTTGGGGGCAATAAAAGTTTTAGATCAAGCATATGTTTATTGTTTCCCTTCATCTGGGTCTTTATGACCAAATCAACCGATTGGATTTCAAATAAACAGTACAATGGGCTTTCGGAGGATTTTAATGGTGAATATCCATTCATTATTGTTTTGCTATGGTGTGGCCCACGTAAGATTTATATCCCTATACTTTTTTTTTATCAAGCCCTAAAATGTTCTGTAAAAATGGATGAACGGAATGGATGAAACACATACATCATGGTGGGGCCCACAGAGCACCGACCATCAGCCACGGGCGGGTGTACTTGCTCTGTAGCCAGCACCAGCTAGCCTACCTAGCTAATCTAGGTACGTGTCGTGCGAAGACGAGCACTGACACTCCTCGAGCGTCGAGTTGTACGAACGGTTTAAAGGAGATCCACATTACACGGCCCCACAATGACGTGTTTACTATATCTACACCGTTCATCTATTTTTAGAGATCATTTTAGAGCATTATCCAAAAAATGAAGCATATCTAAAGATCATCTGGACCACACCATAAATAGCAGCGAAGATCATGATTTTCACCGTTAAAAAATTTGTAAGGCCCACCATAACGTTTATTTTACATCCAATCTATTCATAAGGTCGCAAGTACTTGAAAAAACATATTTCATAAGGTCACAAGTACATGATTGAAGAGGAAAAACAAATTTCATATTCCTATGACCCTAAAAAGGGTTTCAATGGTATACGTTCAATCTCCCTTTAGTTTTTGCAGTGTAGTCTAGTTGATAGTTAAATCTGCCTTATTTTTTATCTCAAGCATTAAAATGAGCTCGCCAATTGGATGGACGGTTTGGATATAACACATACCTCGTGATCAGATCCACAAAACTTGCTAACGTTACCTGAGTCCATTCGCTTCTCGCCTTCTTCTTGCTAACTTTCTCAGTATATCTCTCTCCAGCAGCTAAGTCCAAGCTCCGATACCTCCTTCTCGCCTTCTTCTTCAACTGAAATAGAGAAGCAAATATGGAGAGAGAGTCTATGATATAAAAAGATGGAGAGAGAGAGAGAGATAGGGACAGGCTCAAGTGTAGGCGGGATTTTTTGGCGTCGAAAGCTTAGGCGGTAAAAGTAAAAATGAAATACACACACACACATACACAAATATATGTGGTCTGGATCGGGTCGGTCCGAATCGGATCAGGCTTCGGATCGGGTCAGTTCGGAACAGGGACTATTCGAATTCAACCCGAAAATAATTTGGATCTGGATTATCTTACCCGATCCTAACCGATCTTGACCATCAGTTTTGTTTGAATCAAGTCAGATTGGGTCTGATCGAGCCGGATCCACCGGTTAGGGTATGAAATGCCTAGCTCTACTTGGGATGCACTAGGATATCTAAAATGGCAATATTCATAAAATTTCCAAAGATTCGAATGCACTATATATAACAAAAAGGCACCAATGAATCTCTAACGGTTAGGCTCGATCAACTGAGCATAGTCCTCGACCGATCGAGCTAGGGCGAAATATTTCAGTGAACCCGCTAGACTATCTTGACTATGTTCGATTGATCGAGCCCAATCGCTGAGAGGAATTGAAGATTCCTTGATGTATTGTGCTTGTGCCTCGAGCGCTCAAACTTCATAAGATTTGTCTTTGCCGTTTGACTTGGATGCAGATCTTGATTTTCTCTTTTCTCGTTCAGACGGTCTCCCCCGAGCAAACAATGCATCCATAGAAGTACATTCGTCTCTTCTCTTCTTTATCAACTACTTTGACTGAATGATTGAGATAATGGTCTCGACGTCCAATGTATCTCCATCATGGCAGAGAGTATTAACTAGATATTCACAAGACTCCGAAAGAGATGCTAACAAAATAAGGGCTTTGTGTTTTTCATCGATTTTCACATCCACGCTTGTTAACTTGCAAACCAACTTGTTAAAGACGTTAATGTGATCAAAGAAATCCGATCATTCCGCCATCTTAAGAGTGTAAAATTGTCTCTTTAGATATAGACAATTGGTGAGCGACTTCGTCATGTAGATGCTCTCCAACTTCGTCCATAAGCTCGCGATAGTTGTCTTATCAATGACTTTATTGGACAAGTAAAATTGGATTGCGTTAATTGTCATTTGATCAAGTTCATCCCAATCCTCTTTCTTCATAGATTCTGGACGAAGCACTTTTTAAAGGAGTGCATATTGCACCCATTTATGAACTAGGAGAGCTTTCATCTTCAACCTCCATAATTTAAAGTTATTTTTGCATGTTAACTTCTTTGTCTTGAACTTCATATTTGATTTCCTCAATGCCATGTTTCCATATTCAAACTAATATCCTAACCTACACTTTGATACCACTTGTTGGGAGCGGTAGTAACCTTAGATATGAATTAAACAAGTAATAAATAATGAAAATCTAAACAAACACAAAGACACGAGTTTTTATGTGGAAAACCCTTGTGGGAAAAAAACTACGATACAAAGCAACGATCAATCCATTATAATCAGAATAAGGTTATAAGAAATGGAAGAACTTACAGTAGAAACTCTAGCTTTTCCTTCAAAACCCTTGAATATTTATGCTAAGCTTTCAAACCCTTGTTCTTAACCCTAATTGCAACTAGGATGATATTTATACACTCCTGTATAAGATTAGAAAATATATCCCGCAATTACTCAAACTTAGGTGTTCCGTCGGTCGGACCGATGGGACCTTCGGTCGGACCAATAGGAACTAACTCACGTCTACCGGTTGAACAAAAACCGTGCAAAAAGTCACAACGTGCAATTTAAGAATGCACCCACAAATTGGATCGAACCAACATGGATACTAGTCAAACCGGCATAGGTCTTCTCTGCACTAGGATTAAAGGCACTCAATCATCAGAAAAAAGGCACTCTACCGGTTGAACAAAAACCGTGCAAAAAGTCACAACGTGCAATTTAAGAATGCACCCACAAATTGGATCGAACCAACATGGATACTAGTCAAACCGGCATAGGTCTTCTCTGCACTAGGATTAAAGGCACTCAATCATCAGAAAAATATTGGATTACATACTTAGAACTAAAAAAATCATTAAAAAATGCACAACAAATTTTCCTCGTAAATAGTTCCATGTACTGTATAATAGAAGTGATGCAATAAAATTTAAAATGAGTTAATATAATTCATAAAATCATATAATACAATCATAAAAAATATTCTCCTAAAATAAGGGAGAAAATGGATTCTTAGTGGATTTGTTTTTACAAATGGTCATATTTCAAGTAGAAAATGGAGTGAAATGTATTGCAAATGCATATCATAATAAATTGATACATTGGCATATATGATCTTATTAAAGGTTTTTGACAAAGTATTATAATGCATTCATATTTGTGTGATACAAGCAAAATTTAATAACTCATTGTATACATTGTTTCAGCTAATACTGTCAATGTTTAAATCCTTGACATTGATATATACAGTATTAATGTGTGATGTATCTAGCATGATTTGATGGCTCTCAACGTGCAAGGTACCTAGCATGATTTAGGCTACTTGGCTCATATATATATATATATATATATATATATATATATATATATATATTTATTTATTTATATTGAGAGATAACAGAAACTTGCATTAATAAGAAAGAGAAAATACTGGGAGGAAATCAACCTGCTGAGATAGCGGATGAATTACCCCCATACAAAAGCAAATTACAATTCTTTAAAAGCATAGTATTGGAAACTCGAAGATATAATATTGAGCTATTTTCACTATGGATCCCATCCAATAAAACTTACTTTAAAATATCTCCCATTCCTTTCTTCCCACAGGATCATTTGAAGAAGGCCAAAAGAGTTGGCCCACTTAAAAAGGGTTACCAGAGACATGACCCCACCGAGGCACAAATAGTTAGTGTGAGGCTCACATGATCTCAACTGACCAAACATTTTCTTGGTCCTTAGGGGTCGTTTGGCACCTTGGATTGGAGGGGATTAGAGGGGGTTTCAAATCCCCTTGGTTGTTTGGCAGCATAAAGCAACTGGGGATTGCCAATCTAGGGGGTTCCTAATCCCCTCTTTGAGGGGGTTTGTAATCCACAGTGAGAGCTTGGATTACACCTAAAATCATTTCAATAGTTGCAGGTATAAATGTACGTCACTGTACACTATCATTCTACTGGGCACATGGCCCACTAACAATGATTAGCACCGTCCAAACATTGTTCATGTAGATTAGCACCGTCCAAATATTGTCCAGCACTGTCCAAACATTGTCCATATTAATCAACGATTAAAAATCGTTGGTTAGTCACTCAAACATGATCTTGTGCTTGCGGTCCATCTGATACTTGGAATTTCATCGTTTTTAGGCAAAGCATATATTTTAGCGGGCTTATCACAACCATAGTGTCAAAAGTTATATATCTCACTAATTGGAGATATTAAAGTTGATTTAGTAATTAAATTCAAACCCTTGTAAATATACCATGTATAGGTATTTTTGAATTAAAGTTGATTCACACTTCGGGGTGCCAAACACACCGAGAGGATTGCCAATCCAGGGGTTTCCAATCCTGGGGGTTGCGAATCCAGGGGGTTCCAAATCCACGCTCCCAAACAGGCCCTTAATCTAATGGCTGGGGTCATTAGGACAAACTGATTATTGAGAGGCATGCTCGGTCGAAAATGGGGCCCATGTGATGGATGGTGTAATTAACACGGACGATCCACTTTCCCCTTAGTGATTGGTGGCTAGATAGTTGGCAGAAGTGATTCTTCCTGAGGTGGGGCCACATGATGGTCAGTTCAAATTAATGATCAAGTCTTTTATACTATAATCAATATGGACGTACTGTATGCTTTCCCCAACTATTGAATGGATGGTTAGGATCATTCAGTCAAATTGTCCGGGGACAAGGAAAAGTAGGTCCCTTGTAATGGATAGTCCAGATAATGATAAAATATTTCAGCGTAATTAGTCAGGACGGATCACTTACATAGCCACTGAACGGATGTTCTGGTGATTGATCAAACTGGTTTTTGAAACGCACGGGCAATCAATGATGGAACTGCATTTGGTCGGGCCAAAGGAATGCCGCACCTTTCTATAGATTAATTAGAATAAAAATAATCTAGACCATCCATTTTTCCTAGCAGCTGAACAAGTGGTTAGGACGGTCTAGTCCAGGGTCCAGGTATTCTTGAGGGGCACCAACATCCAGGCACGATGGATAGTTCGGATCAACCATTTCCAATATTATCATCTTTCCTTGGCCGTTGATCAGATGGTTTAGATCATTTAATTAAAGTGTTTTTTTTTTTTTTCTATTTGCATGTTCAGGTCCTACCCAATGGACGATCTAGACTGACGATCAATACTTTTTCCAATATGATAAATTTGGGTCACTTGATTTCTTAGCCATGGATTAGATGGTTGGCACTATTTTAGTAAAGTGATGTTTTAGGTAGTGTAAATCAAAGGCGAGACGCGGTCGATGGAAGGCTCAACGACAACGTGGTGTTTCTTGGTCGTTGATTTTGGGAACTCCACAAGTCCTACCGGTAACAACTGCACACGTGGCAGGCAGGGACGATTGGATGAAGAATGATCAACAGGTTTCGGTGGGTCCCAGAAGAAAAATGTTATGGTGTTGGAAGAGAAGATAAGGGGTGGGGAGGTGGTGGAAGAGAAAAGAAGCGAGGAAAACAGAAATGGTATTTGTGGGTGCGATTGCTGCTGCGGCAGTGGTTTTTTCGTCAGCTGTTCAATCCCCAGACACGGAAACTCTCTCCAACATACCTCAAACGTTATCAGGTAAGGTGAGAGGAACCGACGGTATTAGGCATTTGCTTTTCCTTCGTTTTTTTTTTTTCGAGAGAGATGGTATGATCGTGTTAATGATTTAAAAAGAGAAATGAGTACACAGGGGAAGACGGGAAGCCGGCGAGGATACAACGTCCAAAGTCAAGGAAGGCGGAATCGTGTACCGTTAAATGCGTCACCACATGCATCCGAGGGGGTGCTGGCTCCCCTGGTGAAGGCCCTCTCAATGCCCGAAGGTTAGCTACTCCTTTCCTCTCTCTCTCTCTCTCTCTCTGCGCTGCAATTCCTTCAATGACAACCAAACCCCTATTCCCAATCCATTGTGTCTTAATTGAAAGCGAAAAATTGTGCCTCCACTACTTTAAAACAAGAGTTTTAAAGTCTTTCTGATTTTTTTTTGGGCGATTGAAGCAATTATATAATGTTTTCTTTACGGAATTTAAGATGGATTTTTCCTAACTATAGTAGGTACTAGTTAGTTGATTGAGTTAGATCCAACAATGGAAGATGAATTGTTGGTCTCTAACATGAGCATTTTGATGTGGGTTTTTGATATATCACGACTGGTACATCAAATCTGAACTGCCCAACTAGCGGGACCTATTGCTGATTGGTCATGTACTGCTAGAATCCACGGCCAAAATCCAAATAATGGTGTATAGCTATCTCAACCATCATACACAAAAGGCATTAGTTAGAAATGAACAATATATAGAGCTCGAATACTTGATCCAGACCATTCAAATGATCTGGATTATCCCAGATTATCCTCTGCAACCAGAGTTGAAGTCTGATTGCTCATGTAGTCAATCAGATGGCTGAATAGTACTGGATCAAGTCACCTGCTGTTTGAAGATTTAAAAAATGAGGCTCCCCGGAAAACAGCTGATCAAGTTGCTGGAAGGTCAAATTCAACTTCAACCAACTGGGTCAATCCATTGGCACTAGTGTGCACCTTTACTAAATTGTCTGTCTCTCTCTTTTTATGCAGCAAAATTGAGTGTTTTTAGACACGTTAAAAAGATAATCCCATGAGCTTTCATATGATACCAAAATTGCTACATTTGGACATCATTTGATACCTGAAAACTAGCTCACAACAGGGCAGATCATTGCAGCCTGCAGCTTGCCTGATATCCATTGATAAATAAGTCAAAACTTGGTCATTTGATGTCCAAATTGCAATGGGCTTGTTGGACATGATAAGCTTTCAAGCGAGACAGTTTTTTTTTTTGAAATTCTGACTCCTTTTGTACTTGAAATATGGTTAGTAATATCTTAGATGCGCGACCTTGCGCAGCCCAATGGTTGAATGTTTTTTTGTTTTCTCCTGTCATTCAGAAACTGGCCAGGTCGTGGGAGTGGCGGTTTCTGCCCAACCTAGCCTGCAAATCCCCTATAAATTTTTTACACCCCAATTAATTAAATTTTTTTTTTTCTTTTTATAAAGGATTGGAAAAATACCAAAGTCCCAACACTGCCTGATTGGGAACCCAATCCTTGTGCAATCCTTCCAACTCAAAAAACCAAGAACAAATATGTGCGACCAGGTCTATGTAGATTTAATTTTTGGTAAGAAGATTGCACTAGAGAATCAAAGGCAGGAACGTCACAATAGTTGTCTCAGATCCAACCGGTTAGGCCACAAGTTATGGTACACACAGCAAATAACACCAACCTCTCATGTGTATGCTACATCCAATCCGTCCAACAGATTGTCCCCACCATCAGGATTGCCTTATGCCAAATGCAGTCACATCCACTCATTGAGTCGATCATCCTTGTATTTTTCTATCTGCAATGGCTAGAGATTGTTTCATATGGCTATCGAGTAAATGGGCTCAAGTTTGCTTTCGGTGACCCTCATGGTGGGGATAATCTATTGGAAGGGTTGGATCATGGATGTCACATTTACCTAATAGGTTGGAAGTTATCCACTGGGTGGACCATAACTTGTGGTCCATCTGATTGGACTGAGACCTTCTCATTTTTAATTTAGTTGTAATTTCTTATTCCTAGTTCGAATCTTGTGAGAACTTCCTTTTAAAATGGAGTTTGTTCCCTTTTCTATTGATCTCCTCTTCTTCGTTGTTTATTGTAAGCTTAAGAGTAAAAATGTCAAATTTGCCCCCTAAGTCATCTATTCTTACACTTTGTTGGCCTTATTTTTGTTATTTGTTGCCCTTTAAGAAGCTTCCAGCACAAGGACTTGGGAAGCACCTTAAAACTATGCATGAGAGGGGACCTTTTGATTATTATTGTTAGAGAAAATGATACCAATTTTGAATAAGATGTTTTCTTGTTCTTTTTGGGGATGTATGGTCTAGCTTGGGTCGGTTATTGATCTACTTTAAGGAGAAACATGCCTTTTGCTGCCATTGTGAGTCAAGAAACTAGGTAAATCTGCAGGCCATTGGGTTGTGCAAATTGCTACCATTGTGAGTTGAGTCAAGAATATTACTTGTTGATTGCATTTTCACTCTCCATGTTGATGACTACTTACATCAGTTGTCCATCTCATACTATTGGCAGGCCTCTCGTCGTTTTCAAGGAGGGGTTTCGAAGCCGTCAATATTGGTAAACATTCTGTCTCCCTCTCACTCATCATGATGCAATTCCACAATCAGGAAAACTGCAGTAAGCATTTCTATGCCCACACTTGTATGCAAGGTAGCTCATGTATACACCGCTATAAGTATAGTTCAAGAACACTTTTGGCTGAAGTTTTCTATGCTGTCCACCTATTTATAACATCATAGTCCACTTGATGAGTGGGCTGGTATTCTCTGTGTGAGATCATCTTCAAGGTTGGACCTGCCAGACGCCAGTTGGCCAGCTTGGAAATTGTACCTTTCTTCCATGATGGCATGTGTGATGGTGTGGACATGGTGAACCATGTACACGTGTGCGCTTAGCAAACCTCATGTGAAAATTCATTTTCATTGGAAATGAGCAATTGCAATAATAAGCCACTACTGAGCATCTTATCTTGCCTCGTTTCCTTTTTTCATGCCAGTCTGGTAGAGTGTTCAGATATTTGTAACCTAATCAAGGATGGCGATGATGGGCCCTGAAAACAAAATTGATGGAACAGAAACCTCCAAGATCATTTGTTCAAGTTACTAACTTTTATGTATGGCCCCAAATTCTGAACAGACTAGCAAGATTAATGGCTTCATATGTTGGGACAACAGGATTACTGTCTTCATATGGTAATGGAAAGAGGGGTCAATGAGCTTCTTGTTTTTTTTTTTTTTTCTTGCTCTTTTGAGAGAGAGAGATTGAATATTCTTGACATCAAGGGAGGAAAGATACCATAGCTATTTTTCTGGTCTTTAAAATCTTTAATTGCATATATAAATAGCACATCAATAACAATTCTTATTTGAACTACTAAAAATCATTTGAGAATAATAGTAATTTGTTGCTATAATAAAGAGAATACATATACTTAATATTTTGTTTGTCAGGACTTACTCCCCCATTGATAATATTGCATTTGCTAGAAGTGGAGGAGACGGGGGTCTAAAGGTTGCTCTTCATCCACACAGCATCATCCTATCATGTGTTGGATCAAAGACCCAAAAGACTTGAGTCAATGTCTAGCTGGGTTGGGTCGATTCCAAGACTCTGACGTGTTACATGACTCCACTGTATTTTGGATAATTAAACTAATAATAGAATATTTGAAATTAACAGTTGCCAAAGAGGTGTTGCACTAGGTCACCAGTTTGAATCCTGTTCTGCATATTCTGTGCTTCCAACACAATAACTTGGTTCGAGTGTCATGAGTTAGTCGAGTCAACCTGACGAGTCTTGAAAAAATTAACACCAAGTCACACCGGAGATTAATTGAGTTTCTTAGCGACTCAACTCAAAAATCCAATACAAGTTTCGAGTTGAATCACCTAGTTTTAGAACCATGTTGTACAGTGGTTGGTAACAAAAATGCCTGTAGTGCAGCTATTGTGTAAACGTAAGGCATGAAACATCTCATGCTCATCATGTTGACATATAAACACCTTACATTTAACTCCACTTATTACATGCATACCAGTCACATGCTCGCATCCCACAAATCAGTCTACCAAATACAACTGACTACATAAGCGGGTTTTTCAATACGGCAATACCTGGATACAATTGACAAAAGAAGTTTTCTCGTCTTCCATGCACCTTTGGTTACTAGTCTAAAACAAAGTGTTACAAATCTGCAATGTATGGATTCAATTCGTACACAGGAAATGAAAACATCATCATTTCCAGCCTCACCGCTCCGGCTTTTCCTAAGGCTTTTAAATGACACATGACATGGCCAAACGTTTGCTAGGATAGTGGATTCATGCGGGTCCTGGTACAAACCAGTCAAATCATCCCAACCATCTGTTAACCATCCAATCAATAGCATGAAGAATGGTCAATCAATATCAAAAGGATAAACAAATCATGCCCTGGCCGTGAGATTTCATGGACCTGTAGCTGTTTGGTGCTGGGCTTGTGCAACCCTATGCATAAAGGCCGGGCTTATTTATGTAATGGGTGATAACGGGCTGGGTAATAAGCTAGCAGTCAGCACCATGCCAAGGGCTAGATGCTTAGCTACATGACTGTGCCAGGCCTGGGTGTAATAATGTCTCTCTGCCTTTGCTTGGACCATTCTAACCCTGGCAGATGTAGCTAGGTCCATATTAACTATCAATCTCTTTTAAAAATAGTTTGACGGGAATCTAGAAGTGGAACATTTTGATGAAATTGCATTTCTTATTCTCAGCCACCTTTTGTAGACATCCACCATTTATCTTGGCGCACCTATCTTTCCCATTATCACAAGTGTTGTAAATGGTCACTGAATAGTGCAGTCCAGCAAATGCAATTAGATTTGAAATTCAGGATTTTGCACCTGACCTTTTTCTCTTGGATTTTAAGAGGTCTCCTTTTCAGAAATTTCAATTCAAGTTGGTAGAGAGAGAGAGAGATTGAGAGAGTAAACACCATTTTCAATTGGTAAAAAAGAAAGGGAAAAAAAAAAAAACAAAACAAAAACTCAAGCTTAGTGGTAAAGCATCCCGTGCATGAATCTACATCATACAAGGTTAAAATGCTTCACCTTGTCTCAGTCTTCTACATTCGTACTAGTAGCACTGTTGGTACTGCTTGGAATCCCCTCTTGAGCATCAGAAACATGGGAAGCTGTAGCAGCAGTAGCAGGCAAATTAAGGTAGTCAGGAGTTAAGGGGTGAAAGATATGGCCTTCCTCAGCTTCCAGGAGATCCAACTGGCCTTTGAAGAGGTGCATGTAGACCACCCAATCCCCCTCCCTACTTGCACTCGGCATTGGCATCACATACCCTGCGTCTCCCCCCCACGGGAAATGATACGATCCAAACACTGGCTTCCCCCACCCAAAATCCACTCTTTCTACTGGGAACCTCTGCCCAGATGACACCACAAATGCTGCCCCGTCTTCCCTTCCCTTGCAATATATCTTCGCCAGTGCTGGCTGTGGCCGTCTCGCCTCTACCCAGTCTATCAATCCCAAGAAATGCTCCTTGCTTGCACCCCCCCTCAACGCTTCATGCACCACCTCCGCCACCCAACTCAATGGCCTCGTTGCCAGCTCCTCAACTCTCTCATCTCCGTAGGGTATCGACAGCACGTTCCCAAAGTAATTTGACATGCAATTGTTGGGTCTATCCCCATCACTCAATCTTGTCCGCCCATCAACCACAATCCCCATCTTGCATCTTCTAGTACTGTCTCTCTCACTTTTCGCGACAATCTGCCACAGGCATGCACTCAGCGACTCGAGCTTAGTTCTCTTGCAGCCGCCCGAGCTGGCACGGGCCTGAAGCCCATTGATGTCTTGGGCAGTCACATAGTAAATGCGGCTTATGATCTTGTCATCATCGGCTGCTTGTTCTTCATTCTTTGGAGGCGGCAATGATGATAGTGGCACGTACATGTCGTCAATGGAGACATCGTAGGAGCCAGGACGCCTCGGGTTGAGTAAGGATCGATGGAAAGATGGTTGGTTAGAGATAGATTTTGACTGAGCCATCTCCGCCCATGATACCAAGAACATGTTCCCTGAGTAGGCATCAGCTACTCGGTGGTCGAATGAGCATGCCACAACCACCCCACCGCACTTGAACTCCGTTGCCTGTCCAAAACATCCACTCTAATCATCATCATACATTGTGTAGGTGATCATTTCGCCAAGTAAAGGTGTGTACTCACTGTTGAAATCATCAATGGATAAAAAATAGCTAGTCTGAGTCAACATACAATTGTGGTGATCTTCATGTTGGATCCTATCATTTTCATTAATACTAACTTCCTAAACAAATTGCATCCAGTAGGTGATCATTTGGCCAAGTAAAGGTGGAACAATCACTTACAAAGCATTGGCTGAGAAATTTTGAATTCATCTTTCCTGCCAATGTCACACTCTTAAAAGTTAAGCTAGGTACATCACAGTGGGCCCTACATTCATTTGGCAGCCATCCTCACTTCTAGCCCTTAAAAGTTAAGCTGTCAATATCTGCATCAGAAATGATGCGGTAGTTACCTAGGTAAGTAATTATTACCCATTTACCAGGTAATTATCTCTTACATAAAAAATCAAACAGGGCATTATTTGAAATCCTATTTATCCAAAAGTGAAGGGAACGTGAAACTTCACAAACAGTTGCTGTATCAAATTCTATGTGAAAAAGAAAAGAAAAAGTTAATTCCGGACATGTCCTTTTTATCATCTGTCGCTATTCACATCTCCCAATTGTGTGGTTGTTTATGCTTTTTGAATGCGTTTTACTGGCATTTTTAGGAAGACAGATTACAAAAGGTGAAAGTGAAAGAATCAGTTGTTAAAAATTAGACTCTTTTTTTTTTTTTTTGTTTTTTGTGTTAGCCTGTTAGTACACAGGCTCTGTATTAGCCATCCCCGCTAGGGATCGATACCAAGGCCTCAAAGTGTTGAAACGAGGTATCTCCACTCAGTCTGCCAGTTGACTTATGGCACTGGGTGTTGTTAAAAATTAGACTTAAAAACAGTTGAAAAGGAAAACTCCATGTAGCCATGATTTCCAAATCTGGCTTATTCAACAAACAGCTAGCCAGTTTAAAATAAATAAAAAATAAAAAAAATTCTTTATCACGTCCACTTTAATTTCAATATTCACACCGTGAATATTGGATGGTCCTTGCACGAAGGATAGCCCTAAACAAAACTAATGGTAGACCTACCATCCCAACTGTTGGATAATCATGATTTTTTAGGTTCCGAGGGGAATATGAGGCAGAGTATCTGATGGATGGTGTGGATCTCGTGAAAGGTCCATCTACATGGCAGGCAGGTACTATCCACAAATACACCACTCTTTGTTTGGCCTGTAGCCCGACATAAGATGGTTTAACACTCAAGTAGACCACCCTAAAAAAATGAATCCGTATCCCCTGCAATCTAACTGGGTCACGTCATCAAACACTGCATTAATGCAGCAGTACTGACAACTTTAGTGATGACGTTGATTAATCACACGGCAGGGAAGCATGATTTTACTTCTTGTGTCAACCGGATTCCAAATATATAATACAAGACAAAAAAAAAAAAAAAAAAAAAAGAATAAGAAAGAAGCGAAGAGGTGGTGGCATAAATCCTGTGGTCTCTAGAGCCACCGGCGGGAGTAGAGTGGGAGAATAATATATTACCTATACATATTTTGGATTCAAAGATAGGGTCATACAACGGTGCACATGGTGTAGTTGTATGGGTATCTACAACATTTCAAATCACTCGTCTGGTCTTGGATCGGGGTGCCGAAGAACACAGAGGAGCAGATGAAAGAAATCATCTCATTTTGCCCATAGAATTTGGGACAATCACTGCTTTACTTTCAACCATCCATTTCACAGCCACGAGCTTGATGGTTAGGAACGCTAGGTCCGTGTGAATTTCGAGCTGTGATCCGCCCGTGATGTACCCCAAAATTTGGATGGCCTGGATAGTTTTACATGTGTGTGCCATATGTAAGGAGGAAGAGTAACCATCATTTAACTAGCACTTTGGGTGGATCCTTAACTGTGGCCCCACTGTGGTGTATGTTCCTTACATCCACACCATCCATCCATTTTGAAAGCTCATTTTATGGCATGATTCAAAAAAAGAAGCAGATCCAATTCTTAGGTGGACCATACCATAAGAAACTTGCCGAGGATTAGCGATGGACGCGAATTTGCTGTCAAAGACTTTCGCAGAAAGTTGCCAAACCGGCGATGTACCGGCGATGTTTGTGAAAAATCCACTCCGTTCATCTATTCTGCGACCTCATTTTAGGACAGGTATGCGACCAAAACTCAGCCGGATCCAAGACTCAAGTGGGTCATACTAGAGTAAAAATTGGGGAATGAAATGCCTACCGTTGAAACCTTTCTGGGCTCCCAAACCGTTTACGAGGTCATTTCCTTAAAAAAAACAAAAAGCTTTTGTGACCGAATATTTTAACGGTGGTCGTTTAATCCCACTGTTTCCTCACGAGTGGCCCATTTGAGTTTTAGATCTGGCTGATTTTTTGTTTGCACGTATTAAAATGATCAGCTCGAAAAACGGATTAACGGGGTGGATTTCTCACAAACATTATGGTGGTCCCACCTGACTTGGCAGCACAGGAACTTGGTGCTAAAGGCTTTCTTAGAGATCCTATTCCTCGTGCCGTGTGATTTTATCCACGCCGTCCATCCTTTAAGCCAGCTTAATTTCGAGCACGATGTCTATAGTATTGAGAAGAAGCAAAGTGCGTCTTCTGGTGTTGTATGTGTTGCGACAGAGGATCGCAACAGATACGTTTTTAGAAAATTGGGAGGTTGAATGACCCATGTTTTTACTTGAGAAATCTATTATCAAGATTTTTGTGATGATAGCTTATTAATTTACTACTAACAATAACGAAGATGGACAGTTCAAAACGAGTGACGCCAGCTTCTGACCCTGCTGTTGGGGGTCGAAGGCAATCCGGAAACTGAAATATTGGAGATTGGTGTCTGGAATCTTCTTCCGAGAATATGGGAGATGTTCTGGTGAGGCCCATGAGGCCAGTGCTGTGGATCTCTTAAACATGGGCCTCATTTGTATAAAGTAAAAACACCATTACGGTTTGCATATTACATGTGAGGAGAATGACATGATTTTGAGCAGGAAGAAGACATGGAAGTGATGCATGCAGGCATAAACACTAATTGGGAAAAAAAAGAAAGAAAAGAAAGCGGGTAGGGGAAGAAGATTGACCTGAACACAGAACACCCCCTCTTTCTTCTTGGGGACGAGCTTCCCTTCGACGGTGGCGTCTGGGTTGTAAAGGTGGAGATGTCGAAGCTCAATGTCTGCGTAAGCTTCAAAGAAGTCGACTCCGCGATTGTTGCAGTGGAGCGCAGGTTCACCAAGGGAGCTGGTGATAACCTCACCGGAAAAGACATAGTAAGAGACAAGGGCTTGGGCAAGGGATTTCTTGAGAGTGCTGGCCACGGAAGGGAAGCTTGATTTTTTAGTGGTGGTTGTGCTGCTAGGCTTCTTATAACAGAAGAAGATGCCTACGTCAACAGGGGGAAGGAGCAAGTCGAGGTTGGAGAGGGGCAGCAAATGGTCTTGCAATGGCAGAACTGCTGCCACCTTCTCCTTCCTTTTCACCGTTACAGTGAAATCATCAACACCAGCAACATTAGACGCCATGGAGAGAGAGAGAGAGAGAGAGAGAGAGAGAGAGAGAGAGAGAGAGAGAGAGAGAGGAATATGTAAGGAATGAATGGATGAATGGAAGGAAGAAAGAAGAAAGAGGGTGTTACGAGATGATATGGAGTGGAGCGGGCGTCCAAGGGTAGATATATAGGACTAGACAACCTTCTTCTTTTACAAAATTCACGTCAATCATAGACCAGGTTTTTTTTTTTTTGGTTTTTGTTTTATTTTCCCTTGCTTTATTTATTTCCAACGTGCATTCCGTGACTAATGAATTACGTCTATTCTGTCTCTCATCCTATCCCTATCTAATTCCTATAGCAGTGGACCTCGTTGTTTTGGACCTCAGGATAATATTTGCACCTACAGTTTATCCCAATGGTAATATAACCTTTAACCTTACCTTATGAATGGTAATTTGGATGGCATATAAACATCATGGTCGGCTCCAAGAAGGTTTTAACGATGGACATTTCCTTCTAATTATTTCAAATGGTTCACCTGAGTACTAGCTACCTGATATTTGGAGTCCTAGCTAGCCAGTTGTGAGCTTGAAAATTAATGGACAAGGTCATTTTTCATGTGTATTTCTGTGGGCTCCACATAGCTTCTGATCACAGGAGCTTACTGTGGGCGGGGTACAAGCAATCCGTGTCCCATCCTACCCCTGGGGAGTAAGGTTGTGGGGAGTAAGGGATGCCTGAAGGTCACATGAAAAAGTTCAAACCAGAGCATCCAGTCTAGTACAATACAAAATAGTGGGGAGTAAGGGATGCCTGAAGGTCACATGAAAAAGTTCAAACCAGAGCATCCAGTCTAGTACAATACAAAATAGTAGAGATAAAAGAAGATAAGCTATTAGTTTGTCTGGCTCACTTTCCATTTGTTTTTCTAATCTCTTGCGAAGTGGGAGCGCCAACACCAACTCCAACGCTCCTTTTCCTTGGTTGCATTAGACGTTTTTTTTTTTTTTTTTTAAATGCATACACTCACCCCCCACTCATACACTCACAGCACAATGGGTACTCAGAACCTATTATCTCGTGTTGAAGCTCTCGTGAGTCTTCCACTGAGGCATAAGGATCCATTAGACGGTCTAATTTGGAAAACAAGACACTCCTCCTCCTTCACTGTCCCTTTGTACATAGTACATACCTTCATCACCTCATCTATGGACATGCTCTTATCTGCTTTACATGAAAAATACCTCCACTTTAATTAAACTGCCCAACATTTCACTGTTACAAGAGAGTCCTGGCCACTGACATTTTCAACTGCACACATATGTCAGGCCCAGCCCTCACATTTATCAGGTGGGTTCATCCATGAACCTGCCTTGGCCATGGATCATGAGAAATTGGACTTATAAAATAAATAAATAAAAGTAATGGTCCAATTTCATTTGTTGGTTCAACTTTTGGATATATATATATATATATATATATATATATATATATATATATATATATATATATATATATATATATATATATATATATTGAAATTTTAGATTCATTTCAAAGAAATATAATAAAAAAGAAAATAACAAATAAAAGATAATTCAGAAAGGAAAAAGTAATAAATTATAAGCACACACTTTTTTTTTCACACATACACACCCACACCACACACTCACCCACCCCACCCCACCCCACCCACACCACACGTGATGTAGGGAGGCTCTCTTGAATTTGCAAGAAACATTTATCAAATTTACGAGAGAAATGATAAAAAATTTGAGAAAATTTATTAAAAGTTATCCAAATAAATGAGTTTGTATGCTTAAATACCCTTAAGCAAATTCTAAGATGCAATTAGATAAAAATTAAACAAATAAAGAAATAAAAACTGGAAAATATGCAAAATTTCACATTCCATTGATTGATGGGTCGATTGATCGAAATGACACAAAACATCCTGAGACTAAAACTCATAAAATTAAATTTGTGCTGATCGATCGAACTGAGTAAAAATGGTCTAGCAAGCTTTTCATCTAAATCTAAATTTCAATCGATCGACTTGATTGATTTGCTCGATCGACCTCAATCGATTGAATTATGCTAAAACTTTGTTTATTTCTTTCTGGACTTCTTCTAATTTGTTTGTGATGGACACGTGCTTGCTCCACGTCCTACATCTGATCCCTTCCACTTGAAATAAAACTCGTCCTCGAGTCATCCTCTGGCTCCGATTCATGATACTCGTACAGGTCCGCCACATTGAACGTGCGTAAGATTTCTGTCATCAGGAAGAAGATCAATGGCGTAGGCATTGTACCTTACTCGAAACCTTAATGTTAGATAAGTGACCTAAACATTCTACTCAATATGTGGAGTAAGCCAAGTCTATCACCACTCGATGACAAGCCTAAGGACTCAAAAGAATCTAAGAATGATGATGAGACCAGCGACACCCCACACGAGAAAGAACTAGGAAAAAAAAGCCTGTGACTCCATTCCCACGTCGGTTGATCTCACCTAAACCTCTACCCAACACTCATGGTATCTTAGAGGTTCTCAAACAGGTGAAAATCAATATCCCATAGTTGGATGTCATAAACGCATTGATGTGCGATCATTTTATCTAGCAGATGCTAGAGAATTCAGCAATATACATGCTTGTTCTTCATCTTTCATCACTTCCTCCATATTTAGCAATTTGCAAACTAATTTATTAAAGTTACTGATGTGAGCTTCCAAATCTCCACCCTTTGCCATCTTGAAGTTATACCACTACCACTTCAAGTGCGAGCAATTTTTAGAGGATTTTTTTTTTGCATAAACATCCTCTAACTTCGCCCATAACTTAGCCGCAGTTTTCTCCCTCATGACATTGTAGAGAACCTCATCCATGAGACATAAACGGATCGATGATAAAACCTTCTTATCAAGAGTATTCCAATCATCATAAGTCATAATAGACTTTCGCTCCTCAAGAGCACCATCTTCGCCTTGCTTGATTAAGGAACCGATCATCTTGATCTTCCACAACTCAAAATTATTTTTTCCTGAGTACTCTCAATATTATACCTAGTGCTTACCATTATTACTAATCCCTCAGATTTAGATCTATGCCCCAACGATTGCTCTGATACCACTTGTTGGGATTTGCACTACGGAATCACACAGATTTAGATCTAGGATAACAATCCAATGACACCAAGCACACACATGAGAACACAAAGATTTAACATGGAAAACCCTTGCGGAAAAAAACCACGGCACAAAGCGACAGATCTCCACTATGAAAATAGAAATTACAAAGAGAGAGGACTTACCCGATTCGAACAACCTCGAATCTCACCTTTTGATAACCCTAAAACCCTTTTAAGAACCCTTGGAACTCCTTTAGAAAGCCTTATAATACCTTAAAATAGCCTTAGGGACTCATATTTATAGTTTAGGAAACTCTACTTACGCACTTCCTTTGGAAAAGTCCGGAAACCGCCTCAAATTTGCGCAGTCCGCGCAAGATCTGCATAACCTCGATTAGTCGAGCCGAGGCTTTGATTGGTCGAGAGACCTCCTCGACTGGTCGAGCCATCCCCTCGATTGGTCGAGTATCACGGATACCCAAAACACAAGTTCGCTGGACTTTGAGTCGAGGAGGCCTCGACTAGTCTAGCGGCCCATTCGACCGGTTGAGCCAGGCCCTCGACCGGTCGAGCCTGCCAAAACAGATTTAAGACTCAACAATCTTGGGCTTTCGAATATGTAAGTTGTCCATCTCTTATAACTTTTTAATTATAGTCGATTGTTCGTTGCTTGTTGTCGCTATTTTTTTCCGCAAGAGTTTTTTCACCTAAAATCTTTATATTTCTCTATAATTGCTTGATATTTATTTCTCTATTTATGATTTTGATTTGTTTTAAGGTTACTTCCACACTAACGTATGATAGCTGCGCACAACATAATAAACATGAGAAATTGAACTATTATAAAATAAATAAATAAAAGTAATATTCCAATCTCGTTTGCTGCTTGGAACTTTGAAAAGAAATACCATGAAATTTTAATTTCATTTGAAAGAAATATAATAAATAAATGATAACTCATACAGAAAAGAGTAATAAATTACAGGCACACACTTTTTTTTTCCTCGCTCACCCGCTCGGGAGCGGATTGGATACTGAACGCTTTAGTAGCCAAAAGGCTACTGAAGTGACGTGGCAAAATGCCATTGGTTGGATACCAATCGGCTGTTCCCTTGCAATGAATGCTCTTCCAAAGGAGATCTGTTAGCAGATGTTTTCCATTTCGGCTGTGAACGCACTCGACTACACATGGGTAAACTCCATTTTCATATTTTTTTCTTCACTCTCTCTCAATTTTCTTACCCTCTCTCTCTCTCTCTGCTTCTTGCCATCAACATTACCCACTCCATAACGTCCTCATTGTTGCGCAGTATGCCAACAACGCAGTGAGCCTAAATCCAATCTCAGGCCTCACCCATAAATAATAAACATGAAGAAATATAAACTAGAAACAGATCAAAGTAATCTAAAACAAACCATAAGACAAGATATACGTGGAAAAACCCCAATCTAGGGTAAAAAACCACGGATGCAAACTCCACTATGAAGAACGAAGATTACAAAGCAATATACTAACCTCTTCCTTGGAAGTACAGAGAAAATCCCTTGCCCACACCTTAGAAATATTTTTCAATATTCACCTTAACCTTAGAATAACCCTAGGGACTCCAATTTATAGTTTTCTTCCTTTCGCATCCCGAAAATTCATTGCGAAAGGACTTGCGACACGAAATCCACGAAACTCCTTTCCACATCCCAGTTGCGAAAGGACTTGTGACATGAAATCCGTAAAACTCCTTTCTGTATCTCAGTTGCGAAAGGACTTGCGACATGAAATCTGCGCAATCTCGACTGGTAGCGGGCGGCCCCAGATGTGGCTCCACTTCTCAACAATCTCCCACTTGGAGATATATCGCCATAAACATTTGTCTTCTTCATTCGGAGTGCACCACCTCCCTGTCTTCAAGCCTAAAGACCAATCAAAGCTGAACAGAGCTTCAACTTCTCCCTTGTGACCGCCTTGGTCAGCATATCCGCAGAATTCTCACTTGTATGAATCTTCTTTAGAGCAATCAATCCATCTTCCAGTAACGAACGTATGAAGTAATATCTGATGGCAATATGCTTGGTCCTTGAATGAAAGGCTGAATTCTTAGCTAAGTGTATTGCACTGACGTGCCACATCGCATTTTGACTTGCAATCGCTTGCTTCTTACCTAACTCTTCCATAAAACCTTGCATCCACACTATCTCTTTGCATGCTTCTGTAGCCGCAACATATTCTGCTTATATCGTACTGATAGATACTATTTTCTGTAACTGAGAGACCCAACTGACTGCAACACTTCCCATAGTAAAGACATAACCTGTAGTGCTTCTTCTGCTGTCGATATCTCCTCCAAAATCTGAATCTATGTAGCCTTGTAGCTTGATTTCCGATCCACCATAACATAGCCCTACATCCTTAGTACCTACCAGGTATCTAAGAATCCACTTCACAACTTTCCAATGTTCTTTCCCGAGATTGTTCATAAACCTGCTAACAACTCCCACTGCTTGAGCAATGTTTGGCCTCATGCTCACCATAACATACATGAGACTCCCTATAGCTGACATGTATGAGACTTTAGCCATGTAATCCCGTTCCTCCTGCGTCTTTGCCCTTTGCTCCTTAGATAGCTTGAAGTGGTTGGCTAATTGAGTGCTAACCGGCTTAGCACCTCCCATATTGAAACAATCAAGTACTTTAGCTATGTACTCTGCCTGTGACAACACCAGTTTCTTGTTTTCCCTATCACGCTTTATCCTCATGCCTAGGATTTATTTTATCTAAATCCTTCATGGCAAATTCTCTAGATTCATTGTCTTTTAAGATTTGAAATGTCCTTCATGCAAAAAGAAAATACAAGCATATCATCAACGTACAAAAGAAGAATGATGTATGACGTATCAAACTTCTTCAAGTAACAACACACCCATGACATCTCCTAAAGCCATTTCCCGACATGAAACTGTCGAACTTCTTGTGCCACTGCCTCGGGGCCTGCTTTAGGCCATATAAACTCTTATTCGAGAAACACCTTGTTCTCCTTTCCGGTGCCATGTATCCCGTTTGGTGATGCATATATATCTTTTCTTCAAGGCCCCATGAAGAAAGGGTCTTTAACATTTAGTGCTTAGATGTAAGTCCTCTAAGCAACTATACTCAAGACCATGCGAATTGTAGATATTTTCACCATAGGTGAAAATATTTCAGTGAAATCGATACCTGCCTTTTGTTGAAACCTTTTCACAACCAGTCTAGCCTTGTACCATTTCGAACCATCATGCTCCTCCTTCAATTTGTAAACTCACTTGTTATGAAGAGCTTTTTTACCCTTAGGTAGAGTGACTAGCTCCCATGTACGATTAGACTCAAGAGAGTCCATCTCCTCATCCATGGCTTGCTCCCACTTAACCCATGTATCTGACTGTAATGCCTCTTCAAAACACTCTGACTCACCATTATCTGTCAGCAGTAGATAATATAAGGAGGGTGAATATTGGACCATGGGTCTCCTCTCCTAAGTAGACCTCTTCACAACCGGTGTATGTGGCTCTGTCTCATAACGCTCCTATGCATGATCATCCTGTGACGTTGTAACACCTGTGTCCGGTAACTCTTCCAACTCTACGAATTCATTTTCTTCGACCTTATTTTCCTGCACACTGTTCTTATGCATCACTTTTTCATTGAAGACTACGTCCTTGATTCTGATGATTTTCCTGTTTTCTGCATCCCAAAACCTGTAGGTAAAATTATGCTACCTTAGCCTATAAACGTGCACCTCCTGGATTTCGCATGTAGCTTGTTTCTGTGCTCTGTATCAATGTGAACATATGAAGTGCAATCAAACACTCTGAGATGTGCAAGGTTCACTTCTTTTCCAATCCACACTTCTTCTGGTAGCACACCATCTAATGGTACTGAGGGACTTCTATTGATGAGATATGCGGCGGTATTCACAGCATCTGCCCAAAATGTCTTGGGTAATCTTGCATGTAACCTCATGCTCCTGGCGCGTTCAAGGATGGTCCTGTTAATGCGCTTAGCTATACCATTCTGCTGCGGTGTACCTGGAATCATTTTTTGATGTATGATTCCACTTGCTGCACAATACTCCTCAAACCTCTTGTCACAATACTCTCCCCCATTATCAGATCTGAGACATTTTACTGTTTTACCTGTCTCATTTTCTACCATAACTTCCACTTCTTATATACATCAAATACATCAGATTTGTACTTTAAGAAATAAATCCACAGTTTTCTACTAGCATCATCAATAAAGGAAATAAAATAACGTGAGCCACCAAGAGATGATACCTGTGCCGGTTCCCACACATCAGTGTGTACAACCTCCAACAGATGCGTCTTTGGAACGCGTCCCGTCTTCTTGAAACTTACCCTCTTCTGCTTGCCATACACGCAGTCCTCGTAGAATTCTAAGTTAATAAACTTCAGCCCTGGTAGTTTTCCTTTTGATAATAGCACTTTCATCCTTTTCTCACTCATATGTCCCAACCTTTGATGCCATAACTGCCCATTCACTCCAGTTGATATGATTGCGAGTGAGCTATAGATTCTGAAGTCACGTACAAAGTACCTTCTTTCTTACCTCGAGATATCACCAAGGCACCTTTTGTGATCTTCCAGGAATCACTGGTGAATGTCGTCACATAACCGGTATCGACCAACTGCCCTATTGAGATCAGATTCCTTCTCAAACTCGGTACATGTCTGACATCCTTCAATTTCAACGTTGTTCCGTCTTTCTGACTTATCTGAAAATCTCCCTTTCCAATATACTGCACAGCTCATCATCACCCAGGTATACTCTCCCAAAGTCACCTGACACATAATTACGCAGAACTCCCTTGCATGAAGTGGCATGAAACGAAGCACCTGAGCTTATAACCCAAGACTCATTCCTCGCATCAAGAGACAAGATCAACGCCTCTGTGTTACTGTCGTCAAATAGATTCACTGAACCCTTCCCGCCTTGAGAGTTTCCTTCTTGTTTCTTAAGCGCTCTGCAATCACGTTTTATGTGCCTCTTCTTGTCATAATGCCAACACCCGTCTTTGTCTTTCGGTCCCTTGGACTTCTTCCTTGACTTAGATCGCCCATGTTTACTGCCTCATTTGTTCAACGATCTTCCTCTTCCTTCAACGTTTATAACATTCCCTGAATCCCTTGAAACTCCTGATGCCTTCCTTCTAGATTCTTCGCTGAGAATTAGACCGGCCACATCATCAAATTTCAGTTTTGTCGACCCTGAAGAATTGCTCACAGCAATCACCAAACCATCCCAACTATTTGGTAAATTGGATAAGATTAATAATGCTTTGACCTCATCCTAAAAAATAATGTGAACGGATTCCAACTAGCTTGTGACTGTATTGAACTCATTTAGATGTTCAGCCACGCTCCCACCATCTGACATCTTCATGTTCAATAGCTGTTTCATAAGATGAACCTTGTTAGATGCTGAGGGTTTTTCATACATGGTGGCTAGGGCTTCCATTAATTCTTTTGTCATTTTTACCTTGGATATATTGAAGGCGACGCTCGTAGACAAAGAGAATCGGGTCGTTCCTAAAGCCTTCCTATCTAGTAAAAACCATTCATCATCTGTCATCTTTTGTGGTTTCTTCTATTTTCCTCATATAGGAATATAGAGGTCCTTCTGATACAGATAATCTTCCATCTGTATCTTTTAGAAGGCAAGGTTTGAACAACTTCTCAATTCTAGTTTTTCCATCTTTTGCCATCGCTCCCAATAGAACTAAATCAATAGCTTTAATACCAGTTATTGCGCAGCACGCCAACAACGCAGTGAGCCTAGATCCAATCTCAGGCCTCACCCACAAACGATAAATAGGAAGAAATATAAACTAGAAACAGATCAAAGCAATCCAAAACAAACCACAAGACAAGATATATGTGGAAAAATCTCAATCTAGGGTAAAAAACTACGGATGCAAACTTTCACCATGAAGAACGAAGATTACAAGGCAATATACTAACCTCTCCCTTAGAAGTACAGAGAAAATCCCTTGCCCACTCCTTTGAAATATTTTCCAATATTCACCTTAACCTTAGAATAGCCCTAGGGACCCCAATTTATAGTTTTGGCAACTTCCCTTTCGCATCCCAGTTGCGAAAGGACTTGCGACACTCTAAATCTGAAACTCCTTTCTCTCTCTATCCCGGTTCTTAAAGGACTTGCGACACAAAATCCACGCAACCTCGACTGGTAGTGGGTGGCCCCAGATGTGGCTCTACTTCTCAACACTCATTTCCTTCCTCTCGATCCAGTCTCCTAACAACGCAAACATGCCTTGCATCCTAATCACCACCCACCCACCTTCGCCGTGCGTCCAAATCAGGTTCGTGTGTGTGATCGGTCTAAGAGGGGACCCCATTTATGTTGATAATCCTTGCATGTGCATATATTTCTTGATATTTTAGTTTATTTGCAACATATTTAAGCTCTGTTGTGAATGAATTATGCCCAAAAATTTGCAACATTAGGATACTTCAGACCATTCAAATTGTTGCCTTGTTATCTTTATGAAACATGAAAGGTTCATAAAGATAACATATCAATTGCAATTTCTTAGTTAGTGTGTTAATATTCATCTTGAGATGTTATCTCCATTCAATCTAAGGTGATGGATTGATGACATGCTTTACACCAACCATTCAAAAATGCAATGGAACTAAAAAGAATTAAAAAAAAAAACAAAGATGAAATCACTCATGCCATTAATCTGTCTTCAAGCTGTCTTGAAATTTTGGATATTTTGCGATTAATATGTCAAATTTGGTTCAAAATATCATGAGATTTCATGATAGTTGGTGCAACCAAACATAACCTCAAAGAAATTACAGGTTATTTTATTTTATTTTTATTTTTATTTTTTAAAGTAGGGCCAAGCACCTGTATATATATGAAAGAAATTGCAGTGGTCCCTTAATGGTTGGATTGGGAAATTCACTGCTGACTTAGGCCTAGACACCAGCAATCATAAACTGACACTAGTCGGATCAACAACGTTGGTTGTACTCTTGAAAGCTTCTCCTCTCCTTCTATTCATTTGCTACATTTTTCTTCCATTTCCTATAAAAAATGTCTTGCCATGGTGGAAACTGTGGATGTGGATTTACCTGCAAGTGTGGGTCTGGTTGTGGAGGATGCAAGATGTATCCTGATTTCTCTTTCTCTGGAGAAACCACCACCACTGAAACTATGATTGTTGGGGGTCGCTCCTCAGAAGGGATACTTTAAAGGGTCTGAGACGAATGGTGGATCTGAGAATGGAGGCTGCAAATGTGGATCTAACTGCACCTGTGACCCATGCACCTGCAAATGAGAAGCTCCAACTATGTTTGAAATAATCTCATGTGGCTTTGTTATGGTAGTGTCTTAGGACTTTATGCTAAGCTTAGAATAAGTGGGCCATGGCTTTCATGATGCAAGCATGGCCTTGCATTTTGTTGACCATGTCCCTCAATCCTCATCACTGGGGTTGTTGTTTATTGTCCTGTCCGTTTTCTTGTATGAAATGTCAGTATTAGCAACTTCTTTGTAAAAAAAAAAAAATTAAAAAAAAAAACTTGCACTAGTCCTTAGGCCAAATTTAGAGGCTAAATCCTAAATGCCCGGCCCATTGCCGGCCTTGGCACACCAATTAACACGCCTATCACTTCACTCCATGGTCAAGACATTTTTATTTTCCTTTATTTCTTTATCCAAAAACCTACACAACAATGATATCTTGCATCTGCATTGGCCTTATCACTATGGATATTCATCTCTTGAAATTTAACCAACTTAAGTTCGATAAATCTAAAAAAATATGATTTCCATTTCTTTGGGTTAACATTTAAATGATTATGACTTTACTTTATTTTGTGATTTTTTACTTTTGTAGGTAGTGAAATGGATGATAATGTTATTAAAAGTCAATTATTTTTTGAACAATGTCGGAAGTTGGAATTTG
Organism: Magnolia changhungtana; assembly: GCA_030180095.1. NCBI lineage: Eukaryota > Viridiplantae > Streptophyta > Magnoliopsida > Magnoliales > Magnoliaceae > Magnolia > Magnolia changhungtana. Next base: position 9,783,193 of record JASAUF010000630.1, on the reverse strand, counting down.
ATGTTGAAATATATAATCAAGAAGCAAGCCAGCAAATAGAGGATCAAGAAACAAAACAAGATGTACCAGTCAATGTATATGAAGAGTTTGATGACTAACCGAAAGTATGAATGAAGTTCATTTCTGACGGAGTGCATATGAGTATTATAATAGTTATGCTGGGAAGATAGGATTCAGTGTTCGAAAGAATTGGGTAAGAAAATCAAATGATGGGGTCATACTTCAAAGAAGATTTTATTGTTCTAAAGAAGGTCGAAAATATAAAAAGAAACAAATCAATTAACCGAAGTTTAATTGTCCAATTACGAGAACTGAATGTCAAGCAAGCATGAGTTTGAAGCTTCAAGCAAATGGAAAATATTGTATGACCGGCTTTGTGGCAGAGCATAACCATGAGGTTGTTTCACCATTAAAGGCACATATGTTAAGATCACAAAGAGGCTTGACTGGCGTTCAAAAAGCTAAAGCTGATATGGCGGATGATTCAGGAATAACACTTAAAGCAACTATAGATTAATATCTAAGTAAGCAATATGGTGGTCAGAAAAATCTGGGTTTCCTACCCATTGATTATTAAAATTATTTACGAAAGAAGCGGATGAAAACAATGGAAAAGGGTGATGCAGGAGCTGTTTTAGAATACTTTCAGAAAATGCAAGTAGAGGATCCATCTTTCTTTTACGCAATACAAGTAAATGAAGATAATCAGATTACAAATATGTTCTGGGCAGATGCAAAGTCAATAATGGACTATAACATTTTTGGAGATGTGGTTTGCTTTGATACCACATATAAAGTAAATAGTTATGGGCGATCATTTGCCCCATTTATTGGGGTAAATCATCATAAGCAAAGTATAATATTTGGCGTGGCCTTACTATACGATGAAACGATTGAATCTTTCAAATGGTTGTTTTAAACATTTTTAAGTGCGATGCTTGGAAAACAACCAATAACAATTCTAACAGATCAAGATGTTGCAATGGCTAATGCGATAGCTCCAGTGATGCTAGAATCATATCATCGTCTGTATATATGGTATATTTACCAAAATGCTGCTAAACACCTTAACCGTCTATTTAAAGGTTTAAAAGGTTTTAAAATTGATTTCGGTAAGTGTGTATATGATTGTGAGAGGGAGGAAGATTTTATACTGCATGGAATGCTATACTTGAAAAGTATGATTTAGTACAAAATAAGTGACTACATGATTTGTTTAAAGTGAGAAAAAAATGAGCTTCGGTTTATGGATAGAATACATTTTGTGCTGATATGAAGAGCACTGAACGAAGTGAGAGCATGAATAGTTTATTAAAAAAATATTTGAAATCTAAACACAATTTCTTGTGTTTCTTTACTCAATATGAACGGGTGGTGGCTGATCGACGATACCGGGAATCCATGACTGATTTCGGAATGAGACAAAGTACCCCTGTAATGTTTGTTGATGCAAATATGTTAAAGGAAGCGGCAAAATTAGTGTACACTCTAGAAGTATTTGAGATATTTTAAAATGAGTATAAGAAAATTCTTAATGTTGGAATTTATAAATGTGATGAGTTTAGCACAGTTACGGAGTTTCAAGTTATTTAAAGCAACATAGATGAAGGACGAACTATTAGATTTGATTAATTGGACAGTTCAGTGACATGTAGTTGTAAGAAGTTTGAGTTCGTGGGAATCTTATGTAGTCACACATTGAAAGTTTTAGATTATTATAATATAAAGGTGCTTCATCCCTGTTATGTTTTGAAGAGATGGCAAAGAGATGCAAAGGTGGGTGTTGCTAGAGATCATTATGGTTCAAGAATACAAGTTGAGCCCAATGTTACTTTAGACAAGCGGTACCAATATTTATCTCGCAAGCTTCTTAAAATTGTGGCAATGATTGGGAACATGACGAGGTTTTTAAAGTGGCGGATAAATATGCAGATAAATTTCATGATGTAGTGATAGAATGTATGAAAGTGTAGACACTGAAAATTGGCGCCCATGCTGATTTATATGTTATGTTTTGGTGGTGGGGGTAACTAGGTTGATTTGTGGATGTTGGAGTCGCCACTAGCCGATGAATCTTAGAATCCCGCGGTCGGCTAGAATCGCGGAATACGTAAGGTTGGAGAAATTCGAAGACTCTCCTACCTTAGATTGACTCCTGGTCTGCGATCTGGGATTCCAGGTAAGGGACCTCGGTTACAAAGAGGGAAGGTGTTAGGCACCCTCTCTGCCCGTGCGAATGTACGGTCTCTACTTGGTGTGATAAGAAAATCTCAAGGGATGGATGCTCTGATCGGGATAGGACTAGGCACACAGATTTCTGATGCAGCAAGATTCAAAATTTCGGCAAGCTATAGAGCATACGTCCGAAAATGTGTCTAGAAAGCGGATGTAATGATGCTTATGCCGAAATGTAAGAAAAATGGACTAGATCACTAGAAATTTCTGATGTGACAGGATCCGGTGTACGGCAAGTTACAGAGCATATGTTCACTAGAGATCTAGAGAAGTAGGGAGTTGAGAAGGGAATAGATGTTATGATGAATGCTTGTATGTAAAATGAATGGATCTTTGGCATGATCTTGAGTAGGCTAAGACATGGACCGAATTATGACCAATCTAGGCTAGACTTGTGGGTTAGAAAGGTCAAGAGGAAGGGCTAGGGGGTGGCCAAAAGATCAGAACTTTGGAGGCTTGGGAGCTCCTTCCCTTTCCTTCACTCTCTTCCTCCCTCTCTCTCTCTCTTGGATGAGAAGGTGTGTTGTTGTTGTGTGTGGAAATGAGAAGAGGAGAGAGCTATTTATAGCCTTCTCTAATGGCTCTATGGTAAATAGGGGTTAGGTAAGGGTTAAAATGGTGTAATGGAGGCTTGTGATTGGCTAAGGAGAGAGGAGCACCACGTGGCGCGCTCCCATTGGCCCTTGAGGCAGGTAAAATGGTGAATAGTAAACTCTGTAGGGGTAAATTCAGGAAAAAGTTGACTTCGGGCTAGGGGATAGCTATTGCTCGGAGGACACATGCATCCGGAGAGAGGCGGTAATCGGAGTACTGCCGGCGGTAGTCCGACTATCGCCGACGGTAGTCTAACTATTGCCCCGGTTGGGTTTGGTCCGAAACTAGTGTGGCTGGCTCCGCGCACATTTTTTGAGCTGAAGCGGTAGTTTAACTACTGCCGGTGGTAGTCAAACTACCGCTCGGGTACAGTTTCTCTCGAAATTTAGCCGGTTGGTCCTTTTTTGGGTCCTGAGAGTAGAATAAAGTCCGTTTTGAATATTTAGCTTGAAAATGGCTCAAAATTGGATCGATTGTTTCCTGAAAATGGCCCGAGAAATGAGTTGATTGTGGGTAAAGGTTTAGGTATGCTTTAGCTTGAATGATGGCTTATGATGGTTCAGGTTTGATTAGGGTTTAGATCAGGGTCTTGGCTAAGGTTAGGGTTTAGGCTGAGGTTTGGGTTTGGGTTAGGTTTAGGATATGATCATGGTTCTCGGATTGTCTTAGCTTTCTCAAGATGTTAGCTTCGGTGGGGTGTCTACAGAAAGGGATCAAGGAACCTCCACTAAGGTTATCTCAATTTATTGATGAAAGTGTAGATACTGAATGTGCACGCCTTCAGCCGACTGAATCTCTACATAATAAGCATGCATGCCATGAGCCGATGGAAAAAGAGATTACTTTTGTATATACTCTGAGTTCACAAACTGTAAGTAAAATTAAAGTAAAACCTAGAGTTGGGGGCAACTCTCGTGTGTATAAAAATCCGCTAGATAAATTAAAGAAAAAAAGATCCCGACATGAATCTATGCAACTACAAGAAAATCGAGAGAGAGACGGGAAATGGCCCAAACACCAAACATCATGCACCATTTTTCGTTTCAACCTTCACATTATGCATTTAAAATCTCCCAATTACATCATTTCAATAAGGTATTATATAGAAAACATATTTACTAAAACTTGTTATATCATATGTTATTGTTGTTTAAATTTCTTATTCTTTCCCCCCCCCCCCCTTTATTAGGGATCACATGTTATGGTGGCAAGTCCTTTTGAATTACCAAGTGGATCCCATGCATGACATGGTCATAATACGGTGGTGGGCTACACTCAATGCGGGTACTAACCACCTCATGTTAGCATGTTTCAACATAACCCTTTAACAATTGAGAATCAAGTAAACATGAGTTTTAATGTAGTTGATTTGCTATATTATATTTAACATTCATATCACTTATGCTTATTGGAATTTTCATTGTTATGTTTTTACTTTACCAGAGTTTGAATGTTATCGGACTCAAAATACCTGAGAGTGGCCCTAGTGGATTCATGAATGTTCCTTTGGTTACTTCTGGCTACCAACTAAACATTAATTAACTTATACCAACAAATTCACTCAAGCAACCCGTAATTATTACATTTATGTCAAAACTCATTTCAAGGAAACATTGTGGTTAGCCAGGTAAAATTGAAAATTTCTAACTCCCATGATATTGAATACACCTTATCAATTTAGGTATTGCAAGATATCTTATTCATTTAAGTGTGAATTTTGTTATGCAGGACAATAACATTCATTCATGAGCAATATATATGGAACTTTTGTGGCCCTAGTTTTTTTTTTTTATTAGCACGCATCGAAATCGTTGGATGGATGGCTCTTTTTATGCAATTTTTTCGTTGGATATATATGATAAGTGCGGCTAAGGGTTTTTTTATTTTATTTTATTTTATTTTATTTTTTTTTGCGCCTACCGAATAATTGGATAGATGTTTCTTTTTGGGTAATTTCTTCAGTCGAATATAAATGATAGGCATGGTGCCTCCTCGTTTATTATTATTATTATTTTATTTTTATGCTTGTCTAAATGGTTGGATAGATTGCTCTTTTTTTCCGCATTTTCTTTCGCTAGATACATATAATAGGCGTGGCCTCGGGGTTTTTTTTATTATTTGTTGATGCCTACCTCGAATGGTTGGTATTATATATAGATAGACTAGTGTGGAAAGAACATGGATTATTATTACTATTATTGTTCTATTTTTTTCTCTATGTCAATTATGGAAGGGAAGTGAATTTTTTGTACATGTGGATTGAATGTTGAAGAATGTAGATCATTTACAAATCTGAGTGGGATGCAACAAAGAATTTATTTTTTCTTTCTATAATAAGGTACTATAATATAAGTTACCAAATGACCCTTGTAGGTGGTATCTTGATTCTCGACAGCGGCATATTTATGAAAATGCCACCAGTTTGGTATTTGATTCAAGATGGATCATTTCTTGTTTTAGCAGTCAATCCTTCCATCCTTTGCCTTGCCTCTTTTTTCCTCTATCTTTTTTTTTTTTTTCGTTTTCAGGTTCATTACAAATAGGGCGAACTTGATGGACAGTCCGGTTATATTATTTGGTAGGTCCACATGCTAAAATGGCATGAACAAACAAGTATCCATAAGCCGACGTGGCTGTTACTTGCACATGGATTTCTCTCTAGCCATTAGGCAGATGGAGAGATTGTCCACTCTGGTGCTTTGAAAAATGTGGACAATCAAATCAGCCATCCAGATAGTATTAAAATCACTTTTGCACGGCCGTCATGAAAAATACACTACTAGAGCTCTCATATTGCAGTGATCTTCGATTTCTCATTTTTCATTGGTAGCAACAAAAGTTGAGCGCACAATTAAGTTTTTTCTTATATAGGCCTTGTCTATGCCTTGTTATATGTTGGGTATCACAGTCCTTGGAAAAAATATAGAAAGTCTTGATTATTTGGGCCAGTAAAAACAGAGTCATCCTAGTCTCATTTACTTGATGAGAATAGCTTGAATGGGACAATTTCACTTGCAACGGACCTAAACGAGAGAGAGAGAGAGAGAGAGAGAGAGAGAGAGAGAGTAGAAACAATTTAGGGGCATTATTTCCTAAATATAAACAATAGCTTATAACAAATGTAAGCTAAAAGAAAACTAAGTCTAACAGAAGAAAGAACAACTGCTTTTATTTGCGCTTTTGCGATGTGTTCTTGTGCCATTGACATGTTTTAAAGGGCTGAAATTGCTCCATTCTCTACTGTGTAGGTCATGCTTGGATTTTGCGATGTGTTTTTGCACCATTGACATATTTGAAAGGGCAGAAATTGCTCCCTTTTCTATTGTGCAGGTCGCACCGCAGGCATTTCGCTAGCTTCAAAGCTTCCATTGGCTTACCTTCATCCTGTATCTACATTAAGAAAAGGGCAAAATTTAAAAAAAAAACAAAAAATCACATAGTAAATGAATGGATCCCACTTAAGAGGAACAATGTTTTTTAGTGTAGGTGCAGACATTGCATACCCAAGATAATGTGATCTAATGCGCCCCATCATTGGTTGGCAATGGTTGAATCATCAACATAAATGGGGTTCCCTCTCATGTATCACATGCACGAACCTGTTTTGGACAAACGGTAGGCAGGTGTGGTCGAGAGCCTTGATGGAAAGAAATAAAAGAAAGGAGAGATAATACAGCGATCAGTGGATGGAGATTAGCGATCAGTGGATGGAGATTAGGATGCAAGGTGGGTGGTAAGAAAATTAAGAGAGAGTGAAGAAAAAGAAGAAGAAAAAGAAAACCTAAAAATGGAGTTTACCGGTATGTGGCCGAGGGAACCGGATTGCGTACTGAGTAAACTCTGTGGGGTCCACCCGTGATTTATGTATTTTATCCAGTCTGTCCATCCATTTTACAAGATAATTTTAGGGCCTTAGGTCAAAACCTAAGCATATGAAAGGCTAAAATCGACCACACCAAAGGAAACAGTGTGAATTGAATTTTTACCGTTGAAAAATTATTAGGGCCCACAGAAGTTTTGGATCAAGATTATATTTGTTTTTTTTTACCAAAATCCATGTTTTTTGATCCTTTGAACAGTTTTGGATGAAAAATAAACATCACTGTGAGGCCTGGAAAGGTTTCCACTGTTTCCAGTGGTATGGTCCACTTGAGATATTTATAAGCTTCAATTTTGGGCTCAACGCCTAAAATTAGATGATAAAGTGAATTTAATTGTGGATAAATCACATAAATTCACAGTGGGCCCAACTGAATTTACTCAGTATGACAGTCCGATTTGGTGGCCAAGTGCTGAAACGGATAAAAATCTGTTAACGGATCTCTAACGGAATAACATTCATTGCAAGAGAACGTATTATTGGTATCTAACCAACGGTGTTTTGCCACGTCACGCATCTAATCCGCCCCCCTGCTGGCCACACCAGATGGGCACTCAATCTCGCGTTCTCGAGGGTTGAAACAAAGCCTGTCTACTACTGAGCCATGGAGCGGACCCTATGCACACACTTGAAGATGTCGGAGATAGTGAAATCATGCAATTAATCTATACAATAGGTTTTGGACTTATGGTAATCTATCCGTGGTGTGGCTCGCCTGAGTTTTGGATTGGGCTGATTTTTGGGATATATGTGAAGCATAATAAGACTCATGCGATGTACAGAGTGGATGTCATACTTGGAACACGATGGGCCTATTAATCTCGAGTGTTTTGACGGCAGCTGCGTGCAACCGGTGGTTGTAATGGATTCCGATCCCTCAAACGCATGTACCTGCACTAATATACTAATATCTGTGCAACTTAATCAGCTTTTGCTGTCTTCCATTTGTTTTAGGAATCCGTTGCTTTCCTGGGTGTAAGGCCCACCGATTATCAGCATTAGTACATCACATGAATCATGCGTGCTAAAGCATTATTAATTAGTGTAGGAAAATTCAGTTTTCCTGAAGAAATATGTGGTCCAAGTGAATTCGCATATCTCGTGCGTACGTCTTCTCTTAAATTTCTTTAGATATTTGTACTGATATATTGCTTTCCTACACAAGGACGCACATGAATTATGTATTCAACTTACATTTTTCTCAATGGATATAATCAATCCACATTCATGTACCAAGATCTTAGACTTTTCAACGATTCGGTGAGGCCAAGGAAACACCCACTTCTATGAACCCTGTGACCATGGGCTGCCTTGATATATTTGTTATATATTCATGCCATCCATCCGTTTTTCTAGCTTAAGCCCGAAAATGAAGCAGAACCAAATCTCAGGTGAACCATATCACAGGAAACAGTTGAGATTGAATGTTCGTGGGCCACAAAAGTTTTGGATCAAATTGATATTTCTATTTTTCCATATTCAGGTCCATGTGACCTTATCAACGGGCTAGATGGCAAATAAACATTACCATGGACCTTAAGAAGTTTTTAATGGTAAGCATTTAATCATCACTATTTCCTACGGGGTGATCAATTTAAACTTAGCAAGACTTATGGATTTTGGAAGGTTTCTATTTTTATTTTTAAACGTCTGTCTATTTCAACATTTTGAAATTGTACATGCTTAGACATCCTGCAACATTATAGTGCAAATATTCAATTAAAGATTGAGATTTAGCCGCGATCCAAAGTTCTCTATGTAAGATTTGATGCGGAATCGCCAAAAGATCTTCTGTGCATTGGATATGGAGATCTGAAGAGATAGATGACTTACGTTGTTGGGATGCCATTGCTGTAGGTCTGATACAAGAGTTTTCCTCTCCTTACACCCTTTAGAGAAGTTATGGGTCTTAAGCTTCTATCGGTGGTGTTGGATTGGGGACCCAGCCCTGTTTTATAATGCAGAGGGCATAGGAGTTTGAAACCCATCAAAACTTATAACATCCTGGATTTTCACTGTTTTGGATTTCCAAAAAAATCCTTAGAATTTCTTTTTAATTAACTTATAAAATCACTTAATAACCATTAGCACTCAATGTTAGTTTATACTAAGGTGGACCAGTCTAGTTATGATAGGACCAAGTGTGGGTCGTTGATCAATAAAGACCTTACGCTATTCTTAACAACGCCCATGTGGGCCACTCGAGAATGTCGAGAAGAGTCGAAAAATCTAAAAATTTAGGAATCAAGATCTCAAATGGGGCTTGTGGTCCATCGCGGACCACGGACCCAGTGGACACCTAGAATTGTAATCTGGCACTTGCCGAATGCACCCTACTAATGCCAGATTGGAATCTGACATCACTTGAATGAAACTAGGATTTCAGGCTTTTCAGCCGTCGGATCTCTTCTACGTTTATGGTGAAGGTCTATGGTATTTTTGTACACCCGTCCACCAAGTTTGGGACCCGATCGTGGAATGGTGACCGTTGATCGCGAATCGGACCCGTACGACCAAACCCCATATCCGATCGTTTTCGAATTTTGCATGGCCCTTCATCGGGCCATGAACCACTTATCCTATAAATTTCATGGCCAGAGGGCCACCAGAAATGCCCCATCAATAAGAATGGCCCCCACAAGGCCATTTAAGGGTCGGAAACGCCTTCTCAGATCATATATCCGTTTATCCGTTCGTCCTCAATTTTTGCATGGACCCTAGTCAAATGTTCTAAGGCTCCTACACGCTGAATTTGGTGGCCGGAGAGGTGTTAAAATAAACACCAATAGGAGTCCCATAGGTCTATTTTAGGAAATTATAGAAGCTTGGGGCCATTTGCACCATATCTGGAATTATAAAAAGAGTTTCTTTTGGGCATCCCTCTCCCCATACGAATTTGCCCTAGGGAAGGAAAGAGAGAAAAGAGAAAAGAGAGATCTAGAGAGCAAGGAGAGAAGAAAGTGTGAGTGAAGGAGATCCAAGGTAAACCCTAGATCGAGGTGGGGCCCAAGAGAATCGATCCTTTCAACTTCCTACCTCTCCTCAAGGGAGAACTCTTCGCCACCACTCCTCTCAACCGTCCGTTGGTCGTCAAGGTAAGGTCCTTTCCCCCTTTTCTTCTTGAAATCCATGTATTAAGGTGGGATTGGCGTAGAAAGCTAACATGCAAAAGCTTGATTTAGGGATTCCGGCCAGTCGTCCCAAAAGCCCTCTTTCCTAAGACGTTTTTTTTTTGAAAAACATGTTTTGATTTGAAGAAACATCCATAGGTGTGGACTATTAATCTTCGGTGGCCTGACACCAATTATATCATGAGTTTAATGATTTTATTTGCTTGGGTGAAGCTTATGTAGACCTTTGGATTTGGGTGCTTGATGAGATGTATGGAATTGTATGTTGCTTACCCTTTCTTATGATGTTATTGGTGCCTCACTTGTTTGAGATATTGTGGATGACTATATGCTCACGTGTTGCGTGATTTTCTCATATGTTGTTGCCTATGATGTGTTTGATGTTTGTTCCATGTGCATTGATTCCTTAAAATGTTGGAAGCGCTCAACTTCCTCACCAACCCACACACTCACATGCACCTTGCTCCTAATAACGTAGTATGCTTGCTAGATATTTGACTCGTAGGCTGTGATGTATGTGAACATGTCATTTTTATGCTAGTTGAAAATCTTGATGGTTGGCATGCTATGAATCAACATTGAACCCTTGGGTTGGTCGAAAACATGAGGAGAGACGACAGTTCCATCGGTAGGACTATGCTCAGGCTAAACCCATGAGTTTGGACGGGTGTGTTCGGGTGGCTGTAGTTCGACTACATGGGTCTCTGGTGCCCAAGGCCACTCATCTCACTCTCGCCTGACTCATGCGGTCTAGCCTACTATCTGACCAACCTTGTTTGTTAACCATGTTTTCTCACCTATGTATAGAACCTGGAACACCTTACAACCATTGTAGCCCACTGATACCTAGATTGTAATTGGTCTACAGTCTCGTGAGCCGGGCATGGTGGAATGGGACACTGTGTCTGACCTGTCAGCCTACGTTGGGGTACCGCGCCTCCTCGTAGTGACCGCGAGCGATCCCTTTCTCTCGGCACTCCTCATGTGCTTGAAGTCGGGGATGAGGAACCCAACGGGATCACGAACCACGGGGTCTCAGCCTTACGCGTTGATGGGGCCTTGGCCTCGCAACCAGTTTAAGGCATCGATATGTGGGGTGTACCAGATTCTCAAACCTGCTGGATGAATGGACTTAACTAAGAACCCGGTTAACATTATCATTGCATTGCACTAGCTAGGTTGGCGACTCTGCAGTTGAGGTCGCTCTGAGGGAGTGTTGACATACGTGATTGTTAGACGGAGTCGCTCGAGGGAGTGTTGTGGCGAGGGCATGCATCTTTCATCCATCATGCATGCACATTAATAAGATTAGTTTAGTGACTGTGAATGATTGCTTTTCATTAAATCCGTAATATAACTGATGTTTGTGATAACTTGAGACTAATAGTTCACACTGAGTTGATCACTCACTCCTACTCTAGGACAGTGTTTTAAAACACTAACCAGACTCTCTCATAGATGCTTTCATGCGAGCTATCGGTGGAGCATGACGATCACTTGTTACTCGAGGAGGACGACGAGCTGTCCTACTTCTAGTTGATGGGCGGTTCTCCATCGGCTTAGGAGACTGGATTCTAGAGCGTTGCATCGTGGGCTCAGTGTACTATTCTTATGGGCATATGATTTTCTTTGCGATTTTGTTGGGCTTTGCCTTGTGTGGCCCTTTTATATTCTTTTGAACCTGTATATATTGTTTTCTTTCAGTTCAGTAGACTAGTTGTGGATGTGCCTCATGTTTCAATTAATTTCATGCTGCGCGTTTAAACTTGATAAGTCATAAAACCATAAAATTGATGTAAGTGACACTCGGAGACTCGGGAGTTGAGCGTATGCACGACCCCCGATTTTCCGGGGTGTTACAAAACTCCTCTCCCTATGGCTCCACATGAATTTGAGAATCCTAGTTCCTCTAAAACACTGTGTATGTATCACAGTTGTAGCACTCCACCCCTCACACAAATTTTTAAATGTATCACAACTTAGTAGGGCCCATTGGTATACCCGATCACATTATCCAACCCTTAGGACAATCCAGACCATTGATCAATAAAGCCCACCTTACAGAATTCTTACATTCTCCCACTTGGGCTACATTTGATCAATGTTAATGATTAATCTTTTGAAATATTTTGAAAAACATGTTTTGATTTGAAGAAACATCCAAATGGTTAACCGATTATATTGTTATATAATACGGGTAGTGCTGTGACAATCTGGTCCATCAAGACTGTTGGTATCAAATTGCGGTAGTCATCACAACATTTAATCTAAACGAAGTGAGGCTAAGCGAGGTCATAAATATTAATAGTCTTGACGACATAGATCTAGAACTAGGAAGTGTGGTATAAGGATTACACACGTAATTTGGTGATGTGTGTCTATCCTTAAGATGTCTTGAAGCTTTCAAATGTCTCCAATGAAACATTACTGTAGTTCTACTTACTCAAATTATATTGCGCATACTTAGAGAGAAAAAAATAACTATATATCAAAATCATCAAATAACTTTATTAAATGAGATTTTTTTGATGTCTGTGAAAATAAAACACGCTCAACTCCCACTAACTGAAAACATCTGTAGGATCAATAACTCCCATAGATGTTACGTGCTCTTGTAATGGCGTGATAGGGAGCCCTTTAGTGAGCGGAGCCGTAATCATCTTCTTAGTGCAGATGAACTCCACAGGCACTTGATGATACTGAACTCTTTCCTTTACAACAAGATACTTGATGTCTATATACCTCGACCTTGATGAGTGTTTGTTGTTACTAGATAAGGAAATCGCAGTTGAATTATCGTAAAATGTTCTTATTAATGGTTTCAGAATATACTCAAGTACTGACAAACTAGAGAAGAAATGTTGTAACTATAATGCCTGATTAAAAGTCTCATGACAAGTAATTAATTCAGCTTCCATGGTGGATGAGGTTGTAGTTGACTGTTTCACACTTTTTCAAGATACAACCCCATAACCATCATGAAGATCCAGCATAATCTGTGTCTGAGTATCTAACCAACTCTAAATGGTTAGATCTCTTGTAGGTGAGTCCCAAGTCTTTTGTTCTTTGTAAGTAGTTTAACACTATCTTTGGGCATGGTGGTATGGGACACGCGTGGTACTCCTCGGATTAGATAGATACCGCCTCCCCGTATTCCAACGGTAAATGCAATATCCGGCCGAGTGTAGACTTGATCATACATGATGTTCCCTACTATTGACGCGTACAAAAAGTCCTTCATTCGATTCTTTTTCAAATCATTTTTGGGACACTGAAATTGGCTGAATTTATTACCTTTTATAATGGGTGACTATTCAGGAGCACAATTTTTCATGCCACACCTTTCGAGTATCCTAATAATATAGGCCCTCTATAATAAGATGAGCAGTCCACGAGATTTGTTATGACAAATCTCACTGCCAATGGCATAAGAAGCGTTATCAAGGTTCTTCATTTTAAATCTTTGAGATAAGAATTTTTTGGTGCCGCTTAACATCCTGATGTCACTGCTATCTAACAGAATGTCATCAACATACAAAATCATCATATAGAACTATTTTTCACTGATTTTAATGTAGATACATTCATCTGCAGTGTTTTCTATAAAACCATACGAGGAAGTTCATGAAACTTTAGGTACCACTGAAGCGATGTCTATTTCAACCCATAAATGAATTTCTTTAGTTTACGTACAAACCAAATGCTCTAAGCCATTGGCTACAAAGCCTTCGAGTTGTAACATGTATACATTCTTATTCAGATCCCCATTAAGAAATACCGTCTTTACATTCATCTGATGTAACTATAAGTCCATATGAGCTACCAGAGCCATTATAATCCTGAATGATTCTTTCTTAGATACTGGTGAGAAAGTCTTCTTAAAGTTAATTCCCTTATGCTGGTTAAAACTCTTGGTAACAAGTCTGGCTTTATATCTTTTGATATTACCCTTAAAGTCTTGCTTGGTTTTAAATATCCATTTACAATCAATCGGCTTTATTCCAGTGGGTAACTCAACAAGATCTCATACTTTATTGTCCCTCATGAATTTTAACTCATCTTTTATGCCATCAAACTAACGAGAATGATCAATACTTTGTTTGACTTGTGTAAATAATACAGGATCCTTTTCCACCCCTATATCAAAGTCGTACTCCCATAAGTATAAGATGTAATCGTCCCGATTTACAGGTCTTCTCTCTCTTTCAGATCTTCTCAATGGTTCAACTTGTTGGGTGTGGTTTTGAATTTTATTTTTATTTTCCTCATTAGTGGTTTGTATATGAGATTCTACGTGGTGTTCTTCAGTGACAGCAGGATCAACTGCATTATTAATATCTATGTGATATGGAGTGACTATGACTGACAGTCATAGTCTTTTGTTCCTCAAATACAAAATTTCTAATGTTCATGCTCCCACTGTTTTTAGTGTTTTCAATGAATTTGACATTCACAGTCTCAACAATCCTGATAGAGTAGGAAGGGCAGTAGAATCGATAGCCCTTTGATCTTTCTGGATATCTTATGAAGAAACAACTTACGGTTCTAGGATCAAGCTTCTTTTCATGCGAGTTATAAATTTTGGCCTCAGCAGGACAACTCCAAATATGCAGATATTGGAGACTTGGTTTTCTCCAATTCCACAACTCAAAAGGAGTTTTGCTTACTGCTTTGTTGGGGACACTGTTGAGTATATGAACTGTGGTTTTGATCGCATCACCTCACAGGAATTTCAACAATGTTGAATTACTAATCATGCTTCGCATCATATCCATAAGGGTGCAATTGCGTCTTTCAGCCATACCATTCTGCTATGGAGTACCAGGTATAGTGTACTGGGCGACAATGCCACAATCTTGTAGGTATCTAGTGAATGACCCTGAATTGCGTCCTGATTCATCATATGTGCCGTAATATTCACCACCACAGTCCGATTTGACAACTTTAATCCTTTTATCGAGTCGATTTTCAACTTTAGCCTCATAGATTTCAAAAGCATCCAGGGCATCTGATTTCTCATTGATAAGGTAGAGGTACCTGAAATGAGATTAGTTATCTATGAAGGTAATAAAATATCTGTGTCCACTCCATGATGCTTTAAGGAATGGTCTACAAATGTCCGTATGTATCACCTTTAAGAGTCATGCACTACTTGCACCTTTCTTTCTGGTTATAGTCTTTTTTCCTTTTATATAGTCAATGCACACTTTATAGTCGGGGAAGTCTAGATAATGAAGAATTCTTTCTTGCATAAGCGTGTCTAATCTCTCACGAGATATATGATACAATCGCATGTGCCATAATATGGAGGAATTCTCACAGTCTAGTCTTCATTTAGATCCTACAAGCCATTAACATTATAGACGTGTGAGACAACCAAGTCTAGCTGGTATAGGTTGTTCACCATAGAGTTTGTGCCAACTTTAATCGAATTAAGGTAAATACTAAATCCTTTATTCTCAAATTGGAATAAATATCCCAATTTATCTAAACGAGAAATAGGGACTGGATTGTGCCTTATAGAAAGCGCACAAAATGTATCTACCAAATCCAATAAATAAACAGACTATAACCTAAGCTTATATACTCCAATTGCCTCTACGTTGACTTTAACACCATTGCCTACATATACTGAGTGTTCTACATCAGTTGTTGGCTTGGTCTGTAGTAAGTCCTGTATAGAAGTATATATGTGAATAGTGGTTTCCAAATCTATCCACCAAGAATTCACCGAAACATCAGTTAGATTAAATTTAAAATAGACTAAAACAGAATTATTACCTTTTGGTTATGAGTCATTCCTTATACTTTATGCAGTTTTTCTTTTGATGGCTCGGCTTCTTGTAAAAGAAC